>OY743180.1:29765128-30345128 GCA_963555705.1 Ligustrum vulgare
TCTTCCTTCCTTTTTCCCTTCTTCCCCTTTTCTTCTTCTTCTTCTTCTTTCTTCTTTCTCAGATTTTTATATCCTCTGTTTCGGTGCACCCAACCTTTTTCTTCCAAACTATGAAAATGGGTTGAAATGCTTAGAGTTAGTGGACCATTACCTCAATTTTTCTTCAAAATAAGTCCCTCCATTTCTTTTTACATAATACTTAAGTCCTTGTTATAATAATAAAATAAACTCCCAAACTTCTATTTAATCCATTTAAACCCCTTAAGTATATTTAATTGTAAAATATAACCAAAATTACTACTTACGCAATTTAGGTCCTTATTGGAATTTGACTTTGACTAGTCAAACTTTGAATTTGGAAGAAATAATATTGAAGTTGACTAAAAAAAATGGGCTGTAACAAGGTACCACTGCCATCGCAATCAAGATGGGACAGTAGCGCTATCAGCCGTTGATCGCATCGACAGCAACCACGTATATCGCTACTAGTTTTTCAAACTCTTAGCAAAATTGCATTGCAGATCCTTGCACTTTTAAAGGTGGTGAAGTGTAGTCTCTGAACCGACATTGCAAAGAAGTCCCTCAATTTGGAAACTGTAAATTTGATGCTCTGATTTTATAATTAAAATAGAAATTACACGAACCCTAATTCTAAAAAAAATAAAAAATCAAAGGGGAAAACATGAAATCGTAATTCCCCTCCTTTGTTACATAACTCGATAGTACAAATACAAGATTTTACCACAAAAATTCTAAGACCATAAATTTGTTCAATCAAGAATATCATTCATACAGTAACAAATAAATCACATAATCCTAACATGCCCCTTACTAACACATGCATAAACAAAAATTATTTATTCCTAAATACACAAAACAGTATAAAAACCAGATGCTCTGATACACAGGGATTGGAACCAGGATTTTTCTACTCACAAAAATTGATTTCTTGTGACTGGATCATCCCATTACAGGAATCCTTCTGTTCTATGTATTTAACTTAATAAGTAATTTTATACAAACAATAGTTTTGAGAGGGTTACCCTTGTAGCGTGATTTACAATAACCTCAATCAACTGCAATCTTGATTCCACAAAAGCTTCAAACCCTCAAGCTTTCATAGGTGTCCTCTAATGGCAACTATGCAAATGTATGATCACCTTCCTCTAGATCTGGGTTATACTAGAATAAGGTTCTTCAATCAATAGAGAAACACACACTATACACTTTAGTGTGTGTGTTTCACCTCTATGCATACTTGGGTTAGAAAAACATTTCTATAAGACTATTTACAACCCAGTTACACTCTAAAACCCTAATAGCATAACCCAGGCTCATTCCTGCACAGCCAAATATAGGTAATAAGTATGTATAAGCCTACTATAGTGAAGTCACCAAAGGAACTTGATCGTACTTAATTAAACTAAGCTCCAATAAATTAATTATGATCTGATCAACTCCTGATGAGTCAAAATAATTTATTAATCACATTTTATTTCACTAAAATAATGAGACTGTACTCTTAGTAAAATAGGAATTACTGAAACAATAATCAGTAATTATATCCTGTGACTTATCGCTCTTACATATTATCTCGTCGATCAACTCAAATATTCGGAGCTAGTTAAAATAACCAAAATGCCCTTCTCTGAATATTCATAAGTTCTCAACTCTCATATTCTATCTGACAGTTTAATGTGATCACATCATATTATGGAATTCATCAATCATTGTCGAATTAATGAGCTCAGATATAACTGTCCACTAGTAGAACCAGTGAGATTGTGATCATACCTAAAAGATGACAGATTCCATAATACGAATATATGTTCCTGGTTAGTTCACTTTAATTCCTAAAGTACCGAGATATTGATTGGCAACTTGATCTCACATATTGATACCTCAAAGAACTTCAAGCAAATAATTGAAGTCCATTATCCGATCAGGACTGAGATCTCGTGTACGATAGTCAAGTGTAAATTTTTATGGTTAATGTCACAAATTAATTTCACTTGGTTCCGTTCAATGCGTTCCAAACGTACTCTCAATTTTATTACCAAAGTCAAAGATGGGCTTTAATAAAATCGAGACGATCTTATCAAAATAAATTTATTGTTTTTATATTTCTAAATTATTGTTATCTTGGAATTCATGTTTATATATTTTATTATTAATGCTACCTCGGTCCCATAAAAATAGTTCTCTACCAATTTTCACATAGATTAAGAAATGTCAATTAATGTGGTCGGAAATATATATTTTACAATTACTTTCCTATTATACCATTATTAAATATATTCATTGAATTTAATGCATCACACGTTTAGGTAATTAGAAAGAAAATATTAATTTACTCCTATTAAGGTAAGTGGACTATAATTCAAGACAGATGAAAAAGGAAAAGGGATACATTTTTTTGAACAGAACAAATATAAGATTAATTTTAATAATTGTGTAAAGATTATATGGTCCGAAATTTTCGAAATAATTTATTGACCTTCAACTTTGTCCGGTTGCCATTTCATGATAATTGCAAATTTGCTTAAGTATTATTTTAACTACTTGATTTTATAAATAAAAGAGTAATTTCATTGGTCACACACGTTTATAATTATTGTGATTGATGTTTTTGAAAGAAATTTAGAGAAAATGTTAAACACGAGAGGTAAATACAGAAAAATGTGATTATTATGGTTAAAAATGAATAATATTTTTTAATCATTCTTAATTTTAATAGTTTTGTAAAAGTTATGTGATATACAATTTTCGGTATAATTTTTTGCCTTCAACGATGTCTATTGTCATATCATGATAAATTCTAGATTTACATAATTATTATTTTGTCTTATTTTTATAAGTAAAAATATAATTTTATTGGTTAAATATAAATATTTGTGGTTTTAAGATTAAGCACGCATTTATAATTATTGTGATTAATATTTTGAATGAAAATTGGGAAAACTTAAATACGAGAAGCTAATGCATAAATCGTGAGAAATATATTAACACTTCCACAAAATCAACATTGTATCCATAATATTACATCAAATATGATATACCATTAAATAAACTATTAAATTTGCATTTTCTTTGCAGTTAATAATAACCCATAAAAATTATTGAAATTACCCACATGAATTGACTTTTTCAATTCAAATAGACTATTATTATTTGAATTAGTTATATTGGTTGTTAAATTTAATAGTTATTATAATATAATATTATTTTTCATACATTTTGGATTTGTGTTCATTATGTATAGACATTAAAATTTTACAAATATTTATCGAAATCGATATTTTTGAATAGAAACTTTGGTGCATCGCATGGAAAAAAATACTAGTGTATGTGTGCGTGTGTGCATTAAAGTACAATAGCTATCACCAAAATTCACACATAGTTTTTCGCAAAAAACAACTTTCTGAATTTGAAAATTTTTGCCTAAAAAATAGTTATTAAATGTTTTAGTAAGTACTATGGTACATGTATCATTAATGTCATTAGCATCCATGTTATGCTATTAATGATATCAAAATGTTATTTTTTTATTTTATTATTCTTTTGATAATTATTGAATTCTTTTGAAGTCGAGAAATATATAATATGTGTGTCAAAACAAAGATTTCAAAGAGAAGTTTAATACAAGCGACAAGTGAGAGCAAACTGCAAACATATTGTCTTTTTACGTCTCAAAGATTAAAGGTAAAAGTTTTATTTTATATTTTTTACTTTTCCTCAATATCTCATTCATTTTAAATTATATAATTTAAATCCTATAATACTATCTATAATTTGTTCATCACTAAATTAAATTTAGACATGGATAATTAATTTCAGTTCTAGTTTTTTTCTTATCAAATTTAATAAATAATAAATATATGAGTTTTCAAAGTAAATTCAATCAAGTTGTGTTAATTTTTACAACTTAAGATTTCTTCAATTCATTTATCATTTTGACATTATTTTTATTTATTTACTCATTCTGTTCATTTTCTATTATTAATTATAAATTTAAATAACTACAATATACAGAATATATATTACAAATTTTAAAAATTAGTTCATATAATATTTATTAAAAAATTGATTGGTCCATAATTTTTATTATTATATATATACACACTTTTAATGGCACTATTCATAAGCCATTCAAACATTGAGCCGAGCCATATGAGCCATACTCTGTTCATCAACTATTTTATTATTTTTCAGGTCCATCAATAACCAAAACGACGTCGTCTCTTGTTCTTTCAGATTTCATTCTTTCCCCTTCTCGCTTCAGATCTAGCAAATGCCCTAAATCAACAAAGCTCTCAACCGAACCTAGAAGCCTCGCTCGTCACTGTTCATCTCCGTCGATTTCTCCAGCAAGAGGTTATCCATTTTCGTAGACATGCATATTTATGTTTTTGAACTAAATAAACTGGTTTTTTTGTCTCGTATTATGGACATGCATATTTATGTTTGTGAACTAAATAAACTGATCTTTTTGTCTCGTATTATTTTATTGTTTGAATTAAGGTTGCACAACAAAATTACGAAACCACAATCCGAACCTAACTCATTGGTTTGAGACCGCATGAAGCCGTGATTTTTTTTTACCTCTCAAACCGAACCAAACCATTTCAAAATGGTTTGGTTTAGGTTTTGATTTTCAAAAATCGCAAAAAACCAAACCAAACTGCTTTTAGTTTTTTAATTAAAAATTAATTTTATTAATTTAAATTTACTATTTTGCCCCCAAAAAGTCAAATTTAACTATTAAATAAAATTATCATTTATATCTTTTCTAGTTTATAACTTCATTGCATTGTGATAATCTCAGAAAAGGCTGTACAAAAGTTTTCTAGCTTGCAGTTTGGGTCATGCATGCATTGTATAAAAAATTGTGCTAAGAAAGAAAATTAAACAAGGAATTATTCTTGTTTCACAATCTCACTCACAATGTGGGTGATAATTCACTCACATTGGAGTGGGACCCTCAAAATTTGAATTTTGAGGGTCCCACTCCAATGTGAGTGAATTGTCACCCACATTGTGAGTGAGATTGTGATTGTAGCAAGATTGTTAAACAAGATAATGCAACAATAAACCGTAACTACAATGAACTGATGAAAATGAAGAACTCAAATCCTTGACTAGAGCTATCAAATCATCAAATGATGTTCAGTGTATATCGACAATTAGCAGTCTGAAAATCATGCTCCCATATTTCAATGAAATTATTCACTCATCATAATGCTTTTATTGTCAATCCAATACAAGGGTAGCGAGGTAAAGAATAAATCAAATAATGTTAACATATTTTAGCTTATATTAACTCATACTTTAGCTTTATATATTAAAAAATACGAATTACTTTGACATGTAAAATATGTTATATTATGTCGATAAGTAAACCGTGGATTAAAACTGAACCAAAAATTAAAAAAAAAATAAAAAAAAAATAAATAAAAGATTTGGTTTGGTTTGTAAAATGAAATGGTTTGTTTTGGTTTGAAAAAATGCCAACCGTTTAAAATTATTTGGTTTGAAAATATGTCTCAAACCGTCCAAATCGAATCACGTTCACCCCCAGTTTGAATTGATATGCTTACAAGTTTTTGAGCAATTGCCTTGCGTTTTCTACTTTCATCATATTAGTTGTGAGGCGCTTATTTTGTGTTGATGAAATGTTGTTTTGTTTTATTGTCACCGACCCATGAAATGGCTGGAAAGTTTTATTTGGAGACGTTTACTGATTGTAGTGGGAAGGAGAAACTGTATTTCTTTTAAATATTTGGAATGGCTTTGCTAACCTCCATCAAATCCTTTCTTTTAGGGCTCAAATCAGTTAATACATTCACTCCATTTCCCTGAGCAGAAAATGGTTGAGCTCCTTGCGAAGCAAAAGTAGATATCCACGCCTCTGTTGTGACGCTGGCTGACAAAAATAAAACTGCTTGGCCAATAACTTACCGAAACATTAAAACTCGAGCTTTCTAGTGACAACTTCAACCACAATTAACACTTACAACCAATTTCCAGAATTAAACAATAAATCAATCAACACAATCAGTAGTATTTAGCTGAATATTAACTCAACAAATCCAGTGCTTACATGGAATTCTCAATGGGTCAAGAAGAAATTGCAGAAATATGAGTTGAGGAGAAGATGAATTACAGAATTGAGGAGATGTGGAAGAAGAAAGAGAAAAAGGAATTTTCTGATAAAATCTCGATTGATTTCAACTGAAATAAAAAAAAGCACTACTTGTACTGTAGAATGATGAAAAATGTGTTTGGCAATAAAAAGCGTAAAATCAGTTCCTCAGCTTCACTTATTGAAACAGCGTCATCTCCTCACTTCAAAATTCAGGTAATACAGTTTCTGTCTATTTCTGGCTTTCTTCCCGCCCCAGCTCAACATGGCCTCAGGTGGAGCTCCAGTGTGACATCCCTCCCCCTTATTTGGCCCATGTCCCCAAGGGTCAAAGAGAGGGTATTTCATCAGAATTGTTGTTTCCGGTTCCCAAGTGGATTCTTCTTCTATCAAGTCCTTCCATTTAATTAACCACTGCACTTCCATTCTTCCTCTCTTCTTCACTTCTCTTGCTCGTAAAACACTTTCTGGTATGAGAATTGGATTGATTTCTGGCCCAACTACAGGTAATTCTGTCGTAGACAACTCCTGATCTCCAACCTTCTTCTTAAGTAAAGACACATGAAATATGGGATGCACTTTAGAACCTTCTGGTAATGCCAAACTATAGGCTACCTGGCCTATCTTCTCTAGAATTTTGAAAGGTCCAAAGAATTTATGAGCTAATTTCTGGTTACTCCTTCTGACCATTGATTGTCGCTAGTACGGATGTAATTTCATCTACCTCAAACTGCCATTCAGACCACTTCTGATCAGCATAGTTCTTCATTCTAGCTCGAGCTTGAGCTATACATTCTTTCAGTAGTTTGTCCATTTCCCTCCTTTCCTCCACTACTTCTTCTACTGTAGCTAACCTAGTGTGCTGGTAAGGACCCATGGCCAACCTAGGATGAGGAAATCCATACAGTGCCTAAAAAAGTGTCCTTTTAATGGAGGAATGATAGGTAGTATTATACCACCACTCAGCCATAGGTAGCCATCTCACCCACGCCTTAGATACATATCCACTCATGCATCTGAGGTAGGTTTTAAGACATTGATTTAGCCTCTCAGATTGCCCATCTATTTGAGGATGATAGGAGGTGCTTAACTGAAGTTTAGTGCCCAAAAGCCTGAATAGTTCCTGCCAGAAAAGACTAGTGAAAACCTTATCCCTGTCTAAAATTATACATTGAGGCAAACCATGTAGCTTGTTTATGTGATCCAAGAAGACATATGCTATTTGGGCAGCAGTGAAAGGGTGTCTGAGAGCAATGAAATGGCCATATTTGGTGAACCTGTCCACCACTATCAATATCATAGTCTTTCCTCTTGAGTTTAGTAGACCCTCCACAAAATCCATTGTTATTTAGCTCCAAGAATAAAGAGGTTCAGGCAGTGGATGCAGCAACCTCGGGTATTTAACATGTTCTCCCTTACTCCTTTGACAAATCTCACACTCCATAACTTGTTTCTTAACATCCCTGCTCATCCCCGACCGAAAGAAATGCTGTTTGAGTCTATAGATACTGGCTTGCACCCCAGAATGTCCTCCTTCCTAGGAATCATGAATATTCTGAATTATTTTCTGTCTAATACTATCACCTGAACCTATGTAGAGCTTATGCTTGTGTTTAAGGACCCCATTGACATAAGAGAATTCTGTCTCCGAACTTGGATAGATGGTGAGATTTTGGATCTTCTCTGAAGCCGCCTCATCTCCTTCATAGCTGTCTATTACTTCTTGCACCCATGCTGGTCTAACCATAGTGATAGCTGCTAATTCACATTCAGTTTCATACATCCTGGATAGTGCATCTGCAGCCGCATTATCCTTTCCTTTCTTATATTGAATATCATAGTCTAGCCCCATCAATTTGGTAAGCCACTTCTGTTGGAGTGGGATTGTAATTCTTTGCTCCAGGAGGTATTTAAGGGACTGGTGGTCCGTCTTAATTATGAAATAATGCCCCTCTAAACAGTGCCTCCACTTACTCACTGCAGTTACTAAAGCCAATAATTCCTTTTCATAGATGGAAAGCCCCAAATTACCTGTTTTAATAGCCTTACTCGAGTTAGCTATTGGTTTATAATCCTGCATCAGAACTGCCCCTAGACCTCCACAACATGCATCTTTCTCCACCACAAAAGCATCTCAAAATTTGGCATGGCCAATATAGGAGTGCTACACATGGCTGTCTTTAGCTAAGCGAAAGCCTCTTCTTCTTCTGGGGACCAACAAAATGCTTCTTCCTTTAGTAAGTTTGTTAATGGCTTGGCTAGAGTCCCATAGCCCTTAACAAACCTCCTATAGTAACTAGTGAGGCCAAGGAAGCCCCTCAGTTGTTTCAAGGTGGTTGGCACAGGCCACTCTTGCATAGCTGCAATCTTTTTTTGGATCAGTTGCTACTCCATCAGCGCTTATGATGTGTCCCAAATACTCCATAGAAGTCTGTCCAAAAGCACATTTGCTGATCTTAGCGAATAGCTGGAGTTCCTTCAATACCTGCAGCACTAGCCTCAAATGAACCTCATGATCTACCCTATTCTTGCTGTAAATCAAGATGTCATCAAAGAAGACAAGTACAAACTTCCTCAAATACAGTTGAAATACTTTATTCATTAAACTTTGAAACGTGGTGGTGCATTAGTCAAGCTGAATGGCTTGACTCTAAACTCATATAACCCTTAATGAGTTCTAAAAGCTATTTTAAAGATGTCTTCTTCCTTCACTCTAATTTGATGATACCCAGCCCCTAGGTCAATCTTTGAAAAAGTGTTAGCCCCATTCAGTTCATCAAAAAGTTTATCGATCATAGGCATAGGGAATTTTTCCTTGACCGTTAGGCTGTTCAGTTGCCTGTAAGTCCACACAAAATAGCCAAGTCCTATCCTTCTTTTTGACAAGTAACACAGATGAGACAAAAGGGCTGTTACTCACTCGTATAATTCCAGCCTCCAACATCTCAGTCGTCAATCTCTCAATCTCAGTCTTTTGAATATAAGGATATCTGTAGGGTTTGGTTTTAAATAGCTGTATCCCTTCTTTAAGTATAATCTGATGCAAATGTTCCCTCTTGGGTGGTAGGCTAGATGGTTTATCAAAAACCTCATCAAACTCCCTCACTACCCCTTGTAGGTCTTCTGGTATTGTGGTCAGTTCATCCATTGTAATGGAATTTATTTGTGCTATCAAGCCACATTTTCTTTCCTCTAGCCAGTGATCCAACTCCTCTACCTCCCTCAGATTGACTTCTCCCTTTGTTTCACCATGGAAAACTAGAGTCTCTCCTTTATGTTTGAAACTGATCCACCCTCCATTGTAATCAGTAGTGATTGGTTTAAATTGGCTCAACCAGTTGATACCCAGATCAACATCACTTCCACCTAATTTCAATGTTCTCATAGGGTATTGAAATCCATACCCCTGCATTTTCCAACAAATAGATTGGCGAAGGGCTCCACTCACAATTCGATAACCATTAGCCATTCTGAAAACCTTAGTATCCTCCTGATATATTTGATATCCCAGGCTCTGTGCTAAATCTTCATCCAAAAAACTATAAGTACTCCCACCATCAATCAATATGGAAGTCTTCCTTCCCTTCAAGTTGCCAGGTATTCTTATAGTTCAAGGTTTTGGGCTAATGCTGTCAATCATGGCACTGCAGGATATGTGCACCTCTTCCTCCTCTCCTTCCGCAGGAAATTCTCCACTCATTGCCTCACCATTCTCTTCATCTTCTTCCACCACCATGAAATTGATGGATCGGTATTTGCAAATATGCCCAGATGTGAATTTCTCATTGCATTTGAAACAGAGTCTCAAACTCCTTCTGGTTTGTATATCTGAAACATGAAATGGTCTTATATTTAGGGAAACGTGAAATGGTCTTATCTGTAGGTGAAAATTTCTGTAAGGAAGAACTTGGGTTTCTGGGATGGGAATAAGTAGGTTTGTAGGTGGGCTTGGTTTTGGTCATGGCTGAAAGTGAGGTTTCTTGTAGTTGAGCTAACTCAAAGGTATTACAAAGATTACAAGGTTTAAACATTTTGATCGTGGTCCTTATTTCTTCATTGAGATCACTAGTAAAAACGGCTATGTAGTAACTCTCGGGCAGATTAGGCAGTGCCATCATGCATTGAGCCCTCAATTCCTCAAACGTCTCCATATATTCAGCTATGCTTCCTTTTTGTTGGATCTTACACAAAGCTTCAATTACATCCTTCATTTGTCTGCAAACCTCAAGCACATTTCTTCAATGAATTGCCCCCAATCTGCAGCTGGTCGAGCAGCTATAAACCCACTAAACCACGTATCTACCCTACCCTTTAGGTACATTTGAGCTATCTCCAGCCTGAAATGTCCAGGGGTGTGACGATCACAAAACCCTCAATTTAAAAGAATAACATTTAGTCGAAAAATTTGGTAAATTTTAAAAAATTTACCAAATAGTTTTAAATAGTTTGGTGTTGAAATCTAGGGTTTCGATGCCGACATGTAATGATCCAACCCATCTTTTTTCTTGAAATGATACTTTAAAAGTTTACTTGATAAAAAACATAACCGACACATATGTATAGATTCAAAAAAAACTATTACAACCGAGTTTTGGGAAGAGTTTACAAAATTACTCCAAACTTCCTCTTCCCTATTTTAAAACAAAAACTAACCCTTGACTTTAAACTTCTTCACTGGAGAAATCATCGGACTATTTCATAGTATCACTATCATAGAAGTTCACATAGAAGTGTGAATACAGAAATCGAGAGAGAGAGAGAGAGAAGGAGAAGCCGCCATACGTCTACCACGTATAGGTCTTTGTCACATACATATAATACTGTTCATCGATAGAATCCATTCCCGAGAGATCACTTCATAACTGTTAAAGTGCAGCATCTACAAATTGAAAACATGAAAAAACATGAATTGATAATTCAATGAGTAATTCGATACACATGCAAGTTTCTTTTCAAAAATATGATTTCTGGGCCCTGATCATAAATTATCTCATCTGCCCCAAAGCGCTTAACATTATCACAATACGGATATCGGTGAATAGCCATAATAATTAATATGTTACTCAAGATTCCATATCCTTTAGGACTTCCACATCCCTGTCATCTTTCACCCTAGTCGACTCCAAGAGGGTTACTAGATCACAGTGTCGATCGTCGGAGCCTTGGAGTCGCAAGGTCCTCACGACACAAATCAATATCCCAACACATATATTGATTACCGAGGGGGCTAGAGTTCAAATCTATGATCACAACTCGAAAATACTTTTCTTGTGAACCATATCGCATTCAATATCATTATCAATAAGCATCAAAAGCATTTCATCAATGTTTCAACTTCGTACATAATGCAACACGTAAAGGGTGTATCGAATACTCACAACTTTTGATGATTAAACAATATCTAACAACCTGAAAATCATAGAATAACTTCATATTATGATCAGAACCTAAAATAAAGGAGGTGTCTACATGGGTGTCTACATAGGTGTCGACATCCTGATCATCTTCTTCGTTTGGTGTCGACACCAAATCTCCAGGTGTCGACACCAAACGTATCTGCAGAGATTAGAACTCCATTCCTGTGTTCCTTTTGATCCCCAAACCTCATGTTTTGAGGAATAATTTTGAGAGAACAATTTTGGTGATCAAAGACACAACTTGTATGGATTAAAACATGATTTTGGTAAGAAATCCTTACCTAGGGTTTGAAAGAGGGAAAAACGATTTCAGCAGTGTTTTAGATCTGATTCTGATGTGTTTTCATGTTTAAAACCATCCCTATTTATAGAGAAAGAAGGCTATACAGATTGGAGGGGAGAAATTGAGTGTATAGGATTAATCTTCTTTCTTTATGATTAAGAAATCTTATTTTAATGGTGAAGTTTGAGGTGTCATTCCATTTCCATGAAGATGGAGGTGGCTATGGAGGTGCCCAAGCAAGTTGGAGGATGACTCAGGTCGGCTATGGATGAAGATAAGGTTATTGGAGCCACCTCATGCTTGTTTCTTTCTAGATTTCACAGTTTCATGGAGCCATGTTTGAGGTCAGATTTGAGGTAGCAAACAAACTCCAAATTGAGTGTTCTTGGTCTCATTTTAAAGTACTCACATAGTACTTTCATATGAAATTGGTTTCAAAAGATTTGGTTAACTGAGGTGAGAGTTATAGTATCTCAAATTTGGCTTGTCGAAATTGTCTTTCCGGGTCGTACCGTTGCAGCGCCAACTTTGGAGATTCACCACGAGCTGTTCATAAATCATAACAATGAACGGATTTCAGATTCTCAAAGTTCACTTCGAGTACTTATCCTTACATATAAATTTTCCATTTATTGGAGGTCGGAAGTGGTCAAACAAATCTTCTAAAGAATGATGTTAAATCACATTTATTAACCCTTTTTATTCCCAAATAATTTCTCTGATTCCCATAACTATTAAATAAGTTCAAAAATGTATTTATTACGTAAGCACGAGTAAATAAGGACGTCATAATTTTTCGGGTAGTTACAATCTTTCCCCCCTTAAAAGAATTTCGTCCACGAAATTAGATCTCGTATACTTGGTCAATGACGAAGTATAACTTTAAGATTTCAAATAACCATTTTTTTGAAAAATGGAATATTTTTGTGCAAGAGAAAGACACGTTCGACACAGAATAAACGGACGCACATTTTTTTTTTGAAAATAATAATTTGTACCCATGTCTTCCACAAGGAATACTAAATAAGTTTGAACTTTATCTAGGTATGTCGGAAAGAAAACCTTTAACAGGTCAACGCTTCCGCTGCGCACTCTGATCAATATTCAATTTTCAAATTTTTAGCTAAAGGCCTCTAAGATAGATTGAGTAACAAGAAGAAAGACCAAGGAGAAAGATGACATCTATCTCGAAGCAACATCATAAATTAAACTTCAATATCTTGAAAAATATTTGTTTAAAATATGTCAGTCACAACTCGATATATGGAAAAATATCCGTATATCCAAAATAATTGACAAATCAAGATCGTGGTGTGTCGTTGGCCTATATCACCGACTACTCAAACAACAGATTCGTATCATAATAGCCAGTTATATTTGAGATATATTGTAGGTACCGTATCATCGAAGATCCATACATCATGGGTAATTTCCAATATTGATGACTGCATACTGTAATGCATAACATGATGGGTCCCCTAAGATTCTCATCTAGTACCCCGAAAGCTCCATAACATATCATAATGGGTCACATCCTATAATTCGATCGTTCACATCCAAGTTCATCCCATCTAGGATCTCAATATACCACCATGTCATAACATTAGAAAACTCAAGGTACATAACAACATATCCTGAATCACGACCGGGGTACATTGGAGAAACCGTAATCTAGCATGCACGTGATGAATACTTTCAACAAGATGAACCATGAGATATCATATATTCATGCAAAATTATAAAAATAATTTACATGGGACCCTTTTCATGATTACAATTTCTATCCCTAGTGTTCAATACAAGTAATAGGATGAGATGGAAGTTTTTCCCGAAATAGGGTTTCCGAACCTTACAGGACCACGTCAAGCTAAGATGAGACTTTTGCCCTAATTAGGGTTTCCAATCTCGAAATTTTTTCCCTAAATAGGATTTCCAATTCTCACATGACCACGTCAAGCCAATATGGAACTTTTTCCCAAATAGGGTTTCCAAATCTCACAGATGTAAATGAGATTAGCAAGAGGGATAGAAATGCAACTCATGATAAATGTAAGAAAATCCTTTTCTACAAGTTTTCAAAAGCATGATTTTACGAGAACATTACTTGTACAAGAAATTTTACAAGTGCATAACTTCCCAAATAAGTCTATGAAAACATAACTCTTCGAGAAGGTTTACAAGTAAGACTAGTTATGCAAGTTTTTACGAGCACGTAATACGACAAGCATAATCACATAATTGGAATTCATAGGATGAAAAACTTTTCAAAAATGTCTAAATTTGTTTGATATCATGCTTGTTACAACTCCAACCAAAATTCATATTTGGAAAACTTAGCGTAGAGTTGATTTTCTTTCAGTGTTTGAAGAACGGTTCGGGGATGTTCTGCATTTCCTTCTCTGGATTTTGAATATATAAGTATGTCATCAAGAAATACAATGACAAACTGATCTAAGAATTCTTTGAATAAACGGTTCATTAGATCTATAAAGACAGCTGGCGCATTTGTTAATCCAAATGGAACTATAAGAAACTAGAAATGTCCATATCGAGTGTTAAAAGCGGTTTTTGAAATGTCCGCTTCTCGAATTTTCAACTGATGATATCCTGAACGAAGATCAATTTTTTAAAATATTTCTGAACCTTGGAGTTGATCTAAGAGTTCGTCAATTCGCGAAAGAGGGTATTTATTTCTGATAGTGATTTTATTCAATTCATGATAGTCAATGCAAAGCCGCATCGATCCATCCTTCTTTATAACAAAGAGTAGGGGAGCACCCCAAGGAGATGTATTCGGTTGAATATATCCTCGACTTAAGTATTCATCTAATTGAGTTCTCAATTCTTTTAATTCCACTGAAGCCATTCTATATGGAGTTTTAGATAAGGGTCGGGTCCCAGGAATTAATTCAATGCTGAATTCGATTTCTCGATCAAGTGGTAATCCTAGAAGTTCATCAGGAAACATTTCTTGGAATTCTTGGACAATAGGTAAGGATGATAGTGTTATAGGATTCTTAGAATCAACATGATGAAGACTTATCCGGAACCCTAGATGTCCCTGATTGATTCGTTTGTAGCTTTGGTAGCAAAGATGATTATTTGTGGAATTTTCTTAATTAAAGGAAAAGAAATCACTTCTCCTTTAGGAAAATTTAGGATTCTTTTCCCACATTCTATCACAATTTCATGATTGGATAACCAATCCATGCCAAGAATAATATCAAAACCACGAAAATCGCAAGCAATAAGATCCACAAGGAAATCATTCTTTCCAACATGTATTTCCACATTAGGAACATAGCTTTTTGCACTTCGAGAAGTTCCAGAAGGAATAGTGATATCCAGGTCGATAGAAATAGGATTCACTTTAGTATTCAAATCACGCAGAAAGTTTAAAGCTATAATAGAATCAAACAATGTATAAGTTGGTTTGTTTAGAAGGTAAGTGGTACCTGCATGACATTCCCATCATCAAGCATATTAGGGCGTGCCATCGCGAATATATGTCCTATCGAAACATTTGACTTTTGTGGGGCTTTTCCTTTATTGGCTGGGCAATCTATAAGTTGATGTCCTTCCTTACGACAACTGAAACAACGTCCCCTTCTTGGATTACAGGATTAAACATGAAATTTCTTACAAACTCTACAGAAAGGTTTTGCTATGTCTATTGGCATATTCTCCATACGAGGTCTTTTATTTGGGAAGCGATTATTATTTCATTTTCTTCTTCCTATCGGGAAGACTCGCCACTAAAGGTATGATTATTTATCATTTGGCTAATCTGTCGGGCTTGATTCCTAACAAGTCGAGTGAGTCTTTCAAGTGAAGCAGCATTGTCTACACTCATGTCATTACTTTTATGAGATATCTTTTTCTGAAAATAATCCAACTTTTAACAATTAGTTTCCTTCGTTTCAAAGATCTTTGCAAAAGTTTTCATTCGGTGTCAACACAAAACTCATAGGTGTTAACACATAGTAAGCACACATGTCAAAATTGAAATTTATACTTGAAATCAAAATTTTAGTGGTTGGAGTCGACATCTTCTAATTTGGTGTCGACAACCACGCCTTTGGTGTCGACACTATCGACAACCTCGCCTTTGGTGTCGACACTAGACAGTGCTGTGCAGTTTTAAAATCATTCCAACTCCCTAAATTCCACATTTAATGCCCATTTTCACTCCTAACCCTTCTGTTTCCTCTCTAAAACTGAAAATCCATCCCTCAAATCCTTCAATTTCTCTTTAAATTTCAAGATTAAACTTCACCATTTTTACCATTTTTCTCAACTTTGGGAAGAATCAAAATGGCCGCCAAGAAAACCGCTAGTAATCGCCCCGCTATTAGAGATGAGACAAGTGAGGAAGAAGAAGTTTCCTTGGTCGATCCATACCAAAGAAAGAGGGTGGGTGGTGAAGAAATTCGTCGGAGTTCTCGGATTGCACAATCTCGTGGTGGTACAACTTCTAGAGGTGGGTCAAGTTCTTCTAGGCCTACTCCTCAAAAAGATATAGGCAAGACCCATGTGGAATAAAGCAGTGAAGATGAAGATGACGATGATGATGTACTACGACGGGGTAGTTTGGATTTACCCAACGCTTACTTTTTCACCAAGAATATCTTTTGTTGTTACAAAAATATTAAGAAAGAAGAGGTAATTCCCAGTCAAGAAATCGACCTTACACTTTTCAGAAGTCTTAAATTCAAGTTTTTTCCATATTTCAAGTGCATGCGATGGTTAGGTTTCTTGGGATCATATTTAGGTGTTAGTGAGAGATTGGTAAAATTATTTTATGCCAATGCAGATGCTAGTGGTGAGTTGCTTGAGAGGCCGGGTGAAATTTTGGATAGTTTGCATAGTTATGTGAAGGGAAAAGCCTTTTGGGTAGGTTCAGAGGACATTCACCCACACTATTAAACAAAGATCGGGAAACACACCACTCTTACTTCCAAGGATTTATGGTTTATTTCAATGGTAATTAGAGGTGAAAAGATTAACTTGGCACAGTTTGTTGTGAATGGTATGATTTCAGTGTTTAATAGCTTCAAATACAACAAATTCTATACGGCCGAATGATTATGGCATGTTTGGCTAGGGAGGGTATTGACTTTACTAGGGAGATATTTATGTCAATCCATCCCAATACCATTCTCGGAGAGTCATCAATGAAATTGATGAAATATGTTGATGTTAACGGAGAGTGGATCCCCAAAGCTAATCGAGGTGAAGGAAGTAGTCGAGGTCCATCAATACCGGAGGAGCCCGTGCACATGGAAGGGGTTGAACGACAGCAAAGGGAAGAAATGGCTTTTGTGGCACCAGACCATGTGCCACCTAGCGGAGTTGATGCCTTCATGGCCGAGTTTAGGGGTTTTCAAATTGAAACTCGAGCCAATTTTGCAAATATAACTCAAGCTCAAACCTCTTTCTTTGCTGAGATGCGTCAAAAGATGGACGAACTCATGGTTCGTCAATATCGCATGGAAGATCGACTTGATGACCTTGAAGATGAAGGGCCTCAAGACGATGATGAAGAAGGTGGCGATGAGTAGTTTCTTTCCCCCATCCCTCTTTTATAATGTTTTATGAAAGTTTGTTAATTTCCTTCATGTTATGCCACATTGCCATTGGGGGTTAACATTTCCGCCCGTTTGGGTGTTTTATTTTAGGTCGTAAAGGCATAGACCTTAATTTAATTATGCACTTATACTATATCAATGTCCTATGTTGAACTTCCATTCTATCTATTCCACAAACATGTATAACATTGTATATAACATCAAGTGAGACAAAGTATAATCATACCTCTCGGGTTTGGATGTCGATCGCTGAGTATTATATGTATGCATTGTCTGCAGAACCGCTTTTAGAAACAAAGCTCTGATACCACACTTGTGATGACTCCAAACCCCTCCATTTAAAAGAATAACATTTAATCGAAAAATTGGGTCAAATTTAAAAATTTTGGCTCGCAAAAGCTTCAGGTGTCGCCATTGTTGTCGACAAAAAACTAATGTCGACAAAAAACTAACTGGGTTGCACTGTTTGGTTGGGGTCGACACCAATACAGAGGGTGTCGATACCAACACTATTTCTGATGTAAAAATAGTTTGGTATTGAAATCTAGATTTTCGGTGCCGACATGTAATGATCCAACCCATCTTTTTCCTTGAAATGATACTTTAAAAGTTTACTTGATAAAACATAACCGACACTGTATAGATTCAAAAAAACTATTACAACCGAGTCTTGGGAAGAGGTTACAAAATTACTCCAAACTTCCTCTTCCCTATTTTAAAACAAAAACTAACCCTTGACTTTAAGCTTTTTCACTGGGGAAATCATCGGACTATTCTATAGTATCACTACCACAGAAGTTCACATAGAAGTGTGAATACAAAAATCGAGAGAGAGAGAGAGCAGGGAAGCCGCGATACGTCTGTCACGTATAGGTCTTCGTCACATACATATAATACTGTTCATAGGCCGACGGAATCCATTCCCGGGAGATCACTTCATAACTATCTGTTGTGTTGAAATAATATCGCAAGTGTACGATATCGCTAACAAGTAGTAAAAGTGGACTTTTTGAGTCCGAGTTGTCGATCCCACGAGGACTATTTAATTCGCTATAAATTTACTTCGAATATAGAATTCCTAGACGAAAACGAAAACTAACTAAGAAAATAAATTGTAAAATAATAAAAACAGAAACGACAAATAATTGAAAATGAATTGAATAAACAAATCAATTAAAATAAACAATAAAAAATTAAACTAAAAGCAATTAATAAAAGTGGAAGAACAGAGTGGTGGGTTTTTTTTAAACAATTGAATGAATATCGGGACTAACGATTTCGAAATAACGTTCTAACTTAATTTCTCATCTCAAGTTGTTTTCTAAAATTGTATTTGGTCGAATTCACGCATATATCTAATTTACCTCTCTCGAGTTCAAATTAGACCTATTTAACTAAGTCAACCATGTATCTCTACAGCGGGTCAGAGTTCTCCTTAGCTAAATGCATTAAATTTTCTTGGAATTCCTAAGTGACCACATGCAACCACAAATTCATATCTCTATCTTTTTGTTGAAATTGCCGGATTTTATTACGTGATTTAATTGTTAACTCACCTCTCGGATTATGAAAACAACCATTAAATCATGAATTGGTGATCAAGCAACTCAAGCATTAAACGCAATAATAAAATCAATACATGAAAATAAAGTGCCAACTTGAGAATTAAAATCAAACTAAAAACATTAAATCTATATCGTTAATCCCGAATTAAAATTTAGCTACTCATGGTTGTGGAATTAAAAGCAATAAATAATAAAAATAAAACCCGGAGTTTGAAGTGATCAAGAATTAGCATCTTCTCCTACTCCCAAAATCACCAAAATTCCAGCAGCCTCTTTTGTTCCTTTCTCCACACACAGCCAACTCAATCAATGTATATGTATATTATAATAATAATAATAATCAATCTCTCCATGTTTCACCAGTTGGCTGCTCCCCCTCTTAATTCCAAAGCAACACCACTCAATTCTCTACCTTTTCATCCACTAGCTTCCTCCTTAATTAAATGCCCAGCAACCAGCCTCTAAATCTGTCAATAATCAACCAATTAATTCCAGCCAACAATCCAATCTGCTGCCCTTTTAATTTCCTCTTACCTGACTCCTCTTTTTCCAAATTAAACTCTCGGCTACCCTCTCTAAACCAGCCACTAATATATATATATATATGTGTGTGTGTGTTTCTGCCCACACTTCCCAACCGTCTGTCCTCTCCCAGATATTTTTTCTCCAGCAGCGTGTCGTTTAATTCCTCCCAAGTTCTGCCCCTTTTTAGCTCCAGCAATGTCTCTCCTCAATGTGTGTATATGTATATTAATGAAGAATATCACCACTCAAGGATTCTCTTCTACGGCTACTGTTCTCTAGAAATTCTCACGGCTGCCTCTCGCCCAGCAGCTCCTCTTTCGTTTTTGACCCTCACGGCTGCTCTCCCTCCTAGCTCTCCCTCTTCTTGACTGCAATGTGTGTGTATATATATACACAAAAATTAACCCTAAAGCCCAAATCAACTAAATTGTCCTTCAAGTTACTCAATTCTTCCATATATGATAAGTTAGTCCTTGAGTCAATTGCACATTCGGTCTTCAACTTTTGAGAGTGTACACTTTAGTCATTTTTCTTCGTTTTATCTCAATATTCGTCCAATTGTTGCGTGATTGCTTCAATTCATCACTTGTCTTGATTTTGGGATAAAACCTGAAATAATAATAAATAAACACAAACTAAGTAGAATTTACTCAAGAAAAACAATATAATATTCTTATTTCGATAGATAAATAAGTGTATAAAATACACTTATCACTATCAAAGTGCGGCATCTACAAATTGAAAACATGAATTGATAATTCGATGAGTAATTCGATACACATGCAAGTTTCTTTTCAAAAATATGATTTCTGGGCCCCGATCATATATTATCTCCTCTACCCTAAAGCGCTTAACATTATCACAATACATATATCGATGAATAGCCATAATAATTAACATGTTACTCAGGATTTCATATCCTTTAGGGCTTCCACATCTTCGTCATCTTTCACCCCAGTCGACTCCAAGAAGGTTACTAGATCACAGTGTCGATCGTCGGAGCCTTGGAGTCTCAAGGTGTTCACGACACAAATCGATATCCAACACATATATTGATTACCGAGGGGGCTAGAGTTCAAATCTATGATCACAACTGGAAAATGTTTTTCTTATGAACCATATCACATTCAATATCATCAATAAGCATCAAAAGCATTTCATCAAAGTTTCAACTTCGCATATAATGCAACACGTAAAGGGTGTATTGAATACTCACAACTTTTGATGATTAAACAATATCTAACAACCTGAAAATCATAAAATAACTTCATATTATGATCAGAACCTAAAATAAAGGAGGTGTCTACATAGGTGTCGACATCCCGATCATCTTCTTCGTTTGGTGTCGACACCAAGCATATCTGCAGAGATTAGAACTCCATTCCTGTGTTCCTTTTGATCCCCAAACCTCATGTTTTGATGAATAATTTTGAGAGAACAAGTTTGGTGATCAAAGACAACTTTTGAAATTCACCACGAGCTCTTTATAAAACAAAACGATGAACGGATTTCAAATTCTCGAAGTTCACTTCGAGCACTTATCCTTACATATAAATTTTCCATTTATTGGAGGTCGGAAGTGGTCAAACGAATCTTCTAAAGAATGATGTTAAATCACATTTCTTAACCTTTTTTATTCCCAAATAATTTCTCTAATTCCCATAACTATTAAATAATTTCTAAAATATATTTATTACGTAAGCATGAGTAAATAAGGACGCCATAATTTTTCGGGGTCGTTACAAGGGGTTTTATGCATTAGAAAATACCAATGGGCCTTTCTCACCCATTCTCTAGGTCCAATTCCCTCAAAAATAGGAAAGTCGATTTTAGGCATAGTAGGATTATACCCAGATGGTGCAATTGTAAATTAAATAGATGTGGAGGACCCAGCTTCCCTTTGATCTTGCTTCTGCATAGGAGGAGGTCCCAAAATGCCCAGTCCGGCGCAATATGGTGTAGCTATACCCTCTGACTCCTTCTCCTTTCCAAACTTTATTCTGGACTAATCCTGTTGCCCGTTATAGGTTTCCCCTTCTCCCACAGATTCAGTCACAACTTTCTTCAACTCTATGATTGTTTCTTCCATGGATCTAAACCTGTGATCAGTGTGCTCATGGCTCACCTTCATGGCCATATTGTTTTCACGTACAACATCCATAATTTCCTCCCACTTCAATTCAGACCTAGCTAGATGATCATTCAGCTTAGTTTCTAAATTCTGCATATCAGTCTCGTGCTTCTTAGTTATCTCCTCCATATTACGCGTCATCATTGCCCCGTCGTGGAGCCCGCTCTGATACCAATGTCACTAGGGCTAGGCAAAAACCAAACCAAATCGACGAACCCGATTGACCCAATCCAAACCGACCGGTTTGGATTGGTTTTTTAGGTGATTGGGTTGGTTTGCAAGTTGGAAAATATAAATTTTGATCGGTTTGGTTTGGGTTGGGTTGCGGTTTCAATTGAAAACCCGATTTAACCAAATCCAAACCGACCCATACTATTGATTATTAAGAAAAAATCTTAAAAAGAACAAAAATCAGTGGTGGTTTGTCAATTTACTAAGTTCAACTACTGCAAATAGAAGAAATAAAACCACTTTTGTGTACAAAATCTTATTGCTAGTTATTTTGTGTTGAATTCTACCAATAATTTGTTTTTAAAAATCTAAAATCTCACCAATATGTTTCCTAGAAGGCTAGAATCGCCAAAGGTAGGAAATCGTTTCAACGAATTTAAAATAAATTAGAAGGAAGGTATCATATTTGTATTCAATGCTTAAAATTTGGCCAAAAATTTGGGACAAAAATTAACCAAATAAAATAAATAATAATACAAACATACAATTAATTTAATCTAAGGTCCGGGAAAAAAAGAAGCCCAAAATGAAGCCTTGGATTTTAAAGTTTTGATTGGTTTCATTTGTTTGATTTTTAATCGGAGACAATACGAACCAAACAAACACACGCCCAGCCCTAAATGTCACAACTTCAACCACAATTAACACTTTGAAACAAATTTCTAGAATTAAACAATAAATCAATCAACACAATCAGTAGTATTTAGCTAAATATTAACTCAACAAATCCAGTGCTTGCATGAAATTTTCAATGGATCAAGAAGAAATTGCAAAAATATGAGTTGAGGATAAGATGAATTACAGAATTGAGGAGATGTGGAAGAAGAAAGAGAAAAAGGAATTTTCTAATAAAGTCTCGATTGATTCCAACTGAAATAACAAAGCTACTTGTACTGTAGAATGGTGAAAAACGTGTTTGGCAATAAAAAACGTAAACCAATTCCTCAGCTTCACTTATTGAAACGGCGTCGTCTCCTCACTTCAAAATTCAGGTAATACAGTTTCTGTCTGTTGCTCCTCTCTGTTTCTGGCTTTCTTCCTGCCCCAGCTCAAGTTGGGGGTTTTTTCTGGTAAATCTTCGTTTGTCTGGGTGAGTTCAAGATTTTTCGTTCTGGGTTTTAATTTGGGAAATTCTTTCACTGCTCCCCTCCCCTTAGGGAATGTCGGAGTTTTCTTGAAATATTTCAGTTTTTTTGGTCATTTTGCTACAATCCCCATAGACCTTCTGATAATGGTAGCTCAGAACAAGTAGCTTTCTTCTTTACTTGAATCCTTTGAAACCAAACAGTTAATCATCGAAGCAAAATAAGAAGAAGCTATGGCCAGCACTATTTCTCTCTGTAGGTCTACTTTTTGGCACCATTGCGCGAAACCCACATCAAGAATCAAAGTTAAAGCCAAAATCAAGCATCATTATCGAATTCATTATGCTGCGTTTCTTCCTCTTTACATCTATTCATTCATACTTCTGTAGATTTTTGAGCTACAACCATCATTTTATGTTGGGTGCAGTTTCATTCAGAATTGAAGTCCCTCTCTTTTTCTAGGTAATCAGTTAGGAAATAGAAATTTCACGCAAAATCACTGTACATGAAATGTGCATAGTAGGGTGTTGCTATGATGGTCGTATGCTAGATCTTTGTTGATCTGTTGTTTCAAACAAACTAAAGATATAATTATATACCAATAGATGAAATTAATATGGCCTACACTTGTTATAGAAGAACTTGAATTAGGTGTTTCATACCTTCAGCAAATGTTACAGTCAATTTTGCTAAAACTTAAATCACTTCTTAGAAATATAATTTGATTGTTTGTTTGTCTTATATTGGGGTTGCATGTTGAGTAAAGAAGTTCTAATAATGAATGCTATTCTTTTAGGCTTTATATTGGCAGCAATGGGACAACTAGATGGAGCTTATAGGGTGTTGAAACTCATAATCAGTCCATTATTCCCATGCTTTAAAGGTACTACAATTTTTCATTTTCTTCTAAGCACTGTTTGAATTATAAATTGGTTTATTTATGATTTTGAGGTAAAAAGTAATGGTTGAAAATTGGAGAGAGAAAATATGTGTGGTTTGGGAAATTGTGTAGTTTATAAATCGGTTTATAAACCAAAAAAATAGGTTTACCGAACACCCAAATATTGTGCCACCAATTCTATCACAACTTAAAAGAGCCCAACGGCCATCACTGCAAGAAAATCGGTCAACAGAGACGACTAATATCGTCTCTGAAAGCGTAAAAGTCGTCTCTGGTTGGAAATAGAGACGACAAAGTCGTCTCCATTTGTCGTCTCTGTAGACCCGTGGCTGTTGATAATTAGAGACGACAATGTCGTCTCAACTAATTAGAGACGATTAAGTCGTCTCTAAAAGTTAAGTATTTGAGACGACTTTAGTCGTCTCTAATACTTAATTATTAGAGACGACAATTTGTCGTCTCTAATAATTAAGTATTAGAGACGACTTAATTATTAGAGACGACAAATAGTCGTCTCTAATAATTAAGTATTATTAGAGACGACTATTAGTCGTCTCTAATACTCTACAGAGGCGATATATGTCGTCTCTGTATGTTACATTGTCGTCTCAAATGATTAAGAATGAAATGATTTTTTTTAATGCGACCACTATATTTCTTTCGTTAATTATTCAATTTTTTGAAATTTAATTTGTATAATTCTAAAATTAATTAAAAAATTAATATTTTGTAATCAGTCTATTATAATTTTTTTATTGTAACAACCAAAAATAATATTTTTCATTTATTAATTAGTATTGAAATATTGTTAATATTACCAAAATATTAATTAACGGATTAATAATTAAAAAAAAAACAGTAGCACGTATTAAATAACGAAATTTGCATTTATACAAAAAAGTCGTAACAGAAACCCCTAAGAATCTAAGTCGTCGTCATCGTTCTCATAATATTCGATGTCATCGTCGTTGTCCCCATCCCCATCCACCTGAGTCGAGGATCCAACACCACATCCTGTGGCCATGGCTGACCCTGATATCTTTTCCAATATTTGTGCTAACACAGAATTAACTCGAGCAAGCTCGGACTTTGTCTCGGCCATCTCATGCTCGAGCTCCGCCACACGCGCTGACTCTCCAGTAGCGGGTGAAGTCCCTGTCGACGATGCCGAACTAGAGAAGCCTGAGATCGTCCGACCAACTCCACGAACGTGGCCCCGCCTATCTCCGAGCACCTCCCGGACGACATTGTGCTCGTCGAATTGTGTCCCCGATAAGCTCGCTTGCTGTGTCTGCGTCTCCTTCGTCTGGAGCATTTCATACTGAATATTCAAAAAATGAAATGAGAAGGTGATAGTGAAAAATTAAAATTGTAACAAACTTAAAAAAAAATGTTCGGGATTACATAATACTTACGTGTTGGCGCTCGGCCTGCTCGCTGACCCAGACTTCTCCTTGGTCAGTTTGTCGTGTATGAACAGACTTCCACGTATCCAAAATGGAAGGCCATTTTTGTGTAACAGGATCCCTCTAAAAATAAATAAAAATAAACAATCAATAACTAGTAAATAAAAATAACGATAAATAAAACTAGATACGTTAACTATTTTTTACTTGAAATGCGATATTAATTCATATTAATATCAATTTAAATAGGACTTAAATTAACTACTAATGAAATCTAAATGACTTGATCAAAAACTAAATCCAATAAATTTACCACTTACGTTGGCGTGGCGTGTTGCCACGATACTCTTGGACCCCTGCAAACTTTGGTAAGGGAGCTTGGCCCGATTGGTTGCGTTCCTATGCGACGCAGCCTACAAAATACAGAGTAAAAAATTAAATATGAAAATAATAATAAATTAACAAATAAAAATATAAATCATTAATTATACCTTGAAGGATGCACTCTCGAACAAGTCCGCGCAGTTACCCCACTCGACCATGTCAATGTCGTCAAAGGGTTTTGTGCGGCCATGTATTTTGTAGTATTTGTGGGCCTTACCTTTGTACTCTTTGTAGCGCTCAGAAGCGCTCTTGTCAATACCCTTATCAACCCAATGACACTTATGTTGTGGAATATTGCCCTTGATGTTGAAATAATGCTATGAAAAAAAAAATAGAATTCAACGTTTAATGAAACTTATATAATTTAAATATGATGAAACCTGAAAACAATGTAAAAACTCGTACCTCAACCTCGACGCGAACACGATCCTTTAGATGTTCTGGGACCTTGCTCCATGCTGAGTACTTGGGAACTATGAATTGACGTACCGTCGTTCCCAGGAAGCGGATGAACTCTGGCTCATTCGGACCAATAGGACGAATCGTCCTCTCCGTATCCAAGTCAAACTCAATTGGTAGTGGAACACTACCATTGTCCCTGAACCGCTTCTCAACATTGAGCATTCGGGACTTGCCACGTCTCTTTGGCGGTGGCGCTAACACGAAATCAATCAAACTCTTTAATATTCTATAAGTGAGATAAAAACCATTAAATGTAATTAAGGAACAAATACCTGACTCGCAAGGAGGCGGCAAACGACGTCCCCCTCTATCGGGGTCCTGATTACCCCCATCCCCTCCATGGGACATAATATCGGTCATATTTTGATAGATATACTGCTGATCAAAGACTTTTTATCCTAACCTTACCACGAAGAACAATTTTCAACTCAATAATCAAAGAATTGTAATCATGGAATGGATTAATTGTAAATTAGACTACAAAGAAACTCAATGCTATATAAACATGCTTGAGACTTGCAAACACAAACAATAAAATTGTCATCTTCAAGAAATTAGAACAAATCAACAAAAATTAATTTTTTTTTTTTTTTTTGTTGTTGTTGTTGTTGTTGTTGCCTCGAACCATGAAGGCTTGGATGATAGTTTCATGGCCCAACGAATGCTGTCATCTGGGATTCCTCTCCATGAGCCTATATCTCACTCATTGTTTGTCAAGACTGGTAAAGGACGAGAAGACAAAGCTTAAAACGAGAAAGATATCATAAAGAGTCTAGAAGTAGCTATGATCTTCTTGTTGTGGAGGAGATCATAATTACATGTATCCATGGCAAGTGGATAAAGAAGTTTTTCCATATGATAAAGAAGTTTTGAATTGCAGGTTTCATGCTAAAGAGTACCCAGCATATGATAAAGAAGTTTTTCCATACAATATGGGCTACTGCCAAGTGGGTAAGTATGGCATGGCAACATCTTGAATAAATATTTCATAAGATTATATGTTTTACATGCATAGCAGGTTATCTTCCATCCAAGTGGGTAAGTTTGGCAGGGCAACATCTTGAAATTATCTCGCATCCATGGACTTTCTTTCTTAAAATGTTAGAAGGATAATGCAAATAGTATTCTGGTAGCAAAGAATTAGATCTTCCTGTTATGAAATTTATGCTTAGATTGGGCTTATGAAGCTACTGACCAAGAAATGAGAGGAATGGGGCAAGACACAGCTACTTACCAACCTGGAATTACATAATCGACTTGACAGCAGCACAGGTGATTTGGCAAACATGTTAATCAGAGTAAAAGCCACTAAAAAAATTCACTCCATGTATCAGACATTTTCTGCATCAATTTCTCTACTATTATATTGAAGTACCAATTTACAGTCAAGAGTCAGCCACAACATTTCCATTCGGTGGTGATTTGGATCGCTTCTATTTCACAGATAGGATAGTACCGAGGAAGCTGTCACACACGTTTTTCTCGATGTGCATTACGTCGAGATTGTGCTTTAACTCGATAGTGCTCCAGTAAGGTAGATTGTAAAAAATACTCTTCTTTCTCCAATTGAGTTTTCCCGCATCTCGTTTCCTTTTGCGACCTCCAAACTGTGGGTGCTTCCCTGGAATTTCATTTGTCACATCATTAAGCTGTCGCATTACATCTATGCAGCTAAATTTTCGAGGAGGCTCACCAGTCTCGACTTTTCCATTGAAATCACGACTTCTGCGCCACGGATGAGTAGTTCCCAAGAAACGTCGATGTCCCACATAAGCTGTTTTTCCCAATATGCGTTCAGAAGGGGTATCAATGTTGCAGGTTGGACATGCTCCATAACCTTGTCCACTCCACCCAGAAAGACTACTTTTTGCCGGAAAATCACTGACGGTCCACAACAATGATGCACGCAATCTAAAAATTTCATTATTATTTCCTACGTCGCGTAACTCAATACCAGTGTACCATAGTTCCTTCAGCTCATCAATTAGTGTACGTAGAAAGACATCTATGTCTTTCCCTGGTGATCGCGGGCCAGGTATCAATAGAGTAAGCATCAAATTATCTTCCCTCATGCA
The DNA here is from genome assembly GCA_963555705.1 of Ligustrum vulgare. Taxonomy (NCBI): domain Eukaryota; kingdom Viridiplantae; phylum Streptophyta; class Magnoliopsida; order Lamiales; family Oleaceae; genus Ligustrum; species Ligustrum vulgare. The sequence continues at coordinate 29,793,324 of OY743180.1, forward strand.
CAACCATGGAGGTAGGTTATAGGTACATAAAACCACTGGCCACATGCTGTAGGACTGACTCATGTTTCCGAACGGATTAAAGCCGTCAGCAGCGAGGCCCAATCGAACATTACGAATTTCACATGCAAAATCGGGGTGTGCTTTATCAAAATCCTTCCAAGCCTGTCCATCAACTGGATGCCCCATTTCATCTTCATCCGTCGAACGTCCAGAAATGTGCCACCTCATATTTTTCGCAGTGTGCGCAGTAGCGAACAGACGCTTAAGCCTGGGAGCCAGCGGAAAATAACGTAACACCTTGTGCGGGACATTCATACTTGACGGCTTCCCTACCACTTGAGACCATCGAGTTTCAGAGCATATTGGACATATCTGTTTATCAGCATTCTCCTTCCAGAATAGTGCACAGTCGTTCTTGCAGACGTGAATTGACTCATAGCCAAGCCCTAACTTCCTCATTAGTTTCTTAGCTTCGTAATGTGAATCCACAAGATTTAAATTGGGAAATGCCAACTTCAACAGTTTAAGCAGGTCATCAAACGACTTGTTTGTCCACTTGTTCATCACTTTAATATGCATCAACTTAGCCAAAAAATTCAATGACGAGAATGAAGAGACACCTGGATGCAACTCTGACTGCAATGCCTCAAACAATTCGTCATACTCAACGTTAGCTCCTGCCTCCATCGGTTCTCCCCCAACTACATCATGCAAAATGTCTGCCATCTCATCTCTCGAAACTATCGGCTCCTCCTGCATCTGTGTATCTACGGGCACTTCCATTGGTTCTCCATGATAAATCCATCTTTCGTAATGTTCTAAAAAACCATATCGGAATATGTGGTCATCTACAATACTCACTAATTGTTTTGCTCTATTTAAACAGTTATTGCATGGACAAGAAATCATCCCCCTGTCATTTTCCAATGGCCTGGCCATTCTTATAAATGATGCAACTCCGTTTGCAAATTCGATGGACTTGCCCCGTATTCTGTTCAGCTTTATCCAACTCTTGTCCATATTTATTTGTACTTCGTTTCCACTGTTAAAAATAACACATATAACCGAAATGTTAGAGTGATGTGAACATGTGCTAAACCCTTATCGCTCAAATACTAAAAATTCAAAGTTACAGATCCTAACCATTCAACATTGACTCGAGAGTAGCGAGTCGTGAATTTTTTTTTCCTGTTACTACTTCTACGTCACACATAAATTTCCGCAGCATCTGCCTACTATTCTCCGGAGTGCTAGCACTACGTTAAACGTAGACCACACCCGGAGAATATTTTAGGAGGCGCCACTCAATCTACATATGAATAACGAAGTAGTTGTAGGAAAAAAAAAATTTGAATTACACAACTCGTACCTCACTAATCAATATCAAATCTATACATATATAAAAACAAAGTAACCGTCACCAAAATACACACACACTTTCCCGCCTAAAATTACTTGCTATATACGGAAAGCTTTTGCACAAGAAAAAAAAACAAAAAAACGATTAAAGTGCTATTAATGCTAACAGTTGAACAATTCAAACTCCAAAGTGAGATTAAAAATTGAATTACACATTTGAACACTACATGCAGTTATTCCCAAAAAAAAAAAAAATTGAGAAAAACTGTTTTAAGCACTGTTACATTATATGAAAATAATAGTAGTTAGATTTTTTGGTTAAAAATCAAAGATTGTGATATTTTCGAGGTAGAAATTAGTAGTTGAAAAGTTGAGAAAAAAAATATGTGATTAAAAAGTATTTTAAAAATGTGTTTAAAAATATTTTGTCAAATAGAGATGCTTCGTTCAAATTTCAGAAAATGACAATTTGATTTTATTTTTTTAAATAAATGTGTTTTTACTTAATAATATGATGATTGGTTTTAATATAATTATTAATCTTATTATGTATCTTCATTTCATTTTGGGAAAAATGTGAAAAAATTATATCAAAAGCAACATAATGATATAAAAAATAAATAGATATTTTTCATTTGTTATAAAAAAAGTATTCAAAATTCATAATTTAGAAATTTTGTTAAAAAAAATAAAATTATTCAAAAATATAAGCCTATGTTTGGCAAAAGAAAAAAAATAAGTTTTTAAACAACACAATTCCCCAAATCATTTTTTAACCACACATATTTTCTCTATCCATTTTTCATCGACACATCTTACCGAGAAATCATATAAAAATATGTTTTTAAACACCAAAAATTTAACAAACAGGGAATAATATTCTACATAATCATAGTGTAACTTGGTTAAAAAAAAATATTGAAATAAAGCAAAATTTACTCATTTGGAGATAAAATTAAATACACAAAAAAATATAATAACAATATTCTTTAATTCCAAAACTACCAATTCATGACAAATAAAGATTTATAGTTGTAAATTTTTTTTATTATATTATATTATATTTCATAATAAAATAATTTAACATATAAAAAAAAGATAAAAATAACTTATTTAGAAGAAGAAAGTTCAACAAACAAATAAATAATAAATAAAACTAAAATTTTTTAATAGGAAAAAAAAAATTTTAAAAAAAAAACCCTATAAAGATCAAGATTTCTTAATTTTGATTAGTTTTGTATGTTGCATTTAATATTTTGATTAGTTTTGTCTTTTTAAGATTTTTAAGTCGATAATAATATTTTTTTAAAAATATTATTGTACTATATTTTTATTTGATATAATTCTATAATTAACATTTTTTTATAAATTTTGATCGAAATCACTACCACAAATATATTCTCGTGCATCGCACGGGTGAAAAGACTAGCTGTCTATTTATGTGACAATTCAAATATTAGTTTATAAACATAAAACATTCCTAAACTCAGACGTGTGTGCTTAATAAACTAATCTTCAAACAGTATAACAAGCTTAATGCAAGTGCAATTAAGTGTAAAAAACGTTAACAAGAAATTAAAATTAAATAAAAATAACTCACCAATACGGTAAAATTCACTTTTCTACTGCGTCAAGCAACAACTTTAAACTCCAAGAACAACGTAGACAATAGAAACTGGCATAAAAGGGGACGAAAAATATTATTAATCAATCGTTTAAAAACTCTATAAAATACAGAAACTTTGGAGTAAATATCTTACCAAAATTACATGAAACATCTTGATTCAAAATGTCCAAAAATCATTTTTAAGTTGAGCATACCAAAATTGGAGAGGTTTCAGCTAAGCAAACTGAAAGTCTTAACAAGAAAATGGGAAAAAACGTCTGTCACGAAAAACGTCGTCTCTATTTCTTACATATTAGAGACGACAAATATCGTCTCTAAATAACAACTAATAGAGACGACAATATAGTTGTCGTCTCTATTAATTGGGAAATAGAGACGACTAAGTCGTCTCTGTTTTTAGAGACGCCTTGTAGTCGTCTCTATTATATGCAAGTATTAGAAACGACTTATTGTCGTCTCTATTTGTCGTCGCAAATCACCTATCATTTGCAGCGACAAAATTGTCGTCGCTAAAAACTAAAGCATTAGCGACGACAACAATGGTCGTCGCTAATTTTCGTCTTATTCGGTCAGTTTTCTTGTAGTGCATGGGCTTTTGTCTTGAGGCCATTAAGTCATGCCTTGTTGTTCTTCCTTTTGGATTGGACGTGGAGGTAAGCAAATCTAATCAAGGCAAACAATAGGTTAAGGCTTAGTTTGATTTTCTTAATGAGTTTTAGGTTGTGGTTAGTTTGCCTTCTTCACGCAGGCTAGGTATGCTCTCACCAAATGATATTCCAAATGCCGAAGGTAATTAGTGAAGTATCGAATTATTTTGCTTCATGAGGTTTATCCCCAAACGACAATCGGTGCTCCACAATTCTTGTTTTTGCAATGTTTAATTCATTTCTGTGCACGGTGAGGTTCGTGCATTTTTTGAAAAGATAAGTGTTGTTTCTTCAACTTCTCTCTCAGTTTTGTGCATTTTCTATGTTGTTTCCCTTGTCATTAGTCATTACTATCACTTCATCACTATCACTTCTCTTCACAGTCACTTCACTATATAGCGAGTTTTCAATTCACTATTCATAAACCAATTGAAGTCAATTTGAGCCATTGGAAGCTGTTTAAGCCATTTTAGCCAATTGAGCCCCTCCTTTTCTTTTCTTTTTTTTTTTCCAATTGATTATTTCGTATTTATTTATTTATTTTATTTTGTACTCTGATTTTAACATGTATGTGTATCCGACATATTTGACTTTGATTTAAAATACAAGTTTCTTATTATATGATTTTCGATTCAATTTCTCATCTTTCAAAATATTGAATTGACTTTTATACTACACTATAAAATATACCATTAAAATGATGCACGTGCATTGCATGTGCGTCACACTAGTTTATAGCTAATCAAGATTTAGAAACCCCCTATCCTTTATGTTTTTATATTTCTTGTTAAGACTATTCATTGTTGATATCTGCATATTGTTTTTGGTGGAATGTTTTTAATTTGTTTGTCCAGTTTCCTAGCATTATTTCATTTTATTGTGTAGAGGAGCAATTTTAGTTCTTCTAGTTAAAAAGGTATGTAGTTCAACTCAAAAAAAATTGATTGTGACTCTCACAGGCTGTCTCAAAAGTTACTTCTTTCGCTTAAACTGGAAAGGCAACAACAAATTCTTGAAGTGATAATAGTGTCAGTAGAATTATAGTGCAAATTCTCTCATATTTTTTCTTGGTTGTCCTGTACAGGATCTTAGTTTTTGCTAATTCCTAAGCTCTTTTTCCTTGGTTGGAGCCGAGCCGATTATCCTATCTAAAGGCAATTCTAGGGTTTCATTCATTTCATTTCACACCGTCTCGCTCTCTCGCTTCTCTCTTTCCCTCCAACTCTTCTTCGACACTTCTCCTTCATCCCTATCGGTCAACCAATAAGTGGCGCTTCTTCAACCTCAATTAGCCCATCCCACCACCAGCAAGTCCTCCTTCTTATGGTCGGACTACGCCCGGTGGGTATTACTCTTTCCCTACCTCCAACTATTTTTTCAGCTTCAACTTTTTTTTTTTTTTTCCCCTTTTTTCAACTTGAACTTCTGTTTTCCCAGCTTGAACTTTTTTTCCCAGGATCTCAAGAACAGCCTCAAATTTAGTTCGTTGCTGCAGTGTATTGAGGAATCATTCATTCACAGTAATTTTTTTCAATCTGCTACCATCATTATCTATTGCTAAACTTCAGTACGAGGATGTGAAACAATCGAAGAAGCCCCCACTGAGTGCTCAAATCTGGAGGAAGACTCTGTCATGTGCATGCCAAATGATTCTGGGATTGATGGCGATAAGACTAGCTCCAATTATTAATTTGATTCCTATTGGCACTTCGGTAATGCATTTTTATTTTCCTAAATTATTTTTTTCAAATTTTTACTGCGTTTAATGCGTGAGTGGGTCGAAATATTACCATAGAACTGGTAATAAGGAGTAATACAGATGTTGAAAGGTATTCCCCATGTAACATCCCGAGTTTTGAGCACCCGAAATACCATGTCATCCTTTCAAATTGGTTTTCGAGAATAATGATTTTTGCAAAAAATAACTAAAATTCAACTTCATTTAAAATTCAATGATAAATAATTCAAATGTTCAAAATAAATTAAATAATAATAATAAGGAAATTCGAAAACTCGGAATTAAATGTGCGTAATCAATTTTCTCAAAACATATTTAAAAATTCTTCAATAACCACCATCGCGCGCTCCGTCATCAACTCCGAAATCTGAAAATTTGTAGGTTAAAGAAAGGGTGAGCATTTCATAGAAATAATCAGTAGACTCGACGCATAATAATATTAAATGGTATTATAGATAAAACACATAATCATGATATTCAAGTAGTCTCATACATTTAAGCAAGTAAATTCTTATAACATCATGCTTAAACAAGCAAGTAATTGTCATACCCGGAGGCAAGTAGTTTCATGTCCAAAGACAAGAAATTGTCATGTCCAATGACAAGAAATTGTGATTAATACAATCATACATGCAAGATCTATAATACAAATAATTATTTATACGCATTTTAGAAAATAAATTTGTAAGTAGGAGTCTACATTATTTCGGGAGTTTTCAGTAAAGTGGAATAAAATTTTCTAGTGTTCTCGCGTCTCGTTTAACCCTAAAAATAAATAAATTTATATTAGTATTTTGGGATTTAAAGTTTTAGAAAAAGAATAAAAGTTTAGGGTCTAAATTGAAAATCAAACATAGTTGGAATTGAAAAAGAGTTGGGACCAAAATAAATGATTTGGAAAGTTATTGGGCTGACCCATATGTTTTAAATATATTTAGGGGCTGACTACTGAATCTAGTGGGATCTGGGATTGAAAATAAGATATTTTAAAACTGCAGGGACTGAATATAAACGTTTTAAAATCAAAAGATCAAAATAGGACTTTTAAAAAACTAAAGGGGCTGAACTAAAAGATTTTTAAAACAAAAGGTCTAAAAATAACTGACTTTAAAATCTAGGGGCTTGAGGCATAATTTATCAAAAATAAATTTTTAAACACAGAAATCTCTCTCTCTCCATATGTTTCGACCGAACCGAGAGAGAGAGAGAGATGGGCGATTCGTCCATCGCCGGTCGATGCCGTCGGCATGCTGTCGGCAGTAGTGCCGCCATCACGTGGCGGCGACAAAGGTGGGTTGAGGAGGTGGCGGAAAGAGGGCAGAACGTGGGAGGAAACCGAGGCTAATGGGTGGTGATTGGGGCTGCGATTTCGGCGATAACTCCGACGAAGAGGAAGGTGGTCAAGGTGAGTTTATGGGTTAATTTGATTCTTTGTTCTGGGTTTTTGATTTGGCTTGAATTGAGCGGTTTGGAGAAGAGTAGTAGGCGGTTTCGTTGGTGGTGGTTGTGGTGATTCTTGCGGCAGAGTGGGCAGTGGTGGTGCTCGTTTGGTGAAGGCGGTGGTGGAGGCTCCGCTGGTTTTGGTTCTCGACTGGGTGTTGAAGGTGTTGTACTGTGGAAATTTGCATAGCAGATTGTAGTGTTTGGCAGATTGTAGAATGAATGTAGGAATTCAATTTGTGCAAAAATCTGATGGGGTTGATTGGGTCTGTGTGGCAGTGAATCATTGGAGTCGAAATTTGCAGATTCTAGGATGCCGTGGCTATGGTGTTCCGGTTTGTAAGTTCGGTAATGGGTTGTTGTATACAGAATATTGGTGATGGTAGGATACTGATCAGAGGTTGTCTGCGATGTTGGTATTGGCTTAATTGAGGCTGTGGTTGTGACTTTCTCGAAGATGGTGGTTGGGTAATGCAGTGAATGGTGTCGTGTGTGCGTGAATGGAAGGAAAAACTGTAGTCTTACCGAGGTGATGATTACGTACGTGAATGTTGATGGAGAATATATGGGTCTATATATAGATTTGTATTGTATGGAAAGTATTGTAGTTTGAATAGAATTGATTAATGTTGGATATGAAAACGTTTTATTTAGAATATAATTGTGAAGATTTGGGATACAAGAATACAAGTGTGAACAGAATACGCTAATAATAATTATTTACAAGATAAAACTTGGATGAAAAATAAATTGGATAATATTAAAATTGAACTTTGAAATTTTAGACTTAAAATAATTCATATTTATAATAAATAATAATTTTGGAGCTTAAATAAATTTGGACTTGGACAATATTTAAAATTATGAAATTGGGCTAGAAAATCAAATTGGATTCAAATTATATTTTATTAGTTCGAAATAATTAATATGACTAGACGAACACGCTTTCGTTTTTAAAAATATGTAAAATTGCAACGACACGTTTAAGAAATTAAATGATTATTTAAAATTTAACTGGAAATTTCTCGGTCGCTACACCCAATTTGTTTTTTGAAGTTAAGATTCTTGTTTTTTATTTTTTTAATGTTAAAAAAATTTGAAAATCCAGTTATAATGTGTAAATTTGATTCTTTAATGGTGTCCTTAATTTATTTATTCAACACTTGACAATACTAGCAGAGAGGCAGAAGCTACAGCCATTCATGCAAGTACTTCCTCTATGCAGTAGGCTCTTGGATAAAGATCTGGTTTAAGTGTTTTAGGCATTTCAATTTTTCTATTTTTTATGATTTTCTTCTGTTTTTTGTGTTTAGATGGTTAATCATGTCATAAGTTAATGGTATGAATATATATAGAACAAAAAATTAACTTAAAAGTGTGTCCTTATTTTTATTTTATTTTTTTGTATCTTTTTGCTTCTTGACTTAGATTGGGATCCTTGAATTTGATTTCTAAGAATTGAATCTGCCTTTCCAAGATTATTGAGATTAATTCTTTTTGTTTTTGTTGCATTTTGCTACGATTTCAAGATGAATTTAGCATCTATAGCTAGCTTAAGCAAGTATCATAAGTATCATATTATTATACTTTCAAATGACATAAGTTTCAATTATGATATCAAAAGTTGGGGTATTTGTCCAAATGTCCCTATTTTTTTCTCTGAATTCCCGTATGGTATTTTGGATGCTTTTTTGTTTGGGTGTTCATCCGAGCTTTTTTTTTGAGCTTTGGACTGGTGGCAGTAATTTTACTGAAGTTCATTTGTACGGTTTTTTGCCTCTTTTGCTTTTGGTTCTTATAAAATCAATTTCTTTTTTTAGCATTTGTTGAAGTTAAACTGAAAAATTTGTAGTTTTGTATAGTTCAAGCTTTCCAAATAATGTTTTTTTTTTTGGCGTATTAGTTTTTTATGTTTTTACGGGTACCATCGATTCTTTAATGCTTTATTACAAGTTTCGTAACTAATTCCATGATCTTTTACTTGATAGAGATTCACATAAATCTTAGAAACTGAAGTCATTAATTGGTCCAACAATAAGCTTCATCTCTGCTTAGGAACTGAAGTCATTAATTGGTCAAGGCATAAGCTTCAACTCTGCTTAAGAAGTATTTTTATGACTTATTCCATATACTTTATATGATGGAGATTCAAATGAACTCATCCACATTAGACTCTAATGTTTCGGGCAGTCTTTCAATTCTCCTCTACAATTTCATTACCAATGGACAAAATCAAGTCTCCTGCAAAATCCATCACTGTAATTTCTTACTAGAAGTCTGTATCCATTGGCTTCAGAATCCCATTAACTCATCAGACTTGAAGCTATTAGAAGGTAATGTAAAACCATCTTAACAGTTTACAAACATTTTTATATATTATGGATTATACAATAACATATACACCATTCAACAGGTCATGATACCCCCAAAATAATCCTCAACTTCATTTCTTCACATCGAAGTAACTACACAACCTTAATGTTCATTGTTGGTACATTTATCTTTTTCGGACTTTCTTGCTATAGTGTTTGTTTCTTTTTACCTTTTTTTATTTGTTAAATTAAAATTATCTGTGCTGAAATACTTTGTTATATTGCTCCACTTCCTTCTCCAACGTGCTCAAAATTGCCTCACAAGATATCTTCATAGGGAAGATTGGCAGGGGTAACGTCTGTTGTCTAATTATTATTTCCTTAAGTTTATTTTGTGAATCGTTGGTTTCCTCAGGATCAATGTCAAAGTGGATGATGATGATGATGATGATGATGGATATGAGACCTTTTTATCGGAACCATACAAGTTTTATATGAAATTTAAAACATAAAATTGCGATGGGTAGAAAATAGAAGTTGAATAGATAAATGTATAGCTAAGGATTGTTTTTAACAATTCAATATCAGCACAACTACTATTCATTTTTAACTCCACACATCACTTGCTGTCTAGATGCAATTTTTGGGAATGAAAAGTGTGTTGAGAGTTAACAATGAATACCTGAATGGGTGCATTGTGATACATACCTGTATTTAAAACCTAAATTCAAGTGATGTCTTAATAACCCATTATATTGAACTCCTTGTATCAGAATTAAGATGTGCATAAATTTCATTATCAATATAATTAAAATGGCTAAAAGGGATAGTCTTTCTCAGAGATATCATGGTGTATATTTTTGAAGGATAATTCAATCCTATTTGTTTATCTTTCAAAATAATTAGTCTTATTATTTGGGTATATTATTCTCCCAAGATTAAAGACAAACATAATATAGTAACTCGGAGAAGACCAATCTAGAGGATGATTTTTGTGCATGTGCCCATGTCTATCTTTCTCTAGTTTAAGTTAATTGTCCTTTAGCAATGGTGCATAGATTTGCTACATTTGAAACTTCCTCATTTTTGTCATTGAACACTTTTGTAAAGAATTTAAAATCTGATGTTCTGAGGTGAACCTGGTCATGGAACACATTATTGAAGATATTGTTGCAAACTGCCGCCAGATTTTCAAAGGATTTGTTAACTATGCTTGTACAACATTTCCAGCATTATCACACTTTTGTTTCTATTATGTGCCCGCTCATGCTTTCAATTCTCAACTATAAGTTTTTACATTGGCAAAGAGGGATATTACAACCAATCCTATTGAAGTTGTTGCCGTTGGAGCGGCTATTCAAGTTGGGCCTATACCCTTATAATCTCTGCAAACTGTTACACTTATAATTGATGACGATGTCTATCTTTTCTGCATAATTTCACTTGCTCATGGTAATTTGGCTGGGGATATTAGTGATATTGTACTTGTATTTGACACCACTATCTTTGTAAAAAATTTCAAATTATGCAATTGTACAAAATACTTGACAACATTGCCATCTGCACGAATATTTTGTGCTCTATTGTGAGATATTGGAAACCTGAAACAATTAATGATGATACTAATCGAGTTTTATACAATTTCTTTTTTTTTTTTTTTTTGCAACGAAATTTCTAAAATTAATTTCTTTGAATTTCTATTATTTTTCTTTATTGATCCTTGATTTGTTGAGACGAGATCTACTTTTACATGATTTCTTACATATTCTATCTTTTTATTGAACATGGGATAACAAGGTTTCTATTGATTCTAATTCCACATTTTTGAAAGGTGTGTACCACCTTACTTGGGAAGCTAACTAATTTATCGACAACTTTCTAATCATCATTTGTTCATTGGACTATAATTAGATTGAGATAATCGAAGATTGAGGTAATTGATTACTTCTTTCCCTGCGCTAAGTTTAGATTAGTTGACCCTTTTCAAATTTTCTCTTATTCTCTTTATCTTAATATTTGGTCTTTGAAGAAATAATAAAGTGCAATTTGCTGGTGAATTCCACCCTCGAGATTGTCATTACGGTCTGCAAATTCCATCAGGTAATCAGAAGGTCGTGTTCTAGGGAGTTATTTTGTGGGTACACTTTTCTAATTATTATTTTGTTGTCTTGCGAAATTGCTTTCCCAAAGTTTCCAGTGGTGAGAGAATCTGAGTTTAAATTCCATCAGATATAGCAATAAATGTTTTGCCATGAAATCTTCTTATATGTTTTTACACTGTTCAATTACTTGAACTGGATGAACATTTGAGGTATTGTGCTACTTACTAATTGTGACTACCGAATGTTTGTTACAAGTATCCTTGTTTCTATGCATATAGATCGCTCTTCAAATATCATACAACTCAAACAATATGTTCTTAAAAGTGAAATAACAGTTTACGTATTGTAACTAAACAAATATATTAAATACTTTGTTAAAAAACAGGAACAATTAAATACTCAATGTATTGACATAGATGTATGAGATTATAACTCTAGTCCTATTTGCTATATCTATAAGAAACCAAATTCATTTACGTATAAAATTTATCATTTTCATCTTTGTTGTGCAGGGAGAGGCAAATGCTTCAAGGAATCTATCATAAGTAAGCTTTACTTTTCATTCCTTACTTCAAGTATCTACGATTATAGTAGACATATAAATGTCAAAAAATCTGTTACTTTTATTTTTTGTCAAAAAAAAATTGTTGCAATCTTGAAAACTTTAGATAAAGTAATTTCATTTTGTTCTATCAATCAACTGGAATCCATAATTATCTACAGTTTATTTGGTTCAATTCTTGGTATTGGGTATAGGGGCAGCGTATCTGTGCCACTCACCTCTTACATAAATATGGAGACCTTTTTTCGGATATATTGACGGCTTTGCAAAAATATACTTGTTGCTTCTTTGAATATTTGATTTTTTTGCATTGCACTTTACTGTTATAACCCAACAAAATAAAATAAACCTATCATGCCATTATTTTATAGTGCTCTCATTCTCATGTTGCAGTTCTCTCTTTATAGAAGGAGCCAAAGCATCTTACATGTTATCACCATGGTAAATGGTGGAAAACTCAATTATGTTTGGTTATAGACACTGTTCACACTAATTATTTGAAATACATGAGGAACTGTTTGCATTTTTTCCCTCAAACACATAAGTAGTTGGGTTGTCAATATATATTGCCATAAAGTAGGTTTCTAAACAGCTCCTTTTGAATTATTAAGTCTCGTTTTGATAAACAACACATTTATCCAAATCACTTTCTAACTATAAAAATTTTTCCAAATCACTTTTCAACTATATATTTTACCTTTAAATATCACATTCTTGTTTAGAAACTAAAATCTTTTACCAAACAAAGGGTAAATTATTGTATGCAATGAATTATATTTTCTTTCTGGCTCAAATTAATTTTCTCAGTATGTCTTCTTATTATTCAGGTAAATAATAGTATTGAAATCCTTAAATGTGACATTGTGTTGTTCGTTCTCTTTGGATTAGATGGACCTTAGATGTACTAATGGAGCTCAAAAGTCAGCTTGGTTAGTTGGATTAGTTTTAAAACTATTGGAAATTTTTTTTTTTTTAATAAACTCTTCTTTTTAATACATTTATCAATTGAATTTGAATTAAAACTGATGTGCTGAAAACATGCAAGCGTACAAAAAAATTGACGGACTTGATTTTTTTAATTTTTTTTAGGCATGGGGTGAATTAGACATTACAATCTATAGTTAACATATACATTTTTGGAAATTCCAATGAGTTTATCCATAGTGGTGGCTATTATTTTCATTTTTTTTCCTGAATCACTATCTGTGGAACAATTGTTCATTCACTATTATAAATCCTTATATTTATTTGTGCAAGATATATTTTTCTGATAATCAATTTTTATTTTTATTTTGATGATGGAACTCTTTATATAATTCTAAATGCATGTTCGAGCAACTTAGTTCTTTCTTTTGCTACTACCCTTTGCTCTTAATTTACAGTTTTCACTTTTTGGCTTTTGCAATGAGAGAGAGGTGTTGTCAACAATTGTGAACAAAACTGAAACATTCTATGTTGCTATAGTAGATGTACTAAAATTATTCATTTCCATTTTCTTTTCTCACTTCAAAAATAGAGGTGAAGATAACTGATATTTTAGGGGCCGTTCTCTTTGTATTTCGATTTTGAGTTTTGAGTTTTGAATTTTTTTTTGAGTTTTTTGTTTTGGATGTTTATTTTGGGATTGCTGAAAATAAGTTCTCTTTGTAATTTTGGAAAACTGTTTTCAAAAATAGAAAACTGAAAAATGCGTTTACTTTGTAATTTTCTAGAATAATTATTTTGTGATATTTTACATGTAAAAAATGATTGATTTGTTGAATTACATTAATTTTAATGTCAATATAACAGTTTGTTATCTATTAAACAAACATTTTTGTTACTCTAGCAAGTAATAAAACTTGAAATTTAAACTAATTAATATATATTAATTCATATATTGGAGAGTATTTCAATTATAACAACATTGAGCCATTGTCTATGGATTAGTCTAAGAGGCAATATCCAGCAAGTTACAAACTTATGATAAAATCAGGGGCTTTAAACTCCCACATGTGATCATCATTCTTTGAACGAGTAAAGCAAAACAAAATATATGGTACATTTGCTAACATCACCAAAACCGTGGCAACAAGTGTAGCATGAGAAGCAAGCCCAATATTTTTATATAGGGGACTTTGGACTGATGTCCGGTAATGAAACTTGGTTATTATAATTAACATACTAAATAATGTATTTGTGAATATACCATCTTTGAACCACGAATTTGTAAAACTGAAATCCTGCAAATTAGGGACTAATTAAGGAATATATTAAATGTAACCACTGAGACTGTAATTGATAATGCTAAACACCCGGTGGAATAATTTTTCAAAACTGTAGAGAGTGAATACATTCTCTGGATATCATTCCAGCGCCATTGCAACCTCTGGTCTGGAAACTGAATATACAAAACACCCGATGAAGAAAATTCCAAAACTGTAGAGAGAGAAAAAGTTGTGTTGATACCAACCTTGCACCATTGTTGAAATTCATTAACAGGCATCCTTCTTATTCCATTCTCCATGCTTTTGAACAATAGAACCATGGACTGAAATTCATCAACTGTGTTTTCATGTAAATTGTTGTAAATTTTGCATAGCGGTTTAATATATATCTGTAATCACCAACGAATCAAATTTGTCAATCCACTTTCACTCAGCAGCTGAAACGATCAGTGATTTATTGTGGCAGAGGAGCATTCAAACTCACAGATATTTCGTATTGATATATGCATTTGATACTTTCTTCAACAATATTAAAAATGAATTACGAGTAACAACACAGTTTTTTTTTATAAAATCTGTTTTTCTTTCTTCTTCATTTAGTTCATTTAGTTTTATATGACACCTGAAAACAATGAATATACTGTAGCAGTGCAGCTCCGTTGACATAACTTCCTGGTAATTTTGTCAATCCAGTTTCGCCGAACAGCTGAAACGATAACAGGTTTCTGGTGGCAGAGGAGCTTTCAAACTTAGAGATTTTTGGTATGGATCTCGGCATTTGATACTTCTTCACCAATATTAATTATCAATTTTGAGTAGCACCAGAATTTTTTTTAAATAAAATCGGTTTTTCTTTCTTCTTCATTTAGTTCATTTACTTTTACATAACACCAGAAACAATGTATATACTGCAGCAGTGGAGCCCCATTGACATAACTTGCTGGTAATTTTGTGAATGTGAAGTAACGTGATATGGATGAGTACCGTTGTTACGAACTATCAAACAATCTAACCTATTTATGTATCTTTATATTTATAAATGTGAGCAGTATTTTTTTTCCTTCTAAGATTTGGTATCGAACATCATTGATCGTCGCTGATATTCATAAATATAACGTTCCTTTAATATAGTGTATCAGGTTAATGGCCACAGTTACTATTTTTTTGCACTTTGGAGGTGTCTGGGATGATGATAACAATTACGGCAATTATTCTGTGAGTGGAATAATTTTGCCACTGGATAGCACTTATAATAAACTAGTAGAATTGGTAGCTAGTCGATTGGGTAAGGACGAAGGAAAATACACCTTTAAGTTGCAGTATCAGGTTTATGATCACGGTCCTAGGATTCCAATTTGTGATGATTATTCACTTGAATTTTATGTGGATTTGAAGAAGGGGGTGAATGATAAACGGTGTTATCCAATATGCGTTGATGTTGAAGTTTTGGAAACATGTTCGGTAGATATAGAAAACGGTGTAGTGTTACCTTCAAACACCAGCGCCAACTTTGTGAATGAACAAAATGGAATGGGTACTGAACACTATGGTGCAATAGAATATTATGGGTTGGACCAATATCCCACCCTAGAAGAAATGGGGTCGGAATTGGCTGAGCATGTGAAAATGAATACTGACGATGACGGAGATGCATTTCATATGTTAATAACAACCCCTAGTGTTGAAGGCGTTACTAAGAGCAGTGTTTTTAAATCGAAGGATTTGCTTGTCACTAGTTTGGCATTGTTGGCAATTGAAAATAGGTTTCAATATCGTGTGGTGAAGTCTGACAGTAGTTTCTTTTGGGTGAAATGTCTTGAGAAGGGGTGCACATGGAACTTAAAATCCTCGAGAACAGGTCGTGCTGGTAACTTCAACATAAGGGATATGAATTGTAAACATACATGCTCATTCGACCCCGCCATTGTGCACCATAGACAGGCTACAAGTATTTAAATTGCTAATTGTGTCAAGCACAAGTTTCTTTCGACAAGAAGAATATACACACCTCGCGACATCATTGACGACATGCATCATACATATGGTGTAGTGGTGAGTTATGATAAAGCTTGGCGTGCGCGGGAGCATGCAATATGTATGATTAGAGGAGATCCGCATGAGTCATATGGAAATCTTCCTTCATACATGCATAGATTGGAAGTTGCTAACCCCGGTTCTATTACTGGAATAAAAGTTGATTCAGAATATAGATTTGTATCTAGTTTTGTAGCTTTGGGGGCATCCATATCTGGTTGGAGGCACTGCAAACCAGTTATTGTAGTTGATGGGACATTCCTAACGAGTAAGCATGGAGGTACACTATTCACAGCATGCACACAGGATGCAAATAATAACATTCATTTTAGCATTTGGCGTTGGGGATTCAGAGAACAATGATGCATGGGGGTGGTTTTTGTCGAAGGTGAAAGAAGCATATGGCGATCGGAATGATCTGTGCATCGTATCTGATCGTCATCGTAGTATATCAAATGCGGTTGACTTGGTATTCCCAGACGCATTTCATGCAGCTTGTACGTATCACTTGCTTCAAAATTTAAAGAAAGAGTTCGGGAAGAAAGGAAAAGGTATGAGACATCCATTTATGGCTGCTTCGAAAGCTTACACGGTAACAGAATTTGATATCCACATGAAAAGATCGGATGCGATTGACCCTGGCATCCGGGGATATTTGGTACTATTTTCTTTAACTCTATTTATTCGGTATAAGTATTTCATACTAATGTATGAGCAATTTTTAATTATTTTTTTATCACATGCATAATGATGATGGGTTCGAGAGATGGTCACGATCGCACATGACGAAAGATAAATACTCTACTATGACGTCCAACATTGCAGAATCTGTTAACTCGGCTATTAAGTATGCTAAGAATTATCCCATCGAGGCCCTCTTTGAGTGCCTCAGGTGCACAATACAAAAATGGTTTTCCCGAAATTTAAATGATGCTATGTCAACTTTTACGAGCCTTGGTAGACGTCATGACAAAATGTTGAAAGAAATGATTCAGATGTCTAGGCGATTAAAGGTTAGATGACTTGTAGCTAAGTTTATAATTTTATTTTTCTCTCTAGTAGCAAATCTTACAATTTGGATAAAGTGTGGAGGAGTGGCATCAGAAATATAATTGGAAAAGGTGTTGGGGGCAATGCCATCTGCCTTAGTCCTCCCAAAAAAAAACCCAGAGAAAGAAAGACAGACAGAAAAAACATAGAATCCAAAGCTGCAACTATGGGGGGTAGAAAAGTTCACATAGTGGCTACTTAAATAGGGGGGCACAAATAGAGTCTGAAGAACACAGAATAACAGGAAAAAAAATTGATGGATTATGGCCATTAACTCTATTATGCGAATACAGTAGGAATCTTGGCAGTGCTATGGTTATATAGATTGATGAAACCGTAATGAAATGAACAAGAGAATGTAAGGATGCTGTATCTATATGAGAAATATGGAATATACCACTGCTACTCAATAGAATTGTTAAAACTATTGGAATGGAACAGGGACTCTGATTGGGAGGGTATCCATTTTTAAGCATTATAAATGGACTTCCAAAATATAAATGTGAAAAAGAATGAAGGAACCATAAAATTTTACAACAACTATAAACACGTGATTTAATCTTATCAAAATATATGATAAGATGAGTAGATCGTACCGTATAAATATTGCTGTCTAATAATTTTTCCTTTGAAATAGATGGTTTCCCCTTGCTTTTCGTGGAAATATTTTCTCCGTTCAGATCAACGTTCACACAATTCTGAGGATCTCTCTTGGGTTTGAGCGATGACTTGACATCAGTAACAGCTGATGTATTACTGGAGCTCACAGCTGAGTATATTGGAACAGATTCATTAGATAAGGTTGCTCCATTTTTTTGTAAATCTGGTCCTTCAGTGCGTGATGTCTCCCCAGGGTACTGTAATAGTACATCATCTATGTTGCTGTCATCAACCACATACACACAGTCTTCATCGCTAGAATCATCTGCAATGAGTATTTCCTTGCCTTTAATTGATTTCAGCTCGGCGTGTGACTGCTCGGTCAGAGGCTGATCTATTATGATACATTTTGTTGAAAATTTATTTTCAGGAATATTTACCGATAAGCCATTCAGTTGAGTTTGGTCGAAGCGAGATACCGGTATAGACCTATTCTCAGTGAAAAAGGGAGTTGTTGTTCTGTTGGTGGTTTTGTTAACATCCAAATTTGAAACAGAAGTTTTGGGAAGATGGTTTGATGGATGATGAGTAGGAATTACAAAATCATCATCATCATCAATCTGGGTCACGGGGTTTGAAATGGGTTTTGTAGACCTCGAAGGATGAGTTTGATGCTTCATAGCTAAGTAAAGTGGATCTAGAGCCTCCGCAACTTGGGCAACCATTTTGATAGGTTTCACCTGTGTCAAAATTGATTATTAAATGAATATGTAAATTTGTTTTGAATTCAACCAAACAATGTGGGAAAAAAGGAATATTAATTTCATAACGAGTGAAGAAACTAACATCAAGTCGGCTGAAAACATCAACACCCAGATTTAGAGGTGGAACATTAGCATCAACTTCGGATGTCCAATTGAGGATTCTTGGTCGTCTGCTAGCAACCTTCCAATAAATTTTACCCTCGAGAATAGGAAGAACCTCATAGATCCAGACCTGGAATGCAGCAAAGAAACCATTTAGCCTATAACTCATTGAAGGTCGACCCTCACCCTCACCCTCGACCGTAACTTGTTTGTTCCTCAGTGCTAGCTTCAAGGATGTAAATGTGAGGTTGAAGATGTCCTTCCCCCATGGGTACACTTTCATATCGGGTGAATCTACTAGAACAAGAAGCATTTCATCAACAAACCTCTCGTATGTTGTGCTATACATCAAATTCGTTAAAAGAAACAAAATCCCCATTAAGACGACATCACGGTTGTTTCGGTTTGACATTGAAGTAAACACCTCAAAAACATCTTGTACGGTAATGTGAGGTAGATTGTTGAAGTATTGACGTCTCAACCTACAATATTTGGAAGCATAATTCTTGCGAGCATCGTCTCTAGAGCAACGTAGTCCCGTTATCAAAAAGAAATCATCAATTCCGAACTTTACATTTTCGTTGCCAATACGAAACCATATCTCCTCTTCGTTCGGCTGATTAACTTCCCTTAATAGAATTTGATGTATCAATTGTGGGTTCACTGCTATCTCCGGCATATCTAGATAATGACCAAAGCAAGTAGTTTTGAACATCCTTTTTTGTTCCTCTGTGAATCGTCCATTCAATGTGTCGCTAATGAGATCAGATGGCTTGACATTCACTTTACCCTGAAACCAGTCATGGTGATTCACCTTCAAGCCCCATTCCTGCATAATGTTAAATAATATTGGAAATTAATAAATGAGAGGAACAATGTCATGTCTGATAGATAACCGATGGATATATAGTATGAGAAAGATCAAATATTTGTTTTAAAATTAAAAAAAAAAAAATAGTCAGACCTGATTTTGTAGAGGAACCACTTTAGATATCTTCTTCCTGCGGGGCGTCCGGACACGTTTTTGTGGTTTCCTCAATAGGCCTATACCGGATCCTTTGTTGTTAAATTTGCCCCGGAACCAGACCTTTTTCCCAAACGAGATTTTCCCATTATCTCTCAAAAAAGAAAATGTGGTCCTACATGATAATTGTCAGAAAGATTAAGTAACAAAACCCAAATTTTGATAATTTAAACCAATATGTGAGGGGGAGAAAAAAAGTTTCATAGCAGTCACAAAATTTTTTGACAGATCAAGTGGGAGGTTATCAAAGTTATTAACAAAATGAAGTGTTAGAAAAAATATCAGTTTCAGCTTCATGAATCGCTGACATTTCATGTAAATGTATTATATCATATTAGAGGAAGTGTGCATAATGAGTTTGTTTCGTGTCCTGTTGCTATAAAACAAAAAACCAGTTAAAATAGCCCAAAGTGAAATTTTCTTATAATGTAGTTGAAGTCATACACATATGAAAACATGCCACTTATTACAATGATTTGGAAAATCAAAATGGAAATGGAATTGAGCTGATCACATTTTCTGAAACGAAAAAAAATAAAAAAAATAAAAAAAATTAGAATCTGTTGTTGGCAAATGGCTGATTTGCACCATTTTATGGGCAACGTTGTGGACTGACATCTGGTAATGAAACTTGGAAGGATCCTTAAATGGTGCAAATGTCCATTTATGGGCAAATGTGGGTGACCAGGTGGAAGTTTTTTTAGTTTTGTATTAACCGTGTATTTCTTCCATTTGGTAATGAACAGAAAGAGCAGGGACATAAAGAGAGCAAAAGTAGCAAAACTGAAGGGAAAGACGTTTTCCATTAGAGCCAAACAAAAAATCTAGTTTTAACACACACACACACACACACACACACACAGATATATATATATATATATATATTCACAAAAGTAAGGATAAAAAACACTTTGCCTGGCTGCCTGTTTTGACAAAACATTTTCCAGCAGTTCAGTAATTATGACTAATGGGATTGGTGCCAGTTCCAAAGTGACATTGTCTTATAATGAATCTGAACTCATATGCATATGTAACATGCCACTTACCACACTGATTTGAAAAAATTCAAAAGGGAAGTGGACATAGACTGATTACATTTTTTTAAAAGGGAAAAAAAATTAATTCTTTTGGTGAAAAATGGCTGCTAAGTGCCTAAATTTCTTCACAGATTGGATGAATAGTATTAATCATATGTAAGACTAATAAGTTATAGCTGATACCCCATGAAATGTGAAAAAAATGTTGCATCTGATCAATTGAGTAGCTAATTCACATAAGGATATCGACATTTCAGAGATGCGGTCAGATGTTTATTCCACACTGATCCATTGTAAGATAGTTTTTCGATTACAACAAAATCATGGGAGTGTTTCTTTTCCATCAGCTATAAATACGATTTCAAATTAAACACTAATTATTCTTCACGACATGAAAACTAAATATGACATTCATATTTCAACATGAGTTCTCTGCCAAGCCCAAAGTGACTGATTGCAGATTTTTTTTAAATTTGTAAGACTCATAGAAATTAGGAACTTCACAACTCTAGTTTCAGACTTGATGATTCATAAATATCATATTGGATTAAAATCAACGCACCTTATAGTAAAAAGTAAGGATTCTCTAGTTCTCTTTGTGGTTGATACTGGGTATTACAGAGCTTGATTATGAATACTCCATGTAAACTCAGATTGATGATAAATTGGTTATACTGATTATCTGGGATAGTGCACTGTTATCACATTTGCTAATGTACCGGATGATGCTTCGAATAATAGATTACAGAGTTGTCTTGCGAATCCACCATTCAACCACACATAATCACCGAAATAGAAATCGGAAATGTCTGCATGTGATGATGAGATAACTTTTTTATCATATTTGAGAATGTTTATTTTCAATTTTGGAATTTGATTTTAATGCTTCACTGCCATTACGTTCAAAATTGATTTTGAATTTGAGATATGATGCTCTATCATCATTAACTGAAAGCAAATAATCTGGGAACGTTACGAACTGATACTCTGGTTGTTTTAAATTATTTTTATTTAATTTTTTATTATTATTATTATTATTATTTTATTTCTTGGGTGGGATTCCACTGAAATCTTTTGATGTTTATTGTATAAATCTGATAAGAATTTAAATGGGGTCAGATGTTAAAAACTTGTTTTTCAACCTGTTTGTAGGCCTAATTTCCACTTTTATATAAGATATAACTAGGGCCCAATTGAATTTGTACTAACAATATAAATAGCACGAGGACTCCTCTTCTTCTTCAACAAGCTATCCCTTTGTTCCCATAATATTATCTGCGTCACCATTTAGAGCATCTCAACTTTCCTTTTTTAGAA
This sequence comes from Ligustrum vulgare, assembly GCA_963555705.1. Lineage (NCBI taxonomy): Eukaryota > Viridiplantae > Streptophyta > Magnoliopsida > Lamiales > Oleaceae > Ligustrum > Ligustrum vulgare. The sequence continues at coordinate 29,815,246 of OY743180.1, forward strand.
AAACATTCTTAGCATTGTCTCACCCACCAATAGTTACTGCCCATGCCTCAGTGAGACTAAGCACGGATAAAGCTTCTTTACGTGCACCAATAAGATGCATGAAGTGAGTTCCTGATTTGAGAATGTCACGGTACTTTCCTTCTTGTGCAATTCTTCCGTCTTTCATAACCTGCTGATTGATTAGATTATGTGGCTTAGTTAACTGGAGACAGAATAATTAAGGTAAATAAAATGTGCAAGGCGTGAATAGCTCACCAATATGAGATCTGTTGCAGGTAAAAACTCCATTTGATGTGTAACATAAATAACAGTTTTAGAATCCAAAAACTCCATTTAAAGACCACGAATATCAGAACATCAAATTAAGAATGCCCCTTAAGTTTCAATTAGCTGGAGAGAGATACAATCATAAAAAAAGGAGAACAAACATAGAATAAAAATGGTAGCACAGAGGAGATATGGTGCTCACATTGAACAGATGATCCCTCTCTCCCCTATAACCGTTTGATCACCAAATGGTAGGAGTTCCAAGTCTTTCCTTAAGGAACATGCTTCAACGACTCTATCATACCTTTGTATGTCCATCTCCCTACCAAACAGTATGTTCTCTTCAATTTTGCCACACTGAATCCAGGGTGACTGAGCAACATAGGCCTTTGTTCCGTTGAGCCTGACGTTCCCAGATATTTTTTGCATTCTCCCATAATACAAGAGAGTAAGCTTAAGTGCAGTCACTCTATTATTCCTCCCAGAATTATGAAAACTGGATAATTTAGTACAAAAATATAGCACAGAATACTTCCAATGCACATTAACAGCTATTCTAGCAATATCTTGATTCAAAAGCCGACACATTTAATCCAAAATAGGTTGAACTAAATCGTAACACCCTAAACCCCCAAATCTCAGTAACAAACAACTGATGAATATGGTGAATCAGACGAAAATTACCTCCCCAAGAAGAAGGGAATCCAAGAAGACAACTAGAGCCTCTTTATCCCCATGGTCAACCAAACCATTATCACAAAAAATCTTATTCACCCTCTTGAAAGCATACAGAGGCAGCTTTGCTCCTAATTTAATTGACAACACAGTAAATATTACAGACCCAAATTTCGTTTATTAAAAAAAAGGAGAACCTTTAACGATGAAATTCAATTGATACCTGGAAGACAACATTTTCTTAGGCAATTTCTACCGCAGCCACCTTCCTCCGCCTCTTCCTTTTGGTAATTCGAAACAACAATTGGAGCTCTCTTGATTCTCAGCATAATCTTAAATATCTTAATAGGTAAATAAATGTTTTGTCTTCCAAATTACAAGAACACCCCACCAAGCCCACAACCAAAAGCAGATAAAGAGACTTTCTTGCTAAATAGTAATGCAATAATAATCAATCTTTACACACTAGAATTATAATATTTACTCTACAGAGCCTAACAGTAGATCCCGCCGCTGACAAGGAAGAGGAGGTCTGAAGGACTGCCCCCTTCGGAAGGCAAAGCGCCGCGTCCACCGTGCGGCGTAGAGAAGAAAGAGATGAAGAGGAATGAGAAGAAGGAGATGGAAGGGGGAGGAGAGGAGAGGAACCGAGAAGAAGAATGAGATGGAGAGGAGTCGAACCTTACATCAGCCTTGCTACAGTGCCGCGTCCACGGTGAAAGTGAGAAAAAGTATAGTATAAAAAATCAAATTTTTTCTTTAATTTCTTGTTCTACAATTTCAAAAATATTATGAATTAAAAATACTATAAGTTCAATGTTAAATAAATCAATGGTAAAGGAGTAAATAAAAAATTTATAAATACTGATGGTTCAAGGACAACATGTTGTAGGACGATTTTGAATGAAGAAATGATTTGGTAATGTTCGTGAAATTGGTCGGGAGGTTGGCTTATATGTTCATCTTCGACATCCAGGTTATTTCTCTCCTCTCACCCACGTCCTTGGCTACATCTGATGGGCTTGTAAACTTTTACTATTTATTTTCAGATCAATTAATCTTTGATTTCCCTTCCACACAGTTTTCATATTGTTGGTGACATGTGCTCCTGCCATTTTTTAAAGGTAAAACACATTCATGAATACTTATATTAATGTAAGTATTGCTGAACTTTTGATTCTTGCAAGTCAACTTTCACAGCATATGTGTATCAGCTCATACTTGGAAGAATTGGATTCATCATGTCTCTTGATAGATAAATATATCCCCTTTATAAACAGATTTAACGTGACATATCTCCCCTCCCCTATCCATGTTTCCTTTAGTACTACTGGTATGGAGGCCAATGGGACCAACAACATGAAGTTTACGCTGAATGGTTGTTTCATGATTGTGGTTATTTATTTGAAGAGAATTTCATTGAAATGATATATGCATTAATGCAGTTGAAACACTTAGCCTCGATTTGGTAAACAAATTTATGAACAATATATTTCCCAAATCACTTTTCAACCTCGCACATTTTTCAAACCACTATTAAACCACATATTTTATCTAGAAAATGCCACATTCTTTGTTTGTTATTAAAAAAAATAATAATAATTACCAAACAGAGGTTTACATTCATTAGTTAATTCCTCCAATATGTTACTATTTTATTTTAGTTTGCTTTACTTTATTTTTTTACAAGTAATGTGATAACAAAATTTTCATTTGTACGTAAAGCTTATTGTGTCATGGTGAAGCATGTCTAACTATATTTTAATTTATGAGTTAGATTGTAATTGCATTTTTCTTCAGCAGGAAATGTTAATAGTAATTGCAAGAAATGTTAATAGTAATTTAAATCAAGATTCAAACAATGTTAAATTATAAGTATCAGTTAAAGCTTTCAAACCTATTGTAGAACCTACTGATTCTACTCTTAAGACTTTTGCATCTCAACCTCCTCAAAAGAGGAAAGCCTTTGAAAATGAGTGTACATGAGGTACGTATATTTCCCTTTCCTTGAAGTGTATATATTTATATAGTGAACTGCTTACAGGCTACACTTCCACGACTTTGATCTATTATGAAAGTTTCTTTGTTGTTTTGTTTAGCTTGCTAGGGTAATGCCAGTCTGCAACATTCACCCGCATGCACACACAATCACACACAAAGAGAGGCAAAATGCTTTTTTATTAGCACATTTAAAATTAAAATATTTTATTATTTTACTTCATCTCAACTATCTATCTAATTTTTAACACCGATTTTACAAAAAAATATATCGTTTTTGCTAGGTTTATATTTATATTCATTCAAGTAGTGGGTAGAACTTTAAATTAAATTAAACATATGAAAAATGACGTGTAGATAATTTCTTGTAGCTGACTTTATTGAATACTATTCATTTATTCTATACTCTTGACATTGGCAGCCTCAAGCATAACAAAAAGCTGAAGAGGAGGGATTTGAAGTGAGTATTAAGAAGTCAAGTTACAAAGCTATCACAAAAGTCCCTGTAGAAAATGAAGGACAAGGACTTGCCAAGGTAACACATAATTGTTTACGAATTATCATGTCACAAATATCAATTTGCTAATCTATATTTGTTGTCATTTTCCCATCAATTAAAATCCTATCTATCATCTCTCGAGGAAGTATCCATCAGATGTCATACTACCGGATGCACAATAATCTAGACAAGTGGCACGAGTGGAGATCCCAAAGGTATTTACTGATACATGAAGACATTTTCACATATGTAACAAGTATCAATCTTCTAATCGATGCATATTTTGATCAATCTTCGAACTCTCATATTTTGTATTATGAAAACTCTACATATATAAGTTCATCTACAATGTCACTGCTACTGTGCTTTAAGGAATACCTTCACAGCACTTTTCACTTGAAAAACCTTGTGTGATTTTGTTAAATTTCTTGCTATAGTGCAAGAAATATAATGAAATCACCTCTATTGTAAATATAGCTTTTGTTAAATATGAATCTATCTGCTTCTTAAGCTTTCTTTTCTTCTTCTTACTTACCTTTATTTCATACAATGTAGAACTAATATTATGTATGTGTGCATAGATCAACTTGAACTGATATACATCTTATCAGTGGTCTTTACAGTTTTTTCTTTTGGTTGGATAAAATTAATTTTTCGTCAATTTATAACTTAAATTAAAATGCATGACGTGATTAGTAGAAGTTTCAGATACTTATATTGATCACAAACTACAGTTTTGGATGGTTCCAATTTTGCAAGGTGAAGTAATTTTTTATATACTGGGAAATTCATGATGGTTGAACATCTATACCAGGTGGTTTTTGAAATTCTTTAACAACTGAAATTCGGACAAAATCTCTGGTTTAAGCGACCCAATTATTACGGAAAATTGACTGGAATTTAAACAATCATGGATACCAAAAGGTTTACAATTCAATGATCAAAACCTTATATTGTGAATTTTTTCCTTATATCCATTCTACCAGATTTCAACTTTTCTTCATATAAATTAAGAATAATTAACAGGCTACTTAACTGCTATAATTTTATTAATGTTACTTCATGTTTCCAATCTTCACGTCATTTTTTACTTTCCATTTACATACAATTATACCAAATCAAATCAGTTCTAATAAATAGCCCACTGTTCCATAAATCTTTATTTTCACTTTCTTTCATAAATTGTGATACTTTTTTTCATGTCCATGTAACAATTACTCATCTTTCTATTCCACGCGAATTCACACAAATAAAAAACGTCACGTGCTTCGCACGTGTTTCCCTACTAGTTATTATTTATTATATAATAAAATAGGTTGTTTTGAATACACTATTCATAAGCCGTTTATCCATTTAAGCTGGGTTAGCTCGAGCTGCACATCTTAATGCTTAATTTAAACGACATAGTTTTAAGCTTTTGATCAATACAGGCCAAACTAAATTCTTCCCACGAAACTGTCTGCCCCAACCCTACCTACGCGGTACTTCAGTTTCTATCCTCTCTTCTCTCTCGAAAACCTTCCTCTCTCTCGAAAACCTTCCTCTCTCATACATGTTCTCACTACTGAATCCAGAAATCTATTACTCTTCATTCCTTCAAGTTGCTTTGCAAACACCTACCGTCGTTGTTCTAGTGTCCAATTTTTTGTGTTGGGATCCCATTTCTTGACTCGATTTAGAAGGAAAAATAAGATTTCAGTTATGTATTTTGAATATTTATTATTTGATTTTACTACGATTGATTAGAGGGTTTGTTCGGATTTTATGTTCACGTTATTCCTTGTTTTTCCTCTTATCTTTTCCGGTTTTGCTTCAAGCCTACTGAATCAAACCCCTTTCATTGGTTCTTCTCCCTTGCCTGAGGTTTCGTTGTCGATGTAGTTGTGTTCGCGTTTTAGTGATGAGAAAGGGTCTGGAATATTTATTATTTTTTTGTTTAAATACTTATTATTTTTTTTTACGAATTTATTTGAACCTAAAGAGACTAATTTCTTCCCATTCTGTAAAAGTATTCTTTTGACATAATGTTCCTACAAGTGAAGAGGGCTTGCAGCTGTTAAAGGTTTTTGTTTGGATCCTGGAAAGCTACATTTGTTGGTAAGTATTTTTGTGCTTTCATTTTCGTTTTTAAAGTTCTGCTTCTTGGATTCTATCTTATTGATATATGCATGTTAATTAATATGTTAATGTTCATAGCTTCTCTGCCAGTTGATTTAAGTTATATTCAAATTTTTTTTCTTTTATTTTTTCTAATGTTTTCTATTGATCAGAAAGCTGTTATTTAGTTTTCAACCATGCATGATTATCTGTATTTTAAGCAAAGAAAAGAGGAAAATATAATGGATAAGTTTGGAATCTATAGATAGGGCTCTTGTTTCTTTTCTCATGTGTTTATTTGAACATTTAAAAGAAATTTAGACTGGGTAATTTTTATCCTTGTTGTTCATTAACATTTTTGATATGACAGACGATTGTTTTTCCTTGTTTCGAAGGTGTTGTCTTGGCCTTTTCATTTCGATTTCCTCTGTTTGCCCGTCTGGCAGGTTTTTTACAATTTTCCTATGGATTTGGGATATATTCATCATTGGTAAGGAATTTGTACATTTTTTATTTATTTATTTCTTTGCGTGTAGTGTGTTTGTCCGTTAATTTGCTTTGGGTTATTTAGATTTTGTATATGATTTGAAAATTATGATTATTTCTGGTAGCAAAGTCACTTTTTCTTTTGCCCCGGTATGAACTTGAACTTATTCTATGTGTTTCCATCTATCAATATTATATTTCCAAGTGTCAGATAGTGCTAATAAAATAGTTTTGTGGAATCTTGATACAAGTCCAAAAAAATATTCCACTTATTAAAGTGTGTTTTATACTTGAGCTCAAATTTGGACCATTGATTCATCTAGTGAATCTCAGTTGTTGGATGTGCTTATATATTTTCGCCTCTTCGTCTGGCTTCCAGACTTTTCTTTTGGCTAACCCTAACTCTCTCTCCCCCCTCCCCCGCTCTCCTTCAACCTACTATGTTGATGGCTCTGTGATCTCCCTTCCTGATTTCTTAGTGTAACCCTTGATTTCCTAAGTATGTGATTTTTTTTTTTTTTTTAAAAATAAAATGTGGTAGATTTTAGTTGCTGTTTCTCTGTGATTTGTGCGAGTTTTGAGGGTTTCTGCTTTAGGATTCTTGAGTGATCTTTTGAGATTGTAACGTTTTGTTATCTTGTAATACTTTGTGAATCATTAATAGAATCTAAGCCGAAATCCACATCTATGGATCTTCAACGAGAAGTATCCAGTGGTTGGGTGAACTCAAGCCTACGAGCACAAAAATTCTTGTGTTCTTTGTATTCTTTTGATTCTTACATTCTGTTGCGCACTCTATTTAGGTTATTCGCGAACCCTTGTTATTGTAACAAGTGATATAATAGCCCTATCTTGGCATTTTTAGTATTCTACTTTGATCTGGCTTTCTTGGTGATAGATCTTGCAATTTGGTATTCTAGTATTTTGGTTTTCTTGCTATTGCTAAAAAGGAGTCGAATCTAATGAACACTGGGTGTTCTGTCGGTGAAATATAAACCCTACTTCCTGTTATTATTCAATATTTGCTATTCTTTACGTTTATCTGATATTCTTGAAGCATACTTTACAAATACTATGAATTGCATGCACGTTTCTTGAAAAGTTTGAGTGTGTCATTGTAGTATTATTTCTTAATATTACCATGTAACTTGCTTATTCAGCTGATACCCTTGACCTAAGAACAAGAGTCTCACGAAAACTTGGGGTCATTGGATAGTGTACTGTGGACTTAGAAATTGTACAAGTGCATGTGTGATTCTGTAATTATCTCTTTTGGTATGCACTTCTCTAATTAACTGAATTGCATATTCTGTGTGAAAATTACTTGGTGTGTCTTACTTGTACTCTTTGTTTTACTACTTCCTTCTTTGTGATAATTCCGTGGTAGCATGGGTGCTAGTAAGTTTGATCTTGAGACCTTTGATGGGAGGGGTGATTTTTCAATATGGAAACAAAAAATGAAGGCTTACTTAGTTCAATTGAGAGTGTCTAAGGCTATAGAAGGGATTTTCCCTAGTGATATGACTGGTGCTGAGGAAAAGGATATGGATGAGCAGGCATATAGTTATGTGATTTTGCATTTAACAGACAATGTTATAAGAAAGGTCAGTGAATGAAAGACCACACCTGAAATGTGGATCAAACTTGAAAACTTTATCATACTAAGTCTTCCAAATAAAATCTTCTTGCTAAAAAGATTTTTTTTGGCTACAAAATGGACGAGTCTGTTAATCTTGATCATTTTCAAAAATTATGTCAAGATTTGGCCAGTTGAGGTGAAAAAGTTTCTAATGAGCATCAAGTTATTATTCTTTTAAATGCTTTACCTGACACTTCCAAAGAAGTGAGAAATGCAATTAAATATGGTAGGGATACCCTTACGTCTGAGATTGTTATCAACTCTTTGAGGACCAAAAACTTGAACATTCAACGGCAAAACCATGATAATATTAGAGGGGAAGGGGTTATATGTCAGGGGAAGACCTTTGCATAGACATTTTGACAATTCAAATAATCAAAATGGATTAAAAAAGAAGTCCAGGAGTAAGTTCAGACCTGGGATCAGAAAATGTCATGGATGTGGCAAAGCTGGCCATCTTATTAAAGACTATTTTGAAATAAAGAATGATTTAAAAAGAAACAGGAAAGGAAAAAGTTAATGTTGCCACATCCCATAATTTTGATCACTCTTCTACCTCTGCATGTGATCTATCTGAAGTTTGTGTTACTACCGTTTCTAAATCTACAAAAAATTGTGAGTCTAATATAACCTTTCATGGCAAACTTTAAAATGAATGGGTTATTGATTCAGGAGCTTCTTTACATATAACATCTAGGAGATATTGGTTTAATAATTTTATGTCTAAAGACTTATGGTTTGTGACCATGGGGAATAATCTAACTAGTAATATAACTGATATGGGTGATATTACTTTGAAATTTGATAATGGTTGTGTACATAACTTGAAAAATGTTAGATATGTTCCTGAAATGAAAATAAACATACTATTTGTTGTATGCTTGATGATGAAGGTTTTTTCCAATCTCTTCATAATGGTGTTATGAAAATTATTAAAAGTTCTCTTGTTATTTTCAAAGGTGTGAAAATAAATTAAATCTATGTTGTGAATGCTACTATTTTAAATAACCAATTTGCTGCATGTAATGTTGTTTGTAGTACTGATGACACTTTAAAATGGCATTAAAAGTTGGCACATGTCAGTTCTAAAGGCCTTAAAATTTTAAATAAAAAGATTGATTTTGGTAAAGATTCTATATATGATATTCCCTTTTGGGAAACTTGTACTTTGGGAAAACATCATAAACTGTATTTTAATATAGGTACTCAAAGATCTAAGAATGTACTAGACTACATACATTTAGACTTGTGAGGACCTTCACCTATTCCTACAATGAGGGCAGCAGATATTTTTTTATCTATCATTGATGATTTTTCTAGAAAAGATTGAATTTGTTTGTTAAAACGAAAATATGAAGCTTTTGATAAGTATAAAATCTGGAAGCTTCAAGTTGAAAACCAAACTGAAAAGAAAGTTAACGCCTTCAGAACTAATAATGGTTTGAAATTTTTCAATTTTGAATTTGATAAATTTTGTGAAAACTGTGGCATTATGAGACATAAATCAGCTCCCTATACGCCACAACAGAATGGAGTAGTTGAAAGAATAAGTAGAGCACTTTTAGATAGATGCATGATGGTTAGCTCTGGTTATAACACCCATGCACATAATTTTGAATATCTTTAAAGTTTAGGGGTCAATTAGATGTTGACCACTAGCTAAGGACCAATGGTGCAATTAATCTGGATTGCATATTGAAAATCACGTTTTTTTAGGGTTGAGATTCCTATGCAATATTTTATGGATATATTATATATATGTTTGGTATGATGCATGTTATGATATATATTAGAATATTTAATTTTAGTATAATTATTTCAAATCAATATTTATTACCTTAATAGTGGTAATCAAATTTTGATATATATGTATATATCTCCATATAAGGTAAAATTGGAGATTTGCTTTCTAGGAAAAATGGTAAAATATATGTGCACATGGAAATTATGAAAATAAAAATATTGTTTCATATGGAAATAATATTATTTATGCCTAGACAAATTATATTACTTCCATTTTGGCCAAAATCGTATGTAAATAAGGAATGATTTTGATAAAAAAAACTAGCTAAATTTCACCCTATACCCCCCTCACGTCACTTTTCTTTCACCACACAAACCACTTCTCCCTCCCTCCCTCTCTCTCTCTCTCTCTCTCTCAATCAATCAATCAATCACACACATACACCAACATATTATATACGAATTTATATATTTTGAAAACAAGTGGATTTTAGTGCACACAAAGTTCAAGGCACTTTAAAGTAAAGTTATATCATTAATTCATCAACGAGACAGTCAGTATATACGTGTTATTTTACATTATGGTATTTGAAATAATATGCTATGGTCCATATGTATGTTCTAAGATTCGGACTAGAGTTTTAGTAGCGCTACGCACGCAAACTCATACCACATATGTTCGGTATAGTTTTCGTGTCTCCATTATGTAAGAATTATGATTTCAAATTTATGATAAATATGTGTATACTTATTGAGATTTTCTTGCGCATTTATGTTTCCCCCTTTCTAGATAATTGGTTGGTTCAAGATGGTCAACGTGGAGATGGCGAGCGATAGTGGACTGGAAAATAAATCGTGTTTTCATTTAAATCTCCACTTTAGATTTTCAGACATGTTTAATTAATTGTTATAGGATGTTTTATAAACTATTATGTTTAATTCTAGTGTTTTGCTAAGATGATTTAAATCCTTGTAAAATTATTTATGTTAATTATTCTTTATGTCATAATGATTTTATGTACGTTTCGTGTCATTCAAGTCGCTAAGGATTCGGGTCGTCACAGTTGGTATCAGAGCAAAGGTATGCTTTCTTTAGACTTTAAAATCTTCAAAAAAAAAAAAAAAAAAATGTTTTGAAACATTAGATAAATTATGTTATTTATGGTTAAGTATATTAATTTGTCTTATATTTTTTTAAAAGATTCACATCACTTCCCTAGAAAAAAGGAAAAAAATTAATTTTGTTCGCTTTGGTGAACAGTGATGTTTGTCATTGTTCATCGATGTGAACAGTGCGCAGTCACTGTTCACGGCTATTGTTCAAAAAAAAAAAAAAATTCCTTTCTTTTATGATCTGAAAAAAAAAAAATAGGTTAAATTATGATTAGAGATTTAATATGGAATATTTTGTGTCAAATCAATGAATTGAAATTATTTGTTGATTTATTTGTATTTTTTAGGTAAGATGAGGGTTAAAAATTGGAGAGAGAAAATGTGAATGGTTAAAAAATGATATGGGAAATTGTGTAAATTAAATTTTTGTAATTATTCCAATTTAATATCTAGCCGAACACACCCTAGGTTAGATTTTGGGCTTTTATCCTTGTATGAAATTTCTAATTGGACTACCCAAAATAATATTGTATTAAAATGCGCTTAATTTATGCGAAAAATTTATTTGGACTAATAAATTTATTTTAGGGTTAAGTACATAAATACACAACTTTGAATGGCCTATTTTTAAATATCATACATTTTAAAACACTAGTTAGACGCACATGCAATGCACGTGCCGTATGATTGTTAAGTATGTAATAGCTTGTTAATGTATAAGGTATTTTTAATGGGTTACTTTGACATATATGTTGTAGTCAAATTTATTTTAACCATCACAAATTTAAGGATTCTTTGAATTCCAAAAGAAGTGGATAATATGTAAGCAATGAATCTAAAAGACTGTCCAAATTGTATTCACATTTCAAGAATCTTGACAAAAAATGATATAAGGAATGTGAAATTATACCCTACTCATGGCATTCATTGTGGTTTCTCCATTCTCATCTGAACTTCTACCAGGACCAATTGTTCAAGAAAGTAAACCTTTTAAGCAAACCTTGTAATGAATGGTGAAAAGAACTATATAACAAAATAATAACACTATTAGCATATTTTTACCTTAGCTTGTGTATTCATGAGAAACCCCAAAAATACGATGCAAACTCAACGAGTAGCCACTTCAACGGGTCACACAGCAACAAATCTCATTGGTGGAAATCCTGTGTATCATTGCAACTTGTAATATTAGATCATACACCACAATTTCTATATACAATGGAGCTACACTATTAAAAGAACAAAAAATGTTAACATCAATTCAAGACCATCAAGACATTATATTCTCAAGCAGAAATAATTAAATGTTTACAAGAGAGAGAATTAAAAATATACAACAAGTCCAAGAAAAAGATAAACAAATATAAAATAGATGAGAAAGAGAAAAGTTTGTTAAATTACTAAATAGAAGATCAATAGTATAAAAAACCACATAAAATAAAGTAACATTTCTGCACTTTAGGTTAATCACCCTAGTTGATTATACACATTAATTCATATAAAATCACGTTTTACAAAATTATACACGTTGATTCATATAAAAAAATATTTATATGATTGGTTGACTTGCCTACATATATGTGGCATATTCCATCTGGGGACTGGGATGAAAAGAACATTGCTCTACTAAATCTCCCAACATATGTAATGCGTGATTGGCTCAATTACACTTTCTTTGTGGGATAATATAGAGAAATAATAATTTATAGTAAAGCATATATACCAGCATGACCAAGATCTGGAATTTTTGTTGAGGCCTTGATTCAAGAAACAAGTGTATTACTGTCTCTTGGATTCATAAAATCAATCATGTCATCACTGGAATTTTTGTTGAGGCCTTGATTCGAGAAACAAGTTTATCACTGCCTCTTGGAATCATAAGATCAATCATGTCATCAAGCTACAATCAAAATGTTAACCCTCAGTTTCAATTCATGAATCATGCAACCACAATAATTAGATAAAAACAATTTAGAATCATTAATTGATATTCACAGTTCAAGCCACCTTGAGCAATTCAATGATCTCTTCTCTAGAATGTCACCAGTCCAATGAGTCCCTAGCCAACATTTTTTGGGATAGCAGAAGTATTTACCTAAAACAATAAAAGATGAGTGAGAACTTCATAGCAATTACAGTATCTTTAATTACTTGAAATTGTAGCTTCTATTAAATACTATTACAATGGTTTAACCAATCACTTATAATTTTTCATAACTAAACACCACAGGAAAACACCAACTCTCTTACCTCTGCCTCCACTCCCCACCACCTTTCACCACAAGAAACATCAAACAGTCCACTTGACACAACCACCACGACCATAAAAACCTTCGGCTCCAACACATTGTTGTAAATTACAAGAAATTGACAATTTTTCTAGTGAAAACTTGCTAAAAAGGAAGGTGAGAAACTTTGAAAAATGGCAAAAAAAATCAATCCTCTGTTTGAAGTAGAAGACCGTTATAACTTCTATATTTAGAGGTTCATTTCAAAAGAAATGAAATATCTGCTTCCACATATCTTCTGTATTATTTTTCCTTCTGCAATGATCCTAATAACTTCTATATTTAGAGGTTCATTTAAAAAGAAATGAAATATCTGCTTCCACATATCTTCTGTATTATTTTTCCTTCTGCAATGATCCTAATAAAAAAGAAGCAAATTTGGTATTTAAATTATGAAAGATGTATTTGGTTAAAAACTAAAATGAAAATAGTAAATTAAAACAGAATCCACTTTTGTAAGATAAAAGATGAAATTGTTTCATTGTTTTTTTTTTTTTTTTTTTTGGTAACAGAATCATGACATGAGATAACTTGAAATGTTTCCTTTGTCAAAGAATATAACTTTTGAAAAACATACAACAAATTCAAGCTAAAATTTGAAATGAACAGCAATAACTCCCCCACATAACTTGTGACCACAAATATGAATTAAATCCTCACAATATTCTTTATTTGCCAGATTAATAAATTTAAGTTACAAACTTACAGACTTCATCTGGTATTCTGAGAGTAAGAAAACAGTGATTCTTCCCTTGTTTCTACCTAATGTTTTTCTAAGATTAGGACCTTATAAGCTTATTTAAACATGCTCTTGGAGATTTAAATAGAACTGGTGAAATACACAAGCATACTTATGGAGAAGATAAAGTTTACAAATATTGATATCTGGAAAATGTAAAATAGAAATTGGTAGATGTATGGGGAGCTTGCTAGTTGCAAGAAGAAGAAGACGTCGACGCATAAGCTCCAAAGAAGGATCGTGCTCACCATGTCCTTTATTGTTACGTGAAGTCACCAGCCAATCTCTGTCTAGCCAAAACCCAGCAGCAGTATCCAATACTTCAAAAATAGAAATAAAGATCAGAAATTAATAAAGACACTTTCAACATGAACATAAAGACTAACGATTCCAAATAAAAATCAAGAAAGGAGTGTGAAAAGTGACCTGCAATTGCTACTAAAACTTCTACTGCTCGTCCACCTCTAAGAGCTCCCCCAGTAACGTGAAATTTAACGCAAAAATAAATAAATAAATAAATACAAAGCCACAAAAAACAGTAACCGTAATGGGGAAAATTTACCGCTCACCGGGAAAATCTTGCACACCGAACATACGTAACGACGAGCAGGTAAAACAAAGGCATCAGCAAAAAAAGGAAGGAAAAAATTAAAAATCAAAGCACCAGGAGAACGACACAAATACTCATAGATCTCGTCGCCCGCCTAAGAGATCTTGTGCAAAAAGCGGACGAGACGCCGACCACCAAACGAACTCACAGATCGCCGGAGATTCACCGCGTCTATGTTGGCAGAGAGAAATCAGGGTTACAAAGAGAGAAGAGTAGACATGTGGCGCCAAAAGGAATCTAAAACTAAAATAATAAGGGGACGTTCTGTTTGTATTTTATTTTGTATTTTCATTTTCGAAAATGTTTTATGTTTTTTTTTTTATTTTTTTTTTCAAATTTGCTGAAAACGTGTTTTATTTGTCATTTCTGAAAACTGTTTTTAAAAATAAAAAGTTGGAAAACACGTTCTGTTTGAAATTTTGCAGAATACTGCTTAAACTATTTTTATTTAATTTGCTTGCAGAATACTAATGGCTCAAATTCAAATTTCATTTCACAATACACTGAAAATATGGTTACCTACAGCACACTAATGTGAGCACTAAGAGTGGGCAAAAATAGCCCAAACCCTTCGAACCCGTTCAAACCGACCCAACCCGATCGGTTTAGGTCAGTTTTTCATGAAAAACGGGTTGAGTTCGGGTTTTTTTCAAAAATTTTAGTTAGGTTGGGTTGGGTAGGATTGCGGGTTGGATGAATAATCCGACCCAACCCAACCCAAATAAAAAAAATCTTTTTTTTTTTTAAATAATGAAACTTAACTTATTTAAATATTGATTGAATATATTGTAATTTTATTAGCAATTGTTCAATTTATTGTATTTTAGGTTATTGTAATTTACATAATTGATTTGATTTAAAGATTGATTCATGAGTTTTTTTTTCTTTTTCAAAATTTTTACTAATTGGGCCAAAGACCAAACCGTCTAACCTGACCGAAATTTGGTGGGTTGAGTTGGGTTGGGTTGGGCAAAAAATCGACCCGACCCAACCCACGCCCACCTCTAAGGGTCTATATTAATACAACTTGATCAGGTTCGGGATTTGAGGAAGCTCTAGTTATATTAAAATCCAGAAAATGGAAGTTCTTTCAAAACCACCAGAGTCCATTTATCAAGACATTTTTTGAAATATAACAACAAGAATTCCCACTTAATTTTTTTTATAATGTTGATATTGAATTCAATAAAAATTTATTTTAAACTTAGTTCCAAGTTAGGATATTTCTCAATAAATAAATAAATAAATAAAATAAAATTATTTAGGCTCAGTTATAAACTAGGATAATTCTCCACAAAAAAAAAAAAAAAAAAAAAAAAAAAAAAAAAAACTTTATTTTAAGCTTAGTTCCAAGTTAGGATAAAAAAAAAAAAAAAAATTCCAAAAACACATTTTCCACATTTTGAACATTTTCTGTTGAAATACACTTAAAACACCCAAAACGAGGTTTTTGACGTTTTTTTGTTTTCCAAAATGCATTTTTGAAAATGGTAAAGAGAACGTGTTTTTAGTATTTTGGAAAATAAAAATAGAAAACGACCTTAAACAGCAAAGAGAACGGGCCTAAGCTTCTACAACTTTCTCAAGATATGGGCCATAATGGGTCGGGTAAAAGACCAATCGGGTAAAAATGGCTTTAAATCCTAGCGGGCTTAATGGGCTTCAGACACGAATGCGACTCCAAATAGACTAAACGGCTTATGAATAGTGTATCCATAGAATACGGTTTTATAGTATATATACGCACGTGCAATGCACGTGTCGTATATTAGCTAAGTATGTAATAGCGTGTAACAATGTCATGTTTGAAGGTTGTATAATTATTTGAGTAAAAAAAAAAAAAAAAAAGTTGAATTATATCTTAATTGATTAGCTTGGAATGGAAGAGGAAATATGTGTAATAATGGCAACATAGAAATTTTGTATTAATATAATGGAAATAATGAAAAAAAAGATGAGAAGATGTGGGTATTGAAGGGAATAAATTTACACAAATTAAACTTACACATGGAGAAAAACCAAAAATGAATTAGAGGCAAAGAGAAGATGTGCGCATTAGAAGATTTGGAGTTTTAGCCTCTGTTCAAATAACTTGAAGTGATGATAATTTGGTTTATTTGTGTTTTTTAGGTAAAATATGTGGTTGAAAAGTGGAAAGAGAATGTGTTGTTAAAAAGTGGTTTGAAAAATTGTGAAGATTATAAATTGGTTTACAATAAAAAAAAAAAAACCAACTTGCCGAACAAAGGCTTAAGCATCATATAATATGATGATCAGCCATAGAATATATAAGAAATAAGAAAATGAACTAAAATTCCAAAACTAAACTTCAAGCAAAAAAGAAAGGAAGCAAGAATTATAAACTGAAACCAATGAAATAAAGTAGATATCTACAAATACAAAGACAAAGTCCTTTAGTAGAGCATTCAATTAAATTTTTATGAAATATAGTGCATATCTAAAAAATTGAGATAATCCTAGCGAAGTTCAAATTCTAAGCCTTAAACATTTTGAATAATATAAAATACCAAAGAAGCAACCAAATTATCAAAAAGTGGCTAACATAAATACCTCAAATAAACTTTTGATCCTAAATGTATAGAACTTTTCCCTAGGATTTCTGTACTACCAACCAACCATGGCCACTAAATGAATCCTTCCTTTATAGATCATTTGCATTATGAGAGTGAAGATCAAGAAAAATATAATAAAGATCTGAAAATAATACAAATTAAGGAAATTAAATTTGATTTGTCTGTGTAGTGGAGGGGACAAATACATATATATAACTCAATTTTTTTTATACATTAATTTCAAGAACTTAATTGTCTGTATCTAAATGCAAGATCTACACAAAAGAAGGGAAAACAAGCAAAAAGAGATCCATTAAATAAGTCTGACTTTCACAGGAAATTGGCAAGAAGCCATCCTTTGTGGAAATGAGCATCAACTTAAATGAAAGTTTAAGGATTATTGTCTAGGGTAATTAATTACCGTGTTCAAAGATTTGTTTTTTTTTTTTTTTTTTTTTTCTATCTTCATTAAAACGTATAAAACTAAAGAATTCATAACATAATACACACGAGCCGGCAAAAAATGCAGAGAACGGAAATCCTAGGGTTTATTTTATAGAATGAAAAGAATTCAAGAAGAGAGGACTACATTTGTACGAATATAATGGGTCACTGAGACTCCAAGTCTGATGCTACAAAACATTTGGTACTTTGGGTAATCTAATGGAGTTCGAGACATGATTTTAACTATAAGAAAAATAAACCATATCAAAACTGAACAACAAACATGCTCGTGCAAATGACACTAAAGCAGTAAAACAAGGAAAGAGAAATCTAGAAACGTATTGCACAATCAAGCCAAAGCAATGGTGAAAATAAGAGTCCACATTAAGGAGAGCAACGTAATGTTAAAAGAAGATAGCTTGATATAATTAAGAATTATGAGCATTATCATACAAAAAGACTCCCCATTCAGTATAAGACAAATAGTATAATGAAACAAAGACCACATCATTACAATTATCATTGGCAATAAAGCAAGCATGTACATATATGCCTACTATAATACAAGCTACTATGAATTAAAGATCCTTCCTACATTCGAAAATAATGTCATACAAGCTACTATGAATTAAAGATCCTTCCTACATTCGAAAATAATGTGATTTAAGTAAAAAAAAAAAAAAAAAAAGAAAATTACATAAAAAGTTAAAAAAATGAACATGATATTAAAAGTGAATACATTTTTCTCACCAAAATTGCCACACCAGTAATGAGCAGTGCTGTTGGAATCAAAGATTTTATGTGCCCAAATTCATTAGGGACGGAAAATTAAGGCAAACCTTGAGGTATTTCTCCAACCTAAAATAGCAGTTGAAAATTTGTGAAGGGCAGAATATAGTTGTGGCAAATTCAAAAACTTAGTGGTGAACAATTCAGGATAATAATAAATTGCTCTATTCTATATGATGCCATGTTCTGGTGAAGCCAGAAGTGTCATGTTCAATGAAATCATTTTTCTATCATATTGATGTAAACCTCTTGTAATAAGCATTATATTTAGATTTAAATATGTAATCTAACACCCTTAATTTCATTTACATTAATACTTCAGATGAACAACTGGAATCCTTGATCTAAGTTTTGACCTTGTTAGTTGCAGATATATCATATAGTAAAGATCACTTCAAGGTTTAGTTGAAATCCTCACCTCAACAAAGCAAGTTTCACATTATAAATAACTAAAAAATGATTAATGAAATTAAGCAGACTCAAGCAGAAGTTTTTTTATTATTGTTTTATATTATATGTAGCCCATTTCCAAAAATATTGCAACAGGTATAAAAATATGCAGTCCAAGTCCTAGCACCTAATCTCATCTTGACAAAGGCACAAAGAGTTATGATTCCAAAAATTATTCTTTTCCTCGACTCGATGACTTCATCAAAAGAACTATAGAAGCAGCTCTCCTGCCTCTAGACGAATTTGGTAAGAATAAGTCATGTTTTATTTTTCATCGACTTTTATCATCATTAGAAGCATATCCTCTGCTTTGAGGTACGAATATGGCCACTACTATATTATTTGGAAATTAGGGATGGCCATTCAAGGTATTAATATATAGGCATTTAATTTCAAGAAAATTATCTTTTTTCTTGGATGGATAGGAGTACAAGAAGCAATTTTCAAATTCATTCTCAATTATAAGTGAACAAACAAATGTTAAGGAAATACTAAGTAAATCAAATACTTCGATTTGAGAATAACGTTGTGGAGATAAAAAAAAAAAAAAAGATTACGAGAATCTTGTTCAAACTTCAAGTGTTAATATTACCAAAATTGATATTGGTCAATATTGATAAATGATGTCAATAGAAAAAAAAATTGCAGAATATAGTAGTGTGGGTTTCATCATATTCTCCATTATATCAAACCTTAAGCATTGAAGAAAAAGAAATGATGCAAAGCAGTGACTTCTGTTGAGTATTCACATGCCAGATATGTCTACTTCACGAAATATTAAAAGCAAAAAAACATAAAAGTAAGAAAGAGCTTCCAGCTCTCCATAAAAAAGGTCAGTAGACTATATATGTACAAGTGTTGCAAATTATATATTTTATGCAGCTAGTATCAATAAACAAAACCACATAGTATAACTAAAAGAAATTCTAAAATAGAATAGTATAACCTTAAGCATAGTATTAGCTGCATCAAAATCTCAAAGGAAACATATGACCTTATTTGATATCACGAATCTTGTGGTCTGTTTGTACTCATAATAAGATTCACCTTTCCTTGTCGGCTTGCATTCCTGGAAAATCCAACAAAAAGGAAAGAATAAATTAAATTGCATCCATTAATACAAGCAAATGGATATGTTTGTTTCCTCAAAAACACACTACGAAAAAAAAACTAAAATAAGAAAACATTAACATATATAGAACCATAAAAACATGTAAAGCAGGGTACAAAAATAAATAATCAAAATCAAGCCGCAAACTGCACAAACAACCCACAATGAACGAAATAACTCAGAAATTTTACTATTTCAAAGGAATTGTAATTTTTTTTTTTTTTTTTTTTTTTTTATGGATTTTGCTATAAGTGGAAGAGAAAGAAAGCCCATGCAAAATAGATAGCAAATCTTGTTTATGTGCATTGTAAATAGAGAGAGAGAAAGGCGAAAAAACACAGAAATTTTAGGAATTCCAACAATTGCTTCACTTACATACCTGTGGTTTACGAGAGAGAAATCAATTTCAGCAGCTATACGATACGGCGGTGGGGTGGTGGGTAGACGATGGCTACGGTATTGGTTTGTCTTCGGGAGTCATCTAGGGTTTGTGTAGAGAGGAGGCGGCAAAGACTGTGGAGTAGAGAAGAAGACAATGAGATATCGGCTTTTCTGTGAATGGGGATGGAAAATCTATCTACATAAGAAAGAAATAAATGTACCGTGCTGGAAGCTGTAAGAAAGGCATGGACGTAGCATGAGAAAGGATTTTCTTGGGTCAGTAGTTCTATTGCCCAGATTTTTTTTTTCAAAAAAAAAGGCACAAAAATTTAGACGGCTCAAATCGGCTTAACCGACGCTCAAATCGGCTTAACCGACTCCAAATGAAATGGAAGAGGAAAATTATGTTTATTGTTAGGCTTGCAACTTAAATACGGCTGAAGCTTATAATTATGTCTCTTATTTGGCTTGCAACTCAAGCCAATGAGGTAAAGAAAAATGGCTATATGGTTTATGAATAGTGCCCACTAAAAGAGACTCTTTTATTGTATAGGGATATATATATATATATATATATATATATAGCAATACAAAACATATTATAAAAATCAGGTAAAATGCTAAGATTATGACATGGATGGTTAGGATAGAAGGAAGAGTTATGATTGGCATAGAGAGGGGAATGAGAGATGGATTCTGAGTTTTTTGCCTCGAGTTGGGTATGGCACATGGATCAGATTCATCAATTTGAAATTTTTTAGGACCTAGGACGGAGTTTCCAAAAGGGTTTACGTCAAATAGAGGCTTGAACAACATCAAAGCTGAAACTTAATCACATAAATTTTGTAATTAATTACAATTTATAATTATTTACATTTATAATTTAATTTCAAAATATCAATTAATTATAATATGTAACTTAGGTTCTCTTTGTTAAAATTTTTGTGTATAAAAACATTTTTTTTAATTGTTTTCAAGGTAAAATATATGTTAAAAAATGGAGAGAGAAAATGAGTGTGAATGGTTTGAAGAATAGTGTTGTTTAAAATATGTTTTTAAACAAATTTGCCAAATCAACAATTAATTACAATTGTAAGTAATTAATTACAATTGTAACTAATTAATTACTATTGTAACTTAATTGTATATTACAAGTCAGACAAAAACTTATTTTTTAAATTAATTGAATTAATTACAAGTTATAATTATTCAACTTAATTATATTCTATAATGAATTACAGTTTACCATTAATTACAATTGTAACTTTCATTCAATTTTGTAATTAATTAAAATTGTTACTTTTTTCCAAATTTGTAATTAATTACAATTGGAAATAATGAAATCTTAAACATAATAGTTTTATTTATTTTTTTGGCTACAATTGATTGAATTAGTTACGTTCAACTTAATTACAACTTTAGTTAATTACAAAATTGAAATAAAGTCACAGTTGTAATTAATTGTAAATTGTAATTCATTACAGAATGTAATCAAGTTGTAATTAAGTTGAACGTAACTAATTCAATCAATTGTAGCCAAAAAAATAAATAAAAACTATTATGTTCTGCAAATGAAATGTTTCTACAGGAACTAGTATGTGTTTCACGCTTCCTTCAACCCATTACAATTGTAACTAATGAATCGTAAAAACATTAGTGTAATTCGTAATTTTGTAATTGTAATTAATTACATTTGTAATTTTAACTACAGCTGTAACTAATCACCACCACCACCACTGACCACATCCTGCACCGATCACCAGTTAATTTTTAATCAGCCACTGCCACAACTACCTTCATCGAACCATCGTCGAAAATACAATTGTAACTTTATTTCAATTTGTAATTAATTACAATTATAACTTTATTTTAATTTGTAACTAATTACAATTATAATTTTAATTACCATCTCAATATCACCACCACCACCACCTCTACCTCTACCTCTACCTCCACCTCCACCTCCACCACCACATAGAAAAACAGAGGAAGCCAAGTCACATAGCATGTTAATTCACATATTCAAATAGCATGTTAATTCACACATTCTTTCATCATTTCCTTCCTTTTTGGTCATAATAATTTTGTGCAATATTTGCTCCGAAACTATCTCCACCCAAATAGACTCTTCCAAACTCAACATAATTATTAACCATACTTCATTCCGATTACCGTTAAAGTGAGAAGCAACCCAATTCAGTGCAAGCCATGAATCTTCATAAGCAATTGGGAGTGGGTATTCAGGAGCCAATCTGTATTCAACTGAAATTGCAATAACATTAGCTTTTGCAACGAGTGAATTCAAATGCTTGTGGTATGTCGGTGAGGAAGCGAATTTCGTGAAAAACCTGCCGCTGTGGAAATAAACCAGTAGAGGGAGCTTGTGGGCAGTGTTCTTAGGAAGGTAAACCCTTGCTTGTACATTGAATTTGGGCGAGATCTGAATAACTTTGGATTTGACACCGGTTGTTGTTGGATTAAATGATGGTGGAACTCTTTGGGTTCCGATGAATCTATGAACTGTGCCATTTTTGTACATACGTATGAAAGGATAAATATCGTAGAGTATGCCTGTGGAGTTCGCTGTAGATCCGACTATTCAAGGAAGTGCTTGCTGGGGAAGATTGGCCTTATGATCTAGAAAGGAAGGAAATGAGGAGCAAGAGGAAAGGGAGTAAAGCTGACAAAATATCTAATTTAACAAAATTGTTTATAAATATCTGATTTTAAAAATTTCAAATCTAAACATATGATTTCGTGTAATTTTCCCTTTATTTTAGCTATTATGTTGAATTGGGCTAATTTTATGTAAACTTTTAATTGGGCTTCTTAGATTATGATGTGTAATGATGATAGGTTAATTAAGTCCAACCTTATATGAAAATATGAATTGATAACTATTTTTTTTCCTTAGAACTGAACTAGTATCTTAGTCATGTGATATTTTAAGTCATCGCTCCGCTGTGTCTCTCCACGTCTTGACTTATCGAACCAGGTATGTTATGCGTTTTACAAGTTATTAGTTATTTATGATTTCATTGAAGCATGATAAGCATGGAAATTAATAATGTTATGTCATAAATGTTTTATATGATAATAATTGATTTTAGTTTTATTAGGGAGATAGTGTAGTAGTTATGTGAGTTGAATGTATGCCTAGCAAGTGAATTTTTAGTCGGGTATAAACCTTTTCATAATAAACAATAAGATGATAATAAGTTCCCGTACAATGATTCATCCATTTATCACTACCTTTGTGTAAAAACAAGGAAAAACTGTGGGTGATTATTTGTATCTCCTCTCTGAATTCTGTAATGATTTATCCCTTTATCACTACCTTTGTAAAAAGCAAGGGAAAAACTGTGAAAAAAATTATTATTACTTTTGTTCGAGTTTTCTTGATGGCATATTCGCGGCATTAGAGGGCTTTGTCACTAGGCTATTAACATGCCTAAAGAAATTGGGTTTTAAGTGGGACCGTAGCGACCCCTTCAATTTCTTCGAAGTCTTTTAATAGTGATGTCCAAATCAATAAAACAAAGACAATAGTACCACTAGAAAAAAATTCCTCCTCTCAAAACTTTATGGATAAACATTAAAGAAATACCCATGAAATTTCGATGATTACAACATCTATTTATGCAACCTTTGAAAAAACTTCCATTCTTGAAAGAAAAGTAATTATGTCCCTTTCCCTTTCTTATAAATGGTGAGTGGAAGAGGACAAACCAGCCAGACGGAGAGGCGCAAGTATTTTACCTGGTTGCATAGGAATTACAAAAGAAATCCTAATCAGGGTTTAATGCTACACTTGGATGCCATGGAAAAGATTTATTGAGGGGCAAGGGTGAATGGACACAAATCCCATAGAGACGAGATCGTTTATCATCTTGATCGAACTCTCACTTCTTATTGGAGACAATTCATCAAAAAAATTGAAAAAACCTTCGACTACCAAACCTCCCCAGATATGCTACTCCAATGCCTGAGGGAAAAGTGGAGGGTGAATCACGAAGACCTTAAGGATACTAAGAAGGTGTCATGCCACGACCCCAATCCAAGACCTTAAGGATACTAAGAAGGTGTCATGCCACGACCCCAATCCAAGCAATGTACTACCTATACCCAAGGTTAATGATATTAATGGGGATTATATCGAAAAGGACCCAAGTGAGGATTACAGTCCAGCTTCGTATTCACCGATTGAACCAATACATGTCCAAGGGGCGGGTCATAGAGAGGAATCTAGGAAGAATTATTAGATAGCTTTTATAATTTTATTCTAAGCTTATGTCCTCTATTATTTTTTTTCTTGAAGTTTTAGTTTGTTTGGACGTCAGGTATGCCTGGAGAATCCGTTATCTATGCGAATTTATGAATCTTTTCATAAAACATGTTATTGCGTTATGTTTCCTTAACTCGTTTCAATTCTATGTAATTTTACCATTTTATTTAAGGATATGAATACTCATAGTAGAAATACGAACAATAGGAATGCCGCTACGGGCAATGCCAATGACGCACAATTTGCTCAATAGTTCATGGAAATGATGCGAAATTTCACACAGGTAGCACCATCGCCAGCTCCTGCACCTCCTATCGAGGGCTAGAGGAATACTGCTGCTATTGTTGAGAAATTCATAAAGCTTCAACCGCCAACATTTGAGGGTGGTCCTGACCCGGTGTTCGTTGAAGATTGGATAGCTAACATTGAAAGAATATTTGATCTCATCGAATGTCCAAACCTGAAGAAGGTGACTTGTGCAGCACTTATGTTGCAAAAAGGAGCTAGACACTGGTGGGACTTAACTACTAGGTCCAGAGCTCGTAATCACATATGGACATGGGATCAATTCAAAGAACTATTTCTTCAAAAGTACTACCCACCGAGTATCCGGAGCCAGAAGGAAGCAAAATTCTTGATGTTGAAACAGGGTGCAATGACCCTGACAGACTATGAAAGAAAGTTTGGCGAGTAATCGCGCTATGCCCCTGAACTGGTTGATAATGAGAATAAACGAGCAAGGCGTTTTGAACAAGTCTTGAGAGATGATCTCAGACAGACGGTGGTGACTTTTGAATTACCTACATACCATGAGGTACTAGCTAAAGCCCAATTAGCCAATTCTAGGGAGAATTCTTATAGCGATTCTAAGCAACAACAATTCAGACAACCTGAGAAGCGTAAGTGGGAGGACAACAAGAAGCAACACTTTACAAAGAAAAATAAAAGCGGCCCAACTCCAACTATCACAAAGGACTTCCCACTTTGCAACAAGTGCCAGAAACATCATTTGGGACAATGCCTAGTTGGAACGAATGCTCGTTTCCGATGTGGCGAACATGGGCATATATCCAAGTACTGCCCAAAGAACTCACAGAAAAGTAACTCACAACAGAAACATGACAACAATCAGCAGAGACAAGAGAATGTACCCAAGGGCCAGGCAAGGGTATGCTTTGACATGACAGGAGGAGGACTACAACCGGAATGTCTTGGCAGGTAACATTCTAGTGTTTGGATTTCCTGCTTATGTACTAATAGATTCTGGTGCCACACATTCATTCATATCTTCTGAGTGTGTGCGTAGACTAGGCATGATATTGAACCTGTATTACTGCCTTTAGAAGTATGCATTCCATCTGGAGATGTGTTAAATACAATTCATACAGTTAAGACAACAAGAATAGAGGTTGATGATAGACAATTGGGAATGGAATTATATGTTTTAGACATGCATGAGTTCGACGTGATTCTAGGTATGGACTGGTTATCAAAGAACCATGCCACAATTCGATGTTTCGAGAAGGAAGTAGTCTTCCAGATTCTAGGAGAGAAGGAACTTTGACTACTAGTAACAAAAAGGAGATCACTACCATACATTATCTCAACTTTTAAAGCCCGAAAAATCCTACAATCGGGAGACGGTACAAGATTTTTAATGTCAATAGTAGCTCAGGAGGAGAAAACGGGTTTGATGGTCGGTGATGTAAACGTAGTTAGAGACTTTCCAGAAGTCTTTCTAATGAATTTCCTGGAATGCCTCCAAAATGGGAAGTAGAGTTTTCCATAGACCTAATTCTTGGGTCTGCACCCATTTCTAAAGCTCCTTACAGAATGGCACCTAAAGAACTGCAAGAATTGAAGACACAAATCGAGGAACTCTTGGATAGGGGTTTCATTCGACCTAGTGTGTCACCTTGGGGTGCACTTGTACTATTTGTTAAGAAGAAAGATGGTTCGATAAGAATGTGCATCGACTATAGAGAATTGAATAGAATCACTATCAAGAACAAGTATCCTCTCCCCAGGATTGAGGACTTGTTTGACCAACTCCGTGGTGCAGTTGTATTTTCCAAGATTGATTTGAGATCGGGTTACCATCAATTGAAAATTAAAGCTAGTGACGTCTCAAAGACAGCTTTCAGAGCTCGGTATGGCCACTATAAGTTCTTAGTTCTGCCATTTGTCCTAACTAACGCTCCTGGAGTTTTTATGGATTTGATGAATCGTGTCTTTCACGAGTTTCTTGATCGTTTTGTCATCGTGTTTATTGATGATATCTTGTTCTGATCGAGTAGTCATGAGGGATATAAGGAACACCTAAGGATCGTATTAGGAGTTTAAAGAAGGAGGAGCTCTACGCTAAATTCAAGAAATGTGAGTTCTAGTTGGAAAAAGTGATATTTCTTGGACATGTTGTCACATCCAAAGGGATAGAAGTGTATTCAAGCAAAGTTGAGGCATGGTCAAGGCCAACCAACGTAGGAGAAGTTCGTAGCTTCTTGGGGTTAGCGGGATATTATAGGAGGTTCATTGAAGGATTCTCAAAGATATCTGGACCACTGACGTAATTAACACGTAAGGGTGAAAAGTTTAATTGGACAGAAAAATGTGAACAAAGCTTTGAGATTCTAAAGCATAAACTAGCAAATGTTCCGGTCTTAACCATACCTGAAGGTGTAGATGGTTTCGTTATCTATAGTGACGCGTTGAAACAGGGTTTACGTTGTGTGTTGATGTAACAGGGCAAAGTAGTCGTTTATGCATCACGACAATTGAAGGCGCATGAGAAAAACTATCCCACACATGATTTGGAGTTAGCGGCAGTTGTTCATGCCTTAAAGATATGGAGAAACTACCTTTACGGGGGTAAATGTGACATTTACACCAATCACAAAATCCTCAAGTATATCTTCACCCAGATGGAGTTAAATATGAGGCAGAGAAGGTGGCTCGAGTTAGTGAAGGATTATGACTATGAAATACATTATCACCCCGAAAAGGCGAATGTTGTAGCAGATGCCTTGAGTCGAAAGGTGCCAATTCAATAGGTGTCTTTGACCATGCAGGAACCATTATGGAAGGAGTTCAAGAAATTGAGACTTGAAATGGTGACAACACCTCCAAGCGCTATAGCTCGAATGGCAGCTCTTTCAATTCGGCCAACACTCCGTGATAGGATCAAGGAACATCAGAAGGCGGATCAGTCATTTGAATTTATCTAAGTAGAAATCGATATGGAAAAACGAAAATACTTCACCCTGGACAAAGATAAACATTGTATTACCAAGGACGATTGTGCGTACCAGACTTTGAGGATTTGAAAAAGGAGATTTCAGAAGAGGCCCACTCCTCTCCTTATTCAGTACATCAAGGGGTCACAAAGATGTACCGAGACCTCAAGACGGTATTTTGGTGGAGAAACATAAAGAAAGAAATTGTCGAATATGTTGAGAAGTGTCTAATATGCCAACAAGTGAAATCTGAACACCAGAGACCATCTGGATTACTCGAACCATTAGAAGTTCCTGAATGGAAGTGGGAACATGTGACGATGGATTTTTTTATCGGCTTTCCAAAGTCGACAAAAGGTCATGAGGCTATATGGGTCATTGTGGATACACTCACCAAGTCAACCCACTTTCTACCAGTTCCGATGGCTTTCACGATGGACCAATTTGCACAGCTATATGTAAACAAAATAGTAAGGTTACATGGGGTTCCAGTCTCAATTGTGTCAGATAGAGATCCAAGGTTCACTTCGAACATTTGGAAGAGTTTACACCGAGCATTGGGTACTAAACTAAAGTTTAGCATAGCATTTCACCCTCAAACAGACGGACAATCTGAACGGACCATTCAGACATTGGAGGACATGCTTCGAATATGCGTACTAGAGTTTGGAGGACAATGGGAAAAACATTTACCATTAGTTGAGTTCGCGTACAGCAATAGTTATCATGCTTCCATTGGCATGGCCCCATACGAGGCATTATACGGAAGGAAGTGTAGATCACCAGTACACTGGGATGAAGTCGGCGAACGCAAGATTTTGGGTCCCGAGATCATCGAACAAACGGTGCAAGCCATTGAGAAGATTCGTGCCAGCATGAAGATTGCCCAGGATAGGAAGAAGAGTTATGAAGATAGGAGAAGAAAGGACTTGGAGTTTTCAGTAGGAGATAAAGTTTTCCTCAAAGTTGCACCAATGAAAGGGGTGTTACGTTTTGGCAAGAAGGGTATGTTGCGCCCAAGGTACATTGGCCCGTTCGAAATCTTGCAACGTGTCAGAAATGTTGCATATCAACTGGCCTTACCCCTAGAACTTTCATGCAAACTTATGAAATAGTTTTCAAACTTATGAAATATGATATAAACTAACCACAGGGAAATACCATAACTTATTTTAACTAAATTCAACAATATAATTAGAAGAATATAACAATAAAAGAATAACCAATGAAAAACTTGTAAAAATCCTTGATTCAATCTTAAAAGAAATTAAATTATGAGTGCTGTCTGAGTCTACTGCCAAGTGCTCTTCTCAGTCACCTAGATTTCATCACCTGAAATGTTGGCGAGAGATTGGGGTGAGCTAAAGCTCAGTAAGTAAACTATGCACGTGATGCATGCTCATGACATGAAATACTTTAAACAATTCGAAATATGTATCCCCATTTACTTTACTTTTCAAAACTTTTCAAACTTTCACTTAAACATTTCCAAAACTTTACTTCATTTTCATCGTGAGCTCACTTGATGTATCTTCTAGTCAATCAGAGAGCAGTGGGCAATTCTTATTTGGAACCAGGTTAATATTCACATTTCCACCGCAAAGCAGTTTAACATTCACTTTCCCACCGCATAGCGGTTTAACAGTTCACCGCAAAGCGGTTGAACATTCTGTCGCAAAGCGACTTAATTTGGGTACGCCGTCGGGTACGCCGGTCCCCCACGCCCCATTTCCCACTCACTTCTTTCATGACGTAGAAGTACACCCATTCTTTCTTAAAAATTTGAGGTACATAACTTTTGACAAAATTTGCACCTTGACACATTCCTTTTATTTAAAAATATTTGACTTCCCAATTTCGATGTCAATGCATGCTTGATGATGCAATGACATGATAACGTACATGCTTGAACATTTCCTTGAATGCACATACTTGCATATGGTAAACTAAAAGCATTAAACTTTGATAATTAACACGAATGTCAATCAAGGACATTAATTCCACATTAAACATTCAACTTTGATAAAAATAGGGGAAGTTTACTTACCTGACGTCCTTAGTATTTACAGTCATAAATTGCGAGTGGGAGAATCTTGGTTGCCCGTAACGTCAATGTGCCCAACAATCCTAGTCATATCCATTCATTCATAAAATATAACTTTTAGTCCAAAACATTAACTACTCTTTTAACACTAAACAAAACTCTTAACCGAGGTTTAAGCTTCTATGTGACTCACTATTTAACTCAAACGTGTCTATAACCATGTCACCCATATATTATCATATTCGAAACAAGTGCTCCAATTACATGCACTTATGAGTTTTTACTATTCATATATTAAAGTTTAAATTACAATTTTTTTTAACTTAATCTAAGCTTTACAAAAATACTTGATTAACAATTATAACCAAGCAAAAAAAACCTGAATTTACCAACATAGTTCAAAATTAAATTAACAAAATTTCAATTAAACTATTTTCATAATTTGTAAATTTGAAAATTTACCAAATTGAACCAAACATTCAAAATTTCAATTGAAATCCCAGTAACAAATAATCTGAAATCTACCTACCACCCAACTCAAAATCAAACATCCAAAACAGAATTCAAACTAAAATTCCCAAAAATTGGAAATCTGAAATTTATATATACACACACATACATAAGTATACATTCCCACATCTCAAATTTCTCCTTTACTGATTAACATTTTCATTCAAACAGTTAGCCAAAAATTGAAATCATAAATTCTTAAAATTTTCAAATATGAAATGCATAAACATGTATAAAGGGAAGGGTTTACCGTGTGTGGATGCCGACGAGGTGATGGGCGGTAGTAGCAGTGGGTGGCGGTGGCGGTCATAATCGCCGAGAGGGAGGCCGAAAGTGAGGGATGCAGCTGAGAGACAGAGGCATGGAAGAGTGGTCTCGAAGGAGAGAGGATTCGGAGGTGATTAGGTTAGGTTTATGTATAAACTTTTGGAAATTTGCAACTCAATCCCCCAACTCTCATAATTTAATAATTTAAGTCCAAAACCTCTATTTGACTCCCCAAAAGCCCCTAAACTTACCCCAATATCAAATTAAATGCATTTTGCCACTTACGACTTGATAAAAATAAAATTTAGCAAATTTAACAATTAAAATATACACTTAAACGTAGAATTGCACGAAAACAATGTATAAACTTTTTAATTGGCACATTGATCGTGACAGCATCCAAATCCTTCCACTGCAAAATAATTTAAATTATTGTCAATAATAATTATCAAATAAATAATCACCATAGTATCAACATAGAAATTGCGTGATATCCAAGAAAGCACGTAAAAATTAAAAGCGGTATTACAATTCCTTACCCCCTAAAAAGGAATTTCATCCTTGAAATTAAAACTTACCAAAAAGATGTGGATACTTGGTGCAAATTTCGTTCTCGCATTCCCAAGTGACCTCTTCTATTGCATGATTCCTCCAAAGAACTTTAACTAGTGTTATTCTTCCTCCTAAGTTCCTTGTCCACTTTCATTAAGATTTTAATGGGTGATTCCTCATAAGTTAGATCCTTACGCAAATCCAATGATTCATAGCTGAGAATATGAGAGGGATTTGAATATACTTCCTCAACATTGAGACATGAAAAACATTATGTACCCCTGATAGTGCGAGTGGCAATGCAACCCAATAAGCTAGGTCACCCATCCTTTCAAGTATCTCAAAGGAGCCAACACTTTCTTTCCATATCTCATAACTCCTTTCATAGGAGCTACCTTCAAAAAGATCATATCACCTGTAGCGAATTCCAAAGGTTTCCTTCTTTTGTCCACATAACTTTTCTATCTACTCTGTGCAGTTTTCATCCGCTGACGAATCTTTTCAACAACTTCAGTTGTCTGCTGTACTATTTCTGGACCTAATAAATTTCTTTCTCCTACCTCATCCCAGTGAACTGGCGATGTACACCTCCTCCGATATAGTGCCTCATATGGAGCCATATGGATAGAAGCTTGATAGATATTTTTATAGGAGAACTCAACCAATGGGAGGAATTCGTCCCAAGTACCCGGAAAATCAATAACACAAGCTCTCAACATGTCTTCCAGTGTTTGAATTGTCCTCTCTGATTGCCCGTCTGTCTGTGGGTGGAAGGTCGTGCTGAATTTCAATTGAGTACTCATGGCTTTATGTAGACTCTTCCAAAATGATGAAGTAAATGTTGGATCCCAATCATTCACAATGGATAAGGAAATTCCATGAAGTCTAACAATCTCTGCCACATATAACTCCGCATACTTCTCCATATTATAAGTTGTCTTTATCGGCAGAGAGTGTGCTAACTTAGTAAGACGATCAACGATCATCCATATAGAATTATGACCCTTCTTCGTCTTAGGTAAGTTAACAACAAAATCCATACCTATACGTTCTCACTTCCACTGGGGAATCATAAGACGATGTAATAGGCCAAAAGGTCGTTGACATTCTACCTTAACTTGTTGACAAATGAGATAATGCTAAACATATTCTACCACGTCCCAACTTAAACCTATCCACCAAAAATGTTTTCCCAAATCTCGAGCCATCTCAATACTCCCAGGGTGAATTGAGTAAGGAGTGTTATGAGCTTCTTTCATAATTTCTTGCTTCAACTCCTTATTGTTAGGGACTCCCAATCTACTACCGTGTCAAAGGGTACCATCTGTAGTGATAATAAAATCAGTGTCTTTTCCCTCAGTTACCTCAGTGCGAACTTTTGAAGTTTTTTGGGGTCCTATAACTGCAAAACCTCTATTTTTTCACAAGCAATATTAGTTCCAAAGTCATGTTGGCAAGATACTTGACTTGCCTTTTGGATCTATTTCCAAGACAAACCTTTGAATATCAATAAGCAATTGTTTTTGAACAACTTGTAAGGCAATTGTTGTTCCATGACTCCTACTAAGTGCATCAGCTACCACATTAGCCTTACCAGGATGATACTTAACACAATTGTAATCCTTGACAAGTTCCAACCATCTGTGTTGTCTCATGTCCAGTTCCTTCTGAGTGAAGAAGTATTTGAGGCTTTATGATCAGTGTAGTTCTCACATCCAATCCCGTAAAGATAGTACCTCTGTGTCTTTAATACAAATGTAACAGCTGCCAACTCAAGGTCATGAGTTGCATAATTCTTTCCATACTCTTGTAGTTGCCTTGAAGCATAGGCAATCATCTCGCCATGTTACATAATAACACAACCAAGCCCTTTCAATTAAGAATCACTATAAATGACGAACCCTTCATTACCCTGTGGAATTGTTAGGATTATCGCAGTTGTCCAACGTGTCTATCACTCTTCAAAGCTCCGCTCAATCCAAGTTCCATTGAAATTTTGTATCATTTTTGGTTAACTTAGCCAAAGGTGAGGCAATTTTGGAAAATCTTTCCACAAATCTTCGATAGTAACCAGGTAATCCAAGGAAACTATTGACTCCCTTAATATTAGAGGGTGTAGGCCAGTTTTGAACTCAATTTTTCTCGGGTTAACCTCAATACCTTACCTTGACATGATATGCCCCGAGAATGACACTCTATCCAATCAAAACTTACACTTCTTAACTTAGCATAAAATCTCTCCTCTAAATTTCTGAAGCATGATTCTCAAACGCTTTTCATGTTCTTCTTCGGACCTTGAATGGATCACTATGTCATTAATGAAGACTATGAAAAATCGATCCAGATATTCCTTAAAGACTCGATGCATTAAGTTCATAAATGCCGGAAGAGCATTCGTTAACCCAACCAGCATCACTAAGTTCATAATGCCCATATCTAGTATGGAAAGTTGTCTTCCAAATGTCTTCTTCTTTGATCCTCAACGGATTGTAACCTAATTGCATATCGATCTTAGAAAAATACCCAGTACTTTGAAGCTGATCAAACAGATCCTTAATTCGTGGCAATGGATATTTATTCTTTATTGTCACCTTGTTCAGTCCTCTGCAGTTTATACAAAGTCTCATAAAACCATCCTTCTTATTTATGTATAGCACAGGAGCACCCCATGGAAAAAAAAACTCGGTCGAACAAAACCTTTATCCATAAGATCCTATAGTTGCTCTTTGATCTCTTTAAGTTCCGCAGGAGCCTGTGCATTGGATATTAGAGCTGCCCCAGGCACTTACTCAATGACGAGTTCAAACTCTCTTTCATGTGGTAGATCATAAAGATCGTTTGGTAACATAGTTAGATATTCTCGAACAATTGAAGTTTGTTCGAGAGAATTGTCTATCTTAGGCACTTCCATTATTGTAGCCAGTTAGGCCTAACAACTCTTATTCACCAACTGATGAGCCATCCTTGTCGGTACTATCGGAATGGAAAGTTTCACCTCAGTCTCAACAAAGCGAAAAGGATTCCATTTGGAGGTTCAAACGGTACCTTATCATGACCGTCGATTGAAACCCTAATAACTATTCATCTCCTAGTATGACACCAAAATCGTAGATATCCGGTGTTAAGAGATCTATCGTCCACTCCTTCGCATTCACCATGATCGGGAAATCTTTCAATTTACAACTTGAGTTCAACAGTTCTCCGAATGGTGTTGACAATCAATAATCGATCTCCAGATGTGGAGATGGATGATTCAGTCTTTCAGTAAATTCGGAACGACACTCTGGTTGATGCATCTTCGGCTTCCTCGGACATTGTATAAACTCCTGCTTGAGTAGTCTTCATTTTATCTCTGCAATCCTTAGTTATATGCCCCGGCTTTCCGCAGTTGTAGCAAACGCCCTTACACTCATTTGCAAGATGTTCAGGTTTCCCACACCTAAAGCATACCCCCTTTCCTTGAAGGCACTTGCCAAGATGTCTCTTGCCACACTTCGAATATGCTATTACTTGATGCTTGTTTGGTTGGTGATGCTGCTTATTTCCCTGATCACTTTTCCTTTTCTGACCATTATTCCATTGCTTTGGATTTCCACCCTTGAATTTCTGGCTAGAAGATTGGGTTCTATTCTCTTCTCCATTCACGACTAGTGCCCTTTCCACCAAAAAAGCTTTGTTGATTACGTCTAAGCAAGTGGTGAATTCAAAAGGAACTATCGCCTGTTTTGATTTGAGGTTTAAGTCCTCTCTCAAAACTTCTAGTCCTTCTCAGCTTCCTATTTGGACATTGCATGCTCTCATGCTGGTATATTATTCATAAACACTTCTTATTTCACATAAAGAACTAATAATCATCACTTATATTTATAATAAACATTGCCTTCTCACTTCCTCATTTACATAACCAAAGATATACCCGTCATATTCACAAATAACATTCTTAACATTTCACTTTACAACATTACATATTAACATGCAAGAATTTACAATACTTGAAACATCAAATAACATTTGATAATTTAAGCAAACATTAACTTACTAGGTGATCTAGGAAGATACACTTGTGGTGTGACTCAGTACCCATAAACCCTTCCAAATAATATTTTAAAGTCTACAGAATCTCTTTTAAAACTCTTAGCTCTGATACCACAAAATGTAACATGCCTATGTTTAAGATTTTAAACTTGGGGTGTTACATTTCAGCAGTGCATGATGTCTTCCATGTATCCATGCTTAGAAAATATGTCTCTGATCCAAGTCATGTTGTCAACCACCAGTCTATCGAGTTACAACAGGGCTTGAGTTATGAAGAGGTACCTTTAAAGATCATTAACCAAAAATTTAAAGCCCT
Source organism: Ligustrum vulgare (assembly GCA_963555705.1). Lineage (NCBI taxonomy): Eukaryota > Viridiplantae > Streptophyta > Magnoliopsida > Lamiales > Oleaceae > Ligustrum > Ligustrum vulgare. Next base: position 29,850,390 of record OY743180.1, read on the forward strand.
TCGGAATAAAGTGATTCCACTAGTGAAAGTTCAATGGAAAATCATTCGATTGAAGAATCCACGTGGGAGCAAGAGGTGGAAATGCGAGCCAAGTACCTGCGACTCTTTGACGAGTTTCAAGGTAAATTTCGAGGACGAAATTTATTTTAAGGAATGTAGATTATAAAACTTATGCACTTAAGTTTGAATCTCTTTAAAGTTTAGGGGTCAATTAGATGTTAACCACTAGCTTAGGACCAAGGGTGCAATTAATCTGGACTAAATATTGAAAACCACGTTTTTTTAGGGTTGAGATTTCTATGCAATATTTTATGGATATATTATATATATGTTATTATATATATATATATATATATATATATATATATATATATATATATATATATATATATATATATCCATATAAGGTAAAATTGGAGATTTGCTTTCTAGGAAAAATGGTAAGATATATGTACACATGGAAATTATGAATTATGAAAATGAAAATATTATTTCATATGAAAATAATATTATTTATGCTGAGACAAATTATATTACTTCCGTCTTGGCCAAAATCGTATGTTCAATATAAGAAATTATTTTGATACCAAAAACTAGCTAAACTTCACCCTATAAGTACTCCCCTCACGTCACTTTTCTTTCACCGCACACAAAACCACTTCTCTCTCTCTCTCTCTCTCTCTCTCTCTCTCAATCAATCACACACATACACAAACATATTATATACGAATTTATATATTTTCAAAGCAAGGGGATTTTAGAACACACAAAGTTCGAGGCACTTTAAAGTAAAGTTAGATCATTAATTCATCCACGAGACAGTAAGTATATACGTGTTATTTTACGTTATGGTATTTGAAATAATATGCTATGGTGCATATGTATGTTCTAAGATTTGGACCGGAATTTTAGTAGCGCTACGAACGCAAACTCATACCACCTATGTTCGGTATAGTTTTCGTGTCTCCATTATGTAAGAATTATGATTTCAAATTTATGATAAACACGTGTATATTTATTGAGATTTTCTCACGCTTTTATGTTTCCCCCTTTCCAGATAATTGATTGGTTCGAGATGGTCAACGTGGATATGGCGGGCGATAGTGGACCGAAAAATAAATCATGTTTTCTTTAAAATCCCCACATTAGATTTTCAGACATGTTTAATTAATTTTTATCAGATGTTTTATGAACTATTATGTTTATTTCTAGTATTTTGTTAAGATGATTTAAATCCTCGTAAAATTATTTATGTTAATTATTCTTTATGTCGTAATGATTTTATGTATGTTTCGTGTCATTCAAGTCGCTAAGGATTCGAGTCGTCACACTGGCTTTCCTTAAAGCTTTTAGGGTGAAGTTGTTATGACTGCATGATTTATTGTTAACTTGACTCTTTCTGTGTTTTTTAATGATAAAACACCTGCTCAAATGTGGTGTGATCATCCTGTTGATTATTCTCATTTAAAAGTGTTTGGCTGTGTTGTTTATTCTCACAAAATATAGGTAATTTACAACCTAGGGCTCAAAAAGGTTTTTAGGGATATCTCTTAGGAGTTAAAGGGTACAGACAGTGGGCTAGAGGTTCAAGTGGAGTTAAGGTCATTATAAGTATGAATGTGACTTTTAATGAGAATGAGATGTCTTATCTAGGGGAGAAGGAGCCTGCAGAGGTACCTAATGCTGAAACTGATACTATTTTGCCGATTTCTGATTTAAACTTACCTATCAATATTGAAACTGTTCAAGTGGAGCCAAATAATATTGAACCTGGCCCGCAACTTTCTCAAACTGAAACCTAGGAAACTGACTTAGAAACTGAAACTGAAATAGGTCAAAATGATTTGATGAATTATTAGTTAACTAGAGAACGGGTTAGGAGAAACATAAGGAAGCCTTTGAGGTTTGGATATGTTGATAATGTTATGTTTGCCTTCCTTAATTTTTTGGATCTCTATGACACAGAACCTAAAACTTATGAAGAAGTTGTGTCTAGTAGTTACTCTGGGGAATAGCTTAAGGCTATGAGTGAAGAAATGAAGTCTTTAAGTGAGAACAATACCTGGAACTTAATTCCCAGACCTAGAGGTAAATCCATAGTTGACTGTAAGTGGATTTATAAAATAAAAGAAAGTAGGATCGAGTCTGAACCTGTTAGGTTTAAGGCTAGGTTGGTTGCAAAATGATTTACTCAGAAGGAAGGTATAGACTATAATGAAGTTTTCTCTCCTGTAGTTAAATATACTACTATTAGAGTCATGTTTACTCTAGTTACACATTTTAACTAGGAACTTGAAGTTAGATGTCAAAATTACTTTCTTGCATGGAGAATTGGATGAGAAAATTTAAATGAACCAACCCTTAGGTTTTGTTGATAAAGATAAATTTGACTCTGTTTGTCTTCTGGAAAAATTTCTGTATGGCTTGGCCTTAAGTAATCTCTCAGACAGTAAAATACAAGGTTTGATACTTTTGTGTTGTCTTTGAAATTCAAAAAAAGCGAATATGATCACTGCCTGTATCATAAACTACAATCTGAAAATGATGAATGTTTGTTTTTATTACTTTATGTGGATGATATGTTGCTGATTAGTCCATGCATAAATCAGATTAAACTGGTATGAAAAGTATTATAGACAGATCTAAACACATATTTAGGTTAATTCAAACATCTTATGTTTTGAAAATTGTGAACAAATTTGGTATGCATTCTGCCAAGACTTGTAGTGTTCCTTTAACTAATCATTTTATTTTTACTAAAGATGATTGTCACAAATCCTTGGAAGAATTTGAGTGCATGAAAAATGTTCCTTATTCAAATATTGTTGGCTCTAACATGTACAATATGGTCTGCACTAGGCTTAACATTGCACAGGCCATCAGTATGTTAAGTAAATATATGTCTAATCCTGACCCTAATCAATAGGAAGCATTAAACTAGCTTATAAGGTATTTAGAAGTACTGAATGCATAAAATTGAAAAGTTATGTTGATGCTGATTATGCTAGTGATAGGATAATAGAAAATTTGTTACTTCCCATGTTTTTACTATATGTGATGCTTGTGTTAGCTAGAAATCACAAGTTCAACACATTGTTGCATTGTCCACAACTGAATCTGAATACATAGCTATGGTAGAAGCAACAGTACGGTACTCTGCCTCCGTTGAAGAGCAAGCTACTGTTCTCTGTTTCTTTGAACACCAAGAGATTGGATTTCCACCAAGAAAAATAATAAAAGCACTGGTAGACCTGTAAGAATCCTGGTCACTAGCCCAATCGGTATCAGAATAAGCTTGAAGATGGAGAGGTTGTTGACGCCGGATAGTAAGACCAAGATGTATTGTATGTTTTAGGTAGCGAAGCAACCTTTTAGTCGCAGTCCAGTGAGTTTGAGTTGGGGCATGCATGAGTTGGGCAAGTTTGTTGATAGCGAAACCAATATCTGGGCGAGTGAGTTGGAGATATTGAAGTCCACCAATTGAGCTACGAAATTTAGTAGGATTAGCTGGAGGAGAACCATCATTAAGAGTTAGATGGCCAGTTGATGACATTGGGGTGGAAGATTCCTTTATATCTTCCAAATGAAACTTTGCCAACAAGTCACAAACATATTTGTGTTGAGATAAAAACATGCCATCAGAAGTGGAAATGGCCTCAACACCTAAGAAGTAGCTCAAGGGACCAAGATCCTTTAGAGAAAAACGATGAGCAAGAGCATCAACAAACTGCCGAATGGAGTGAGAACAATTTTCTGTTACAAGTAAATCATCCACATACACTAGAAAATAAATTGTGATTGATTGACATTTATAGATAAATAATGAAGTATCAGATTTAGAATTGATAAACCCAAAGTTGAGGAGAAATGTCTTTAACTCCGTGTACCAAGCTTGAGGGGCTTGTTTCAAACCGTAAAGAGCCTTTTGCAAGTGGCAAACATGAGTAGGATTATCTTGATCAACATACCCAGTGGGCTGAGCCATGTAAACATTCTCATTTAAATTACCATGAAGAAAAGCATTATTAACGTCAAGTTGTGAAATAGGCCAACCGTTATTCAAGGCAATGGATAGAAATAGAACCATCTGGATTTCATTTGATACGAAACACCCATTTACACCCCCACAATGTTATGGTTGGAAGGAGGAGGTACAAGAACCCATGTATGATTGCGAGCAAGCTCAGCAAGCTCATCATTCATAGCATCGCGCCATTTTGGATCTTTAAGAGCTCGAAAGGTAGATGTAGGCTCAAGAGACGCAGGAAGTGGATGTTTGGTGACATGATAATTTTTCTTAAAGTCAAGAAACTGTTTGGGATGATAGATATTATTTTGAGAACGGGTTACAATTCGATGAGATGGCTCGGGAAAAGGGTTGGATTCTTTTTTTTGGGTAGGTGGTGACAGTGACAAAGGTGGAGATGACGTGTTTGGGGAGTCAGAAGATAAAGAGGAAGAGGATGGAGAGAGATCATACCTTGGAGTAGCATCACACACTGAGAGAGGAGCAGAAGTAGTAGCAGGTGGACTTGAACCAGCAGGAGAAAGTAATGGGATCAGCTCTTGATTTTGCCGTGTGTTAGTGCAAGAAGGTGTTTGGTGTGGGGAAAAGTTAGAGGAAGTAGGAACCACAAAAAAAGAAGGTTGGATAGCAGCAAGAGCTGGAGAACACGAGGACCAAGTGGCGATAGTTTGACCAAGATCTGTAGGAGAAGTATTTGAGGCAAGAGGAAATTGTTGTTCAATGAATTGAACAAGACGAGAGATGTAAATATGATTGGAAGCCAAGTCTAAACACTTATAAGCATTATGAGTGTTGGAATATCCAATAAATACACAAGGCTTGGAGCGTTTGTCAAGTTTATGGTCAGAATAAGGACGCAACCAAGGAAAACATAAGCACCCAAAACCTCGTAACTTATCATAGTTTGGCATCTGTTGAAAGAGAGACTCAAAAGGTGTCTTATATTTAAGAATCGGAGTGGGCAAACAATTTATTAGGTATGTAGCAGCAAGGAAAGCATGAGACCAATATTTTAAAGGTAGAGAAGCTTTGTGGAGCATGGCCAAACCTGTCTCAACAACATGGCGATATTTCCTTTCAGCAGAGCCTACATGTTCAGGTGTGTAAGGGGGAGACTTGATGTTGAATACCTTGTGAGACAAAGTAGGATTTAAGGCTTTTATATTCAGGGCCACCATCTATGTAAAGAGTTCTTAACAATGTTTTAAAATATTTTTCAATCATGCACTTGTATTTGGGAAAAATCGTGTAAACATAAAATTTGTAAGCCATAGGAAATAACTAGACATATTTTGTAAAATAATCAATGAAAATAAGGTAGTACCGAAAACCATCAATTGATTCAATTGGGGAAGGCCCCCATACATCCGAATAAACTAAATCAAGAGGACCATGACTTTGAAGTGAAGAAACTCCAAAGGGTAATTTGTGGCTTTTATTGCATAAACATGACTCACAAAAGAACTTGTGGAATGACTCCATAGGATAAACTGGAAGATTATGTTTTCGAATTGAAAACTGAAAAATACGAGATGATGGATGTCCCAAGCAATGATGTCAATTGGCAAGTGATGTCTTGACACTAACGAATGCTTGTTTTGGAGAAGTACCCACTGTGTGTCTCCTGTTAGGCCAAGGCCACTCATACACATCATTCTTGCTCCGCCCTTGTGTGATATGTGCCCCCGTTTTGAGATCCTTGACAACAAAGGAAGAAGGAAAAAATTCAATAGAAGCATTGTTGGTTTTACAAAACTTGGAAACAGAAATTAAGTTTTGCTTAATTGAAGGAATCCATAACACATTAGACAAACAAAAAGACTTAGAAGTAGCAGGGATTTTAGACGAACCAGTGTGAGTGATTTCAAGGCCTGAACCATCACCCAAGAGAATGTCGTCAGGACCTTCATAAGGCTGGTGGTGAGAAAGATTGGTTAAATCCCCAGTAACATGATGAGAGGCACCAGAGTCGACAATCCAATTTGAAGCTGACGAGTTCCCAGAAGAGGTGTGATGAACCTTTGGCTGTTGTTGCATGAGCCTCTTGGCTGAATTGCAATCTCCAGCAGTATGCCCTTTTTTTTTTTTTACAAAATTGACATATAACAATGGATTGAGTTTGAAACTGATTGTTATGATTACCATTGTTGATGAACTTCCTTCCAAGATAATTTCGGTTGTTAAAAAATCTCTTCCCATTATTACTCTGCCCATTTCCATATCAAGATTGATTGTTTCCAAAACTTGTGCGAGTATTATTCACAGTGACATTTAAGCTACCACGTGATTCTTCTCTTTTCAAGAAAGCTTCATGTTCTACCAGCTTGTCATGAAGTTCTTCAAACGTAACAGGAGTGTCTCGGGCTCTTATTGCAACAGAGATTTCCTTAAAGCTGCTGCCAAGGTCATTAAGTGTAAAAATGGTTAGATCATCATCTATTAAATGGGTATCAATAAGAGCTAGCTCATCAGCAATTCCTTTGATGGTTTGGAGATACTCTGCAACATAATGAGTATTGCAGGTGATGTTGGTAAGCTTCTCCTTGAGATTCATTACTCGTGATCTGGATTTATTAGCATAAAGTTTGTGAAGCTTCAACCAAGCATCACGAAAAGAAGTAGCAGCAGCAATCAAAGGCACAACTCCTTCTGAAAGAGATGCAAGGATTGCATGAAGCAGCAATTTATCTTGCCTAGTCCAAATAGCAAAATCTGGATTTGAGATAGTTTTTCCATCCGTGTCTTTAATTTCCTTGGATGGGCATGTGCTGTTCCCATCAAAAAATCCCATGAGGTCATAACCATATAGTAGGGCATCAAATTGTGCTTTCCAAGAGGGCATCAAATCCCACAAACCATGGTGAAGATAATTACAATGTAAACAATGAAATATATCACTACCAATTTGTTACAACAGAAGCAAAGAAATAGCTCTTATGATTTAGCTTCAACACTTAACCTTTTTTCATTGTGATTTCGACGGTTTAATAATTAGTTTTTCCATCTTTTTATTTTATTTATTTATTTATTTATTTTTTTGGGGCGGTTGTATTCAACTTGAAGAGAAGCTTGTCTTCTTGTAGGCTAAAGAAGTGCATGTCTTCTGAAGGAAAATAAATTTTCACAAAATTATGTAGGATGGAACTTCATAGGAGGGATTGCTCGGTAAAGTATTTAAATTTTTTTAGTTTGGTTGTTTTGTGTGTTCTTTGTTTAAATTTTCAAGTGTTCGTATTTATAAATTGTAGTGACTATTTAACTCTTTGTTTAGTTTTGTTCGTTTCGTTTCGTTTCATAAAAGTTATTATTTTCAATTATGTAAGAACTAATTATGTAATGAACTTAATACGTTATCCAGTTTACTTTATCAATTAACCAGTTTACCTATATAGAAGTTGGTTTTTTTTTTTATGCCAGTTCAAAGATTTATAAATGTTCCTCACATTGTTATCTAGGTTGTTCTTGAAGGAAAGAAAAAATGTTGGGACGAAACTCAGAATGCTCTATATTTTGCTTTCAATTTTCCTCAATGTTCAGCCTCCTTTTTGTGGTGATTTTGCTCCTTTTATACTCCCAAAATCGTGCCCTAGCTTTACCCATAAGATATACCAAAGATAGACCTTGAATCAAATTAGGAAATTACTTCCCGAGAAAGTTACGGTCGTAACTTTCCTTATCACAGCTGTAAGTGAGCTCCTGAAAATTTTCGGAATTTAGAAGTTACGGCCGTAACTTTGTCATTTACGGCCGTAAGTGAATCTCTGCCGAGAAGCACTTGCGCTCGATGTTTTGGCCATAACTTTCTCGACCGAAGTCCGATTGTGGTGATTCAAGTTGCGTTGGAAAGAAAACTCAAATATCTAAAATTATTTTGAAATAGATGTTCCCAAATTCAAAAGTTTTCTATGACAAAATTGAGCTACAATATATGACTAACATTCATGATCACAATCCTTGCGGATTTTTGATTTCCAACTTCACCCCAAACCTTCTTTGACCATAATTTTTGCATCTAATCTTCTTCCCACTTGTCATTATTGATTTGGAGCTCTTTTAATATGCCCTTGAACCTCACTTCTTGATTTTTTTGTATTTCTTTGGTCCTATTTCCTTTCTTTTCTTCTTTTTGACCTTGCATAGCACAATAAATGAAAGTGCATTAAACGATACTTCAATAGGATCAAACCAATAAAAAAAATAAGATGATAAGTGAATTAAATACGTGCTAATAAAGCACTTATCAAATCCCCCCACACTTAAACCATTGTTCATCCTCGAATAATGATGTGAAAGAAAAGAAACATAACTCAAACAAAAAGATAGACCTACAATCGGAAAGTCAAGGTTACAGCCCACTTCTCTTTTAACATGAAAATTCAATTGCATAACCGGAGTGTGTTAGTGTGTGCAAGAGATGCATCATCCAATATCCTCTGAACAGAAATGAAAATCAATACCCCCAGCCCAATTCATTTCTCAATGTGGCTTGTATCCTCCCACCTCTCGTGAGTTCTCTCTTAACCTCTATCAATGATTTACTACATGGGTGTTAGTTTTTTTTTTTGGCCAACTTGAAAGCACAGAATATAGACCAAGCAATTCAAACCACTCATAAGCATATGTAATGGGAGTTAACACCCTCACTAGATATTTCTCTCTTCGCACAAAGTGTATAAGTGTGAGAATTTTCACTCAACTCACTGCATGGAGAATCTATCACCACAGACTGCTCAAATGTCATAACCGAAGCCAACAATAACACAAGTGCAAAGTAAAGGTCTTTATTTGGTTGTAATGGGGCTTCAGGTCTGGTAGGATAAAAGGATATATTTAGGCTGAGTCGAGAAGGAATTTCGCAAACCAAGTCAATTCAAAATGACATTAATTTCTTCACCCCTCAATATGAACTTCATTGTTTCCCGCTACCAAACATAGTTAACACTTGAATTTTTTTTTTTATTTTTTTTTTTCACAAGTTGAGTGTTTGACTTCCTCAACTACTAATTTTCTTGACTAAACTTCATTTTCATTACTTTTTTTCTCTTTTTTTTTCCTAGTACAGACTGCAACTTTTTCTCTTTTGTTCAAATTATTACGCAATCACTAGTTGGCACAAGATAGAATTACATTCCCTTGAATTCAGTCCATTACACAACCATCGCTCAACACAAGATAATCATTGCAACTTCTTAGACTTAGACCATAGCACGATCCTTAATCAACAAAAGCTTGCGAATCCCTTCTCTGTGGGTTCAAAACAGAGACAATGCGAAAGAAAGGGTATTCGTGACTTGTAGCGTGACATCAAAATTACAAGGAAAAGCTAAGGCTCAAAAGGGCTTCTATTGGTACATGTATCATGGTATGCCCTTTTAGCAAGTCAAATTTGGTTTAACCTAATGCCTCTACTATATTTTGCCCTTGATTCAAGAAGTTACAACGGCATGTACAGAAAAGCAAATCCAAGAACAAATCAACCATGCAGGACACACATCAAGGAAATAAGGGCTTAATATAATGAGTAAAAGAAGCTCATAGGCTCAAAAGCTCACAAATTATGGTTTATGTGTGTTCCTCCCATCCAATTATGAGTATAGGTCATTGCTCAGTCTTGGTTCCGAACTCAAAATCTAGGGGATAAGGATAGAATGAAGTTACTCGGGGGGTATTTTATCATATTTATTTTGGTTTGACTCAATTAGGTTGCAGAAATTTTTCAATTTGTCCCCATTTTCAAACTAATTCAGAAATTATTGAAAAACTCATCTCTATGTGCTCATTGTTTGTCGGATTATGCAATTTAGGAAGTTGGTGGTTCAAAAATAATCATAAGTGAGGCCGCTTCCTATTATACCAAAATGTGGGTCTAAGCACAATTAAAGCTAACTAACAAAAAAATTGAATGAAGATGAATGAACAATAGATAATCATCCCCCCACACTTGAATTCCACATTGTCCTCAATGTGGAGCATAACAATACAAAACAAAAGAGGGGAATGTGAATGAAATCAGAAGAAGAGATGGAATTTTAAAAGTCTGCGAAACTTACGGCCGTGAAGATATTAATTATGACCGTAAGTAACAATCTGAAAAAAATTGAAAGAATCAACTACGGCCATAAACAATATAGTTACAGCTGTAATTAGGCCTCTGGATAAATTCGATGGAGTAGAGTTACGGCCGTAAAGTTTTAACTTATGGCCGTAACAAGGCCACTGAATTTTTTTTTTCCTTTTTTTGAATGAAATTAACTAATAAGAAAAATGACAAAAATGAAAATAAAAAAAATAACAATTTGAGGGAGTAAAGAAACTCCCTTCTAGGGTTGCCTCCCGAGCAGCGCCTTTGTTTACTGTCTTTGGTTAGACTTGTTGTTTCCTCCTTCAACCGGGATTAGGTGGATTTCCAAAGCTCAACTTCTTTTTCATATTTTTCATTAGGGCCTGCAAGACAGGGGGCAAAAGCATGTCATCAGAAGTTGGCAATATAATACACGAGATTTTACCTGGCTTTTCACCATTTTCACCAAGTTTGAAAGTTTCCTGTACTGAAGAATCAATAACATTAACAGAATGAACAGGATTATCATCATCAAGGTAGTTCACGGAATCATAAATATTAAACTGAATCATTTCACCATCAAATTTCATGGTGAGTGTGCCACTACTGACATCTATCTTGGTCTTAGATGTTTTCAAAAATGGTCTACCTAACAAAATAGGAGTGGAGTTGGGAGAGTGATCATTATTCATGTCTAACACATAAAAGTCAGCCGGGAACACTAACCCTCCTACTTGCACTAACACATCCTCAACTACCCCATCCGGATAGGCGTTAGAGCGATCGGCCAATTGAATTATGACATTCATTTAAGTTAAATTGGTCAGTTTTAAAGAGGCGTATGTAGACCTAGGCATTACATTAATTGATGCTCCCAAATCTATCGAGGCCTTCTCAAATTTAGTTTCACATATTATACAAGGGATTGTAAACATACCAGGATCCTTGCATTTTGGAGGTAATTTCCTTTGAAATAATGCAGAGACATTTTATCCCATCATCACCTTCTCATTCCCCTTTAATTTCCGTTTGTTGGTGCACAGCTCCTTCAAAAACTTTGCGTATCGGGGTACTTGCTTGATTGCATCCAACAGTGGAATGTTGACTTCCACTTTCCTGAACAACTCCAGGATTTCTTTCTCCTTACTTTCCTTGTTCGCCTTTGCTAGCCTGCTAGGAAAAGGAGGTGGAGTCAATTTAACATTTAAAGTAGAATCTGTTTTTACCTGCGAGCTTTTTGAGGTGCTGTCGTTCTTCCCAACTTCCCTTCCCTCAACTTCCTTCTCTTCGATTGCGGTAGGTTTCAGTTGCGGTTCTTCAAGCTCTTTTCCACCTCGAAGAGTAATTGCACTCACATTCTTTGGATTTACTTCGGGTTGAGATGGTAGCTTTCCTCCGGTTTGTGCCTCAAATCTGTTGATGGCAGTAGCCTTTTAACCCATCTGGTTCTCCAAATTTTGAATGCTGGACTTGGTGTCCTGTTGAAATTGAAGTGTGTTAGAAGCCAAAGTTTTAACCATATTTTCAAGGGAGATACCTGAGTTTTGGGGTCTTTGCTGATACTGCCCCTGAGATTGGAAATTCCCTTGTTGTTGAAATTGCCCTTGCGGCTTGTTAGAGACAAAACCCAAGTTATTTCCATAACTCAGATTTAGGTGATCTCTCCATCCAGGGTTATAGGTATTAGAGTATGGATTGTATTGCTGTCTTTGAAATGGGAAACCCTCTGCAGCATTTGCTTGTTCACCATTTTCCTCTTGCAACACCGGACACGCGTCCTTTAGATGCCCAAGATTTGCGCATATCCCACAGGTCTTGACTTGTTGTAACTTCCCTACAGCAAGTTGTTTCACCAGATTGGTTAGTTCAAATAATTGGGTTTCAATATTGGAAACATTTACCTCATTTACGCGTCGAACTTGCATATCCCTGTTGGAGTTGAACTGCTGAGTGTTCTCAGCCATATTGGACATTAAAGCCCGTACTTGTTCCGGTGTCTTGTCCATCAGTGCACCTCCGCTTGCGGCATCTATCATGCTTCTATCCATCGGTGCCAGACCCTCATAAAAATATTGAACCAAAAGCTGTTCGATAATCTGATGATGGGGACAGCTCGAAATGAGCTTCTTGAAGCGTTCCCAATACTCATACAATGATTCTCCACTGTTTTGGCGAACCCCGCATATTTCCTTTCTGATCGTCCCAGCTCTCGATGCAGGAAAGTACTTTTCTAGGAATAGCCTCTTCATGTCGTTCCAGGTGGTTACTGATCCGGATGGTAGACAATACAATCAATCAGTAGCAGCATCCTTCAGCGAGAATGGAAAAGCTCTCATCTTGATTTGTTCCTCAGTAATACCCGTGGGTCTCATGCTATCACAAATGATATGGAACTCCTTCAGATATCTGTATGGGTCCTCACCGGGATGTCCTCTAAAAGTTGGCAGAAGATGGATCAATCCAGATTTTAGCTCAAAAGTTCTGCCTTCATCCACTGTCGGAGAAGTGATGCATAGTGGTTGTTGAGCAACATCCGGGGTAACTAGTTGCTTGAGGGTCAAATTATTGTTATCTATTGCCATTGGTTGTGCTGCTCTTCTTTGCTGTTGAAAATTTTTCTCAATTTATGGGTCAAAATAAAAAAAATTCATGAAGCAACTTGAAGAATCTCCCAAGAATGCTCTATATTTTGCTCTCAATTTTCCTCAATGTCCAGCCTCCTTTTTGTCGTGATTTTGCTCCTTTTATACTCCCAAAATCGTGCCCTAACTTTACCCACAAGATATACCAAAGATAAACCTTGAATCAGATTAGGAAATTACTTCTCGAGAAAGTTACGGCCGTAACTTTCCTTATCACGGCCGTAAATGAGCTACTGAAAATTTTCGGAATTTGGAAGTTATGGTCGTAACTTTGTCATTTACAGCCGTAAGCGCATCTCTGCCGAGAAGCGTGTGTGCTCGATATTTTAGTCATAACTTTCTCTCTCGAAGTCCGATTGTGGTGATTCAAGTTGAGTTGGAAATAAAACTCAAATATATACAATTCTTTGTGAAATATATGTTCCGAAATTCGAAAGTATTCTATGACAAAATTGAGCTACAATCTATGACTAAAATTCACGATCACAATCATTGCGGGTTTTTGATTTCCAACTTCACCCCAAACCTTTTTTGACCATAATTTTTGCATCTAATATTCTTCTCACATGTCATTATTGATTTGGAGCTCTTTTAATATGCCCTTGAACCTCACTTCTTGATTTTTTTGTGTTTCTTTGGTCATGTTTCCTTTCTTTTCTTCTTTTTGACCTTGAATAACACAATAAAAGAAAGTGCATTAAACGATACTTCAATAGGATCAAACCAATAACAAAATAAGATAATAAGTGAATTAAATACGTGCTAATAAAGCACTTATCAAACTCCAACAATGTGGAAACTCCAACAACGGTAAGCTTTCTTTCTTGTCCGAGAATTACAATTGGGATCCGTTTGATTGCGTTGGTGGAATTTTGGTGGAAAGAAAAAGAATTCCTAGGAACTTATTTTTCCGAGAATTGAAAGTTAACGTATTTGATTGATTTAATTTTTAAGGTGGAAAAAATAGAGAATTTTTTGAGTTTTGTTGTTGTTAGAAAATTTATTACATATAATCGTTTATCTATAATCCAAATCATAATGCTGAATTATCAAGAATAGAACAACTAAAGCAGAAGCGTACCATAATCCAACATAATTCAAGATGATTGATTCTAACGGCTGGGTCCTCCAAATCAATATGTAGTCCAAATCTTCTCTCTAATGATGGGATGTCAGAATATAATGAACAATACATATGATTCAAGGATCATAACCGTGTTTATATACTGAATTTCCTGTTAACCTAATTCGGCTCATCATGAAATTAGGAATAATGACCTGATATCTACACATAAGAGCTCATCCATTAATTAGATGCATAAAAGTTCAATATACTAAATCCTTATTAGATCACTTTTGTAACACCCCGAAAATTTTTGTAGAATATAAATAGTTAGTGGTATGATTATATCCTTGATGTGTTTTAACAATTTTGAAAAGTCGAATGATTAAAAGTGTTTTATGTTTTGACGAGAAATTTATTTTTGGGCCAACTATTTAATTATTGATAGAGAGATAATTACTATATCGATATTATACTCGTTTTGTAGATCATGATTAAATAGAAATCTTGATCCAATAAAAAGTTATTTTGGATAAAAACACATCAAGTTATATTTGATTGAAAGAATATAAATTTAAATAAAGGTTTAGTTAGTTTGAATACCAAATCTTTTTTGTGGTTGACGTGTAATTTTACATAAATTGATAAATTCAATCATGTTCCATTACTGTTTGAAATTCACCGTTATCCAAATCCTTTTTAATTGCACAGATATTCATTCACAAATACAATCCTATTCTAGACTGACTACTACAATTCACTTGTAAACGGATCTTCAACTTTAATTATTCTATAACTCGATTTTGTACCATGATTTTATCTATAAATACTGTCAAACAATCAGATAAATCATCACAAAAAAAAAAAAAAAAAATTCTTTCTCAAAACAAATTCACGTCTGCATAGAGGAATTTATTAGATGGCGCAATTAATTTTATTGCATATAAATCACTTTGATTTAACGGGTAAGATACATTATGTGCTAGTGGTTAAATTCTAATTTCTTCATAATGTCTATTTACTTATACTTTCAATGCCTATAGGACCTTTTGGCGATTTTCAAAATTTAAATCCTTCGGGATGCTATGTTAAATCTTTCGGGATCGATGTAAGGATTCCTAAGTAATCTAAACAAGGAAAATGTTTTTGTATTGAATGTATCATATATTTATATTATGTTGAATTAGAATTGACACGTAACTTACTGGGTATTTTTATATACTAACTTTTACTTCAAAATTTTCTAGGCTAGTTCGGGTCGATTGGATTGTGACGAAATAGTGATGTAGACAGCCAATGGGATTTGAAGAATTAAAGTTATAAAGTTTCCGATTCCAATTTTATTTAATGTTAGAGATATTTTTATTTATTAAATTAAATTATTATGACTTGTTGGGAAAACTTTTCAATTTCATGTTTGACATGTTTTTTTTTAACACGATTTATATTTTTAAAGTAACAAATCATTTTATTTTTTTCACGCTTCCGCTTTAACAGTGAAGAAAATCATATTATTTTTTAGTAACACTCCGGGTTTTATCTCCGAAAAATCCGGGACGTTACAAATGGTATCAGAGCCCAAAGGATTCTTTAGACTCTAAAATTTATATTTTTACAGGAATTAAAAAAAAAAAAAAAAAAGATTTATATACGTGTGAACTGTAGTGAACAATGTTCACTATTCACGGTTTTTTTTAAAAAGAAAAAAAGAAAAAAAATTACAGTTTTTTTGTAAAAGAAAGGAAACTTAAGGTGGCGTTCTATTTGTATTTTATTTTGTATTTTCATTTTCGAAAATGTTTTGTATTTCCTGTTTTCATTTTTGTTTTCAAATTTGCTGAAAACGCGTTTGGTTTGTCATTTCTGAAAACTGTTTTTGAAAATGAAAAGCTGGAAAACACGTTCTGTTTGAAATTTTGCAGAATACTACTTAAACTATTTTTAATTAATTTGCTTATAGAATACTACTAATACAAACTCAAATTTCCTTTCACAATACACTGAAAACATGGTTACATGCAACACACTAATGTGAGCATTAAGAGTCTATATTAAAACAACTTGGTCAGGTTCGGGATTAAAAAAACTCTACTTCTATTAAAATTCAGAAAATGCAAGTTCTTTCAAAACCATCAGAATCCATTTATCAGTACATTTTTTGAAATATAATAAGAATTCTCACTTAATTTTTTTTTTTTTTTTTGTAATGTTGATATTGAATTCAATAAAACTTTATTTAAACTTAGTTCCAAGTTAGAATAATTCTCAAAATAAATAAATAAATAAATTATTTAGGCTTAATTCCAAATTAGGATAATTCTAAAAAAAGTAATAAAAAAATAAATATTTTATATAAAACTTAATTCTAAGTTAAGATAATTTTAAAAATAAATAAATAAATAAATAAAATTTCCAAAACGCGTTTTCGGCATTTTGGACATTTTTTGTCGAAATACACACAAAACGCCCAAAACGAGGTTTTGGACGTTTTGCGTTTTGTATACAATTTTTTTTTTTTTTTTTTTCAAAATGCGTTTTCGAAAATAGTAAAGAGAACACGTTTTTAGCATTTTCGAAAATAAAAACAGAAAACGACCTCAAAACAGCAAAGAGAACGGGGGCTAAATATTTTCGAAAATGAAAATACAAAATAAAAAACAAATAGAACGCAACCTAAGATTCTTAATTTTTTTAAGTGTTAAGTTGTTTTAAATCAAAACTGTACATTACAATTTCTTATTTTAAATTGCAACTTTTCGCCGTCCATGTTTTAAATTTTTTATGTTGTAAATGTTAAAGTGTTTAATTTAGTTTTCCATAAATTTTATGAGTTTCAAAATAAAATTAAGTTTTTGTAAATTTTAACCAAGTAACAATGTGGAAAATCCTTGGCACGCATTGCTCATTATTCGACGACTCTCCAATTGATCCAAGGTATGAAAGGAAAAAGTTATTTTGTTAACATGTTTACCTTGCATAATTTATTTGTTGAAGATGATTTTCATGTGCGAATTTCGAGGACGAAATGATTATATCCTTGATGTCTTTTAACAACTTTGAAAAGTCGAATGATTAAAAGGGTTTTACGTTTTGACTAGAAATTTATTTTTGGGCCAAATATTCAATTATCGATAGATAGATAATTGAGGAAATTACATGGTCCCATGTTTATTAAGTTTTAAATTCAAAGTTCAAGTTTTGCCTATATCTATTCAAAATTCAGGTTTTAATTTAACTTTTTTAATTCATTAATTATTTAACCTACCCCACTAACCAATTACACTTCAAACCTATCATTTCTCTCAACTCTCTCAGCCTCTCCTTAAGCCCCACCCCATCCTCAACGGTGCCACCACACAGATTTCTTCGGCGACGGCAGCTCCGTCGTCGCTTCCATGGGAGCAGTGCCTTCGCCTCTGCTGCTTCGATCAACAACAGTGGAGCCTAAGTAGAGCCTTCGCCAGTGCGTACCTCGAAGCAGCAGCGAAGGAGCTGCTCCGATCTAGCAGCGGCGCAGCTGCTTCCTTCTCCTTTCTTTTGTTTTTTTTCGCTTTGGTTGATTGGTGGTGTCGGTGGTGCGCAGTGGTGGCACGACAGTGTGTGATGGTGGCACGGTGGTTTGGTGATAAGTTTTGGCGGTGATGCTCAGTGATGGTGAGGTGTGGTAGTCACAGTGGTGCTTTGGTGAGGTGTGGCAGTAGCAATGAGATGGTGGGGGCAATTTTGAGGTGTTGCGGTGCCTGTAGTGGTGGTGGAGGTGATTGGGGTTCGTCAGGTGGTAGTGGTGGTGGTGGTGATGGCAGTGATGGTGGAGGAGTGGTTGGCAATTTGGAGGTGGTGCGGTGGCTTTAGTGGTGGAGGTGATTAGGGTGCCGCCAGGTGGTAGTGGTGGTTGTGATAGCTGTGATGGTGAAGGAGTGGGGGTAAGGTAGGGTGGTTCACGTTTTTTTGTGGTGGCGGGTGTGGTGGTGGAAGTGGTGGCAGTGACGGTTGTGAGGTTAGGTGTGGTGGTGGTGTTGGCTGTCTGTGTTTGTGGGTGGGTGGTTGGTTGGGTAATAAAGGATAATTGTGACCTAAAAATAAGTTGTGACCTATAAAATTTGTGGTTTGTGATCAAGAAATAAACTGTGTCCAACTAAATCGATAATATGTGACTAAAAAATTGTGTCTGACCAAATAATTTTATATTATAAATTGTGACCTATAAAATGTGATTTGTGACCAAAAAAACTAGTGATTTGTGAAAATTGTGACCTAAAATATTCTGGATTTTGTATCCAAAAAAGAATTGTGACCAATGAAATTTATGATCAATAACGAAATTGTGACTCATAATTTGTTGAATTGTGACTAATTGACTCGAGATTTGCAATCTAAAAAAAATTGTGACCTATAACATTCGAAATTTGTGATCGAGAAAAAAATTGTGACCAATGAAATTTGTGATTTGTGACCAATAAAGAAATTGTAACTTATAATTTGTTAAGTTGTGACTAATTGACTCTAGATTTGCGACCGAAAAAAATCGTGACCTACGAAATTCGAAATTTGTGTCCTAGAAAAAAATTGTAACCTAAAAAATTGTGACTGTGACCATAAACTTATGATCAGATTTGTAACTTGTGACCTAAAAATTGTGACTTGTGACCGTAATAAGTTGTGGCTAAAAAATTGTGACTTGTGACCATAAACAATAAAATACATAATTAAATATGACCTGATTTTTGAAATAAAACCTTAAGTTTCTTAATTTTGAAAATGTGTACTTTAAAAACCTTAGTTATGTATTCTTCCCGAGAAAAAACGTTGAAACCCACTAAAAAGCCCAGCTGCTCGACCCAGTCGAATTACTATATAGATGCACATTGTGATTTCATGTGGTTGCACGCTTTTACATTTCCCGATTTTGTCTGATTTTGCTGTGGTTGTGCGACCGCACAGTAGAAGCTCCTCATGTGGTGGCTCGGTTAAGCGCACGGAGTGCAATTTTCATCTTTTATTTCACCGCAAGTCCTCCATCTTCTAATTAGGTCAATTCGGTCACTGAACTTCTAATTTCATCCAATTTGATTGTTTCTTAGACTTTTGCTCCAATTTGCACTTTGATTGACTTCATCAACTCTTACATTGTACAATTTAGCACTTTATCATCCAATTACTCCTTATTTGCTTCAATTTCTTTATTTTCTCGACTTTGGGATATTTTTGGAATATAAAAAAATAATAAAGAAATTAATAGCAAATATTCTAAAACGGCAACAATAAATCTTATTTTTAGGACAGAAACAAGTGTATAAAATATATTTATCATACACCATTACCCATTTATTTATATAGAGCTTCCCTTCTGAACATAGATTTGCAAAATTATTTCAGATATAAATGATTAATCTGAAAAAATAATGCAGTTTAAGTTTGAGAAAAATGGTCGGGCGACTTAAAATTATCAGTGAAATCAATTTCTTGAAGACCCAATAGAAATTGAAAGTTCGGGTCAAGAGGCCATGGGAAGTTCCAAGTTACGAAGACAGAGAATAGAATAATACCATCGAGAGGGTATTCACATATCATCGTGTTACTATATTACTTTTTTAACATTATTATTTACGATAATTCTTTTTTTTTTTTCCATTACATTAGTGGTAGAATTAATTGAAGATCATGTCTTTATACAGCAGGGTTCATGTCGTCCACTCTCCATCAATGCTTGAAGTTTGTGCATGCCAAATCATCACATCGCCATTGCATTAGGGGTAGAATTATAATTACATAAATAAGGGGGAAGAAAAAGAAGAATAAAAATACTTAAAGAGGCATATGAAAGTCCAACCCAAAAATATTTTAACGTTAAAACATCCAATACAAACACAGTGTTGGTTTTTACTTAGATATAATAAAGCAATAAACAAGGAAAAAGTAATGAGTGTTATAAATATATTATTAATTAGGTAAAATTAGGTATTATGTTAAATGTTAGGTTTGAATGAAATATTACCATTATGCCCCTGTAAAATTTACATATTACGATTATGCCATTATCCGCCCTATAAATAAGGGCCTATAGTTCATTATGAATTGCACCAATTTCTTGAGAATGAGAGAATTCTCTCTAGCTCTCTAAGCTCTCTCCATTTTCTCTCTTAATTCGTTGTTATGATTTTGATAGTTTCACAACACGTTATCAGCACGAGCCTCTATCCTATTGAGTAATATGACGGGAGTATGCTCTACAGTTGCATCTAAATGATGAACCTCTGTATCAGAAACCAAATTATTACTAATCAACATTTTATATTCCAAATCTAGTGTTTTTGTTGTTAGAAAATCATTTATACATCATAGATTAGAAGATCAATTTCAAGTCCGTAGAAAAATTGAAGAAATTGTGTAATCTGAAACTTCCAAACCAAATTCACGCCAAACCGTATATCCAAATGATGATCGGAGACCGAATCCATGACCACGGCGACCGGATGATTCTTCCGAACCGACGCGTGTCGACGGCTCCGGCTCCGGCACCGGCGCGTGAGGCCACGCGCAGACGTCGTCACGGTGCGTGACGGCGCGTTGAGGCGATTCCGACGATGACATCATCGAGAAGTTTGTTCATATCGACGTTCTTGATTTTTCTATGATCTTACTTTTCTGTTTTGTGTAGTTTTGAAATTTTTTGGCGATCGAACGTGGCGGTTTTCTTAAAAATTGTTTTTGGAGCACTTCCGACGAGATTTTGAAATTCGGACCAAAAGTAAGTTTGTTCTAAATTAAATTTCAAACCTATTGACAGTTTCGATTTATCCATAAGAGCAACATATTAAAATATGGACAATTTTACCCTTGGTAAAACATAAAAGTAAATTAATCGAAAATTAACGATTAATATGTGATCAACAAGATAAATTAAAGATTTTAAAACAAGGTATAAGTAATATAATCATTGTCATACCGTGATGGATTGAGTTATTATGGACTGGATTTTTACTTTAACTGGATATGACTCATCATCACAACGGATTAGACTATTATGAATACCTTGACTGGATTTGACTCGATCACTATTATGAATACCTTGACTGGAAGATCGCTCACTCATGAAAGGTAATTATTTCATTATGTTGACACCACCTACATGGTCGGTTTATCAATTGAATATATGGAATACTTTATATATATTCATATTTTATATTATTTCATAAACACCTCAGTTGTTTGTTAATTCTAACATACTAGAGGATGTTGTCAACATATATACGTGGTGGTATAACCCCAGTATTATTATTGATATTATTGTTATTTAATATTTCATTAAATGATACCAGAAGTTATCACTACTAAAGTTAGAAAATATTTTATCAAATGATACCAGAATTTATCATTACCAAAAAGTTGGTGAACGTTGATAAAAAAATATTTTATCAAACGGTACCGGAAGATACCATTATCTGTATTGAAAAGATAGATAAAAATGGATTATCCAACAAGAAAATGTTGATGTATGATAAGATAATATCATATGATAGCACGGACATAGCTAATGTGAAAATAATCTCATCAGTATTATGAGATGAATATTAGATGATAAGTATCTGGAAAAGTTCTTGCACGAGCACTTATGTATTCCAGAAGAAGTACATATTTACTTCAGAAGAAGTAAAAATTATCATCTAAACATGCTGAAATGATATTATTATTATTATTATTGCTCCTGAAGAAGTATAAACGAGTCATACATGGAAAATACAAAAAGGGGAAACATTTATGATCCTCAAAATGAGAGATGTGTTTCGGGAGTAGCCGTATCCTACCACATATAATCTTTTGAGGAAATAAAGAAACATTGATAAGATCCTAAAAATTTAAGCTGTGTCTCAAGAGTAAGAATACTCCGTACTCTACCACCACCTATTCTAGGGTTCACAAAGTTTAGTTTACATTAACCGGACTCCATTTTCGCTTGATTCCTCTTCCTTGCGACCAATCTATCTTAACTCCTGCTGGATCTTGTATGGGGATATATGATTGCAACTTATCCAGTAGTTCCTCGATAGTAGGAGCAGAAATAAGGATTCTCCTAGAAAATGGAGAGATGAATCCCTGTTCCACAGCATAATCAAGAAATGTTAACAAACCATCAAAGAAATTGTTAACATTTAAAAGCCCAATAGGCTTGGTATGGAGATCTAAATGAGCCCATGAAGTAATATTAAATATTTTCTCTAAAGTACCAAAACCTCCAGACATGGCAATGAAGGCATCAGAACCATATAACATACAAGTTATGCTTTCGTGGATAGATAATGTTTGTACTTCATGCCCTCGTGTTTTACCTGCGATATCAGCTAAAGGAACAGGTATAACACCAATCACTTTTACTCGCTCTGTGAGAGCAGATTAGGAAACACAACCCATCAAACCACTGCTACCACCTCCATATACGAGATTGATACCTTTCTCTCCCAACTTCTTTCCTAAATCCACTGATGCTTCTAGATACCCAAAACCTTTCCCTACATTTGATCCACAAAATACACAGATAGTTTTGATCTGTCGAAGTTTTGGTCTTTCCATCTTTGATAGTATAAGGAAGGAAAAACTTATGAGAAAGTGATATTTTGGGATGCATGAAATTGTGAAAATCATTGTCTTTTTAAACTTGAAAAACTTCACTATTTACTGCTCGTCTTTTGAAAAAGTGAAAACCTACTTCTGACTAAATTACACTACTTTTGATAAAGCTTATCTTTTGGTGATTTTTTAATACACTTTATCAATGCTGAATAGCCAAAAGTACTCTTACCTAAGTCAGGCATGTGCTTAGAAAATGAATTTGGTAATTCACTAGCTAATCGAACTTTTGCTTCGATCAACCAACGAACATCTTTTGGAATGCCTTGATCCATCAGCAGCCTCAATCTTTCAAGTCGAACTCGGTAAATTTTTTTCAAAACATTTACCGGAAGATTAGAATAATATTTGCGAATATTTGATAATATAACATCCATTTTTTTCTATGGATCTAAAACTCTTCCCAAACGATCTATTTAAATGCATTATTTAAACGCGTAAAGGAGCGCTCCGCGTGATATTGATTCCATCAAGAAATAATGGAATAAATTATTGAAAAGGTGGGAACAATGAGATAATGCGTCATTACCTTTTCGAAATAAGGGAAGATTTGGCGACAAGATTGAGATCATGAGATATTTCCTTGGATATTGTACCTAATTTTTTCAGGTATACTAAAATGAATACTGTATTGAACCAGAAGTTCATACATATGTACAAGTGAAATATCTTGCTGAACCAGAAGTTCTATAATGATTGGTTAGATTCCAATTCAATAATGAGATTTATTGAGAATGCAAAATGGCATTCATTAAAGAACCAGAAGATTGTTCAGGTTAACAAGTTATCATTGCTGCTTGTTCTCAAAGGCAAATTAATTATCTCCCTAAGAAAATGAATAACTGATTATTTGCTCAAGTAATGATATTACGAGCAAAGTGATAAATGCTAGCATAAATATATCATAAAATCATTAATGATTTTACGAATTAGTTGAGATAATAGAATATTATATTGCTAATGATTTAGCAGATTAATAGCCTCAAGTTATTTGCTATGAGAACAACTTGAATATAAATATTTCTTATGCAGCAATATTTTACTTACAAACATGTCAATACGATGAAATAAAGATTTGCTTGTGAAGTTTTATTATTTCTAAAAAGTGCGATATCTATATACACTCCAACAAAACGCACTTAGATATAATATTGTGATTATATCCATAATTATGAATGACATGTGTTGAGACATTTTTAGCCGACTGATATAATACAAGATTCTTGAATATTATGGGGAAATTAAACAATAACATGCATGAAGCGTGATCAAGCTTAAAGCGTAATTATGCCTGAAGCATAATGACTATCGATTTCAAAAATAAATATCTCTTGAATGATTGAGATTATCCCTTTGAGGCTAAATACTCATAGTGAGTAAAAGGGACATAGTTAAATGATAAGAGATTCAGGCCTGATGATAGAACATATAAAGAGATCTCTCTATGTTATATTGAGATGAAATGGAATCGATAAATAAGTCGACTGCATACCCTCTTATGAAAATGAGGTTGATGAAATTATAATACTTTGGCCAAGTATAAAATCCCAAAGTAGGGATTATTGTTATAGGACCTGAAGTCCAAACACTTAAATGTATAATGCCAATAGTTATTTATACAAATGAAAAATATTACACAGTCGTAAAAGACGACTAGTTGCGCGCAAAATTTTTCATAGAACTGGCATGAAATATGGTGGATAGACTATAGTCTAAATCACTAGTTTGAGCTCTTTGATATACCAATGTGTGAGATCAAAAAGTGTGATTCTCATCTCGGTACTTTGGGAGTTTTCTTTGATGTACCAGTTGATCGCGGTACGTTGGGATTTCAAGCGAAATGATTATAGATTATATGTCGAAATTGATATCTATTTCAATGATTGATTATACTCCTGCAAATTAGAAATTGCAGTTTATAAAGTGCAAGAACATACATGCATAAATCATTGAAAGATTCAATTTGCCCAGAATAGTATCATTATAGAATGAAATGTGATTCTTAAAATAAAATCACATGAAAAATGATACATATGACCCCATAATATAATATGTTGAAAATAAAATTGGAGTGTACTATTATATTTGAATATTTGGGCATGCAATTGATTCTCAATATGCAAAATTATATTATCCACCGGAAAAATGAATATTCACCAGAAGTGAATTCGAAAAATGAATATTCACCAGAAGTGAATTTGAAAATGAATATTTAATTATTCATCAAAAGTGAATTCTAGATTTTGATAGAAGTGAATCAATTCTAGATTTGAGTAATGCAATCAGTCAACTAACTAAACATTGCTTGGTATAGCATGTTCAGTACATCATAAATGAGCTATGACTTCATAAATGAGTTATAAACTATTTATAAAAGCTCATCACAAACTATATGTTTGATGAAATTATTTGAGATTGCATTAATATACTTGTGATATTCCTATGAAGGGAACAAATGCGCGCTGCACTCTTTTTCCCTTAACTGAGGTTTTGTCCCACAGGGTTTTCCTAGTAAGGTTTTTAATGAGGCAGCAATTATGGCGTATCAATGAGAATAATGTACTCTTTTTCCCTTCGCTAAGGTTTTATCCCACGGGGTTTTCCTAACAAGGTTTTTGAGACATTGTCACAGCTATCTGCAAGTAATAATTCAACAACAAGCTCTCTCTTCAAATTTTGCTGGAATGATATCAACAAATGAAGAAAATCATAGACATCTGGAATGGTATCAACAAATGGAGAAAATCATAGACATCTTATGAAGAATGTTATGATATCGGCTACATACAAGAAGATTTTCATATATACATATTCCAGACGAAAGATGATATCATTATTCAAAAGGTCCATGAATACTTGATTGCACACTTCAGGGGGAGAATCATGCTGTCATGCTGTACTCTTTTTCCTTCGTCCAGGTTTTGTCCCACAGGGATTTCCTGACAAGGTTTTAACGAGCTAGGGGCTGTACTCTTTTTCCTTCGTTCAGATTTTGTCCCGTTGGGTTTTACTGACAAGGTTTTAACGAGGCAGCACTAAAGCAATGAAGCAATGAAGTACTTCAGCACTTCATAATTCGAAGTTTCCAGTACATGATTTGTACTACTTATCATTGATGTCATTTTGGATATTAGACTCAATGATTAATGATGGCAAACATCAGGGGGAGCAGCTGTACTCTTTTTCCTTCGCCCAAATTTTATCCCACTGGGTTTTCTTAGCAAGGTTTTAACGAGGCAGACAATTGAGTAAGCGAGTAATATGTCATTCAAGGGGGAGTGTTATAAATATATTATTAATTAGGTAAAATTAGGTATTAGGTTAAATGTTAGGTTTGAATGAAATATTACCATTATGCCCCTGTAAAGTTTACATATTACGATTATGTCATTATCCGCCCCTATAAATAAGGGCCTATACTTCATTATGAATTGCACCAATTTCTTGAGAATGAGAGAATTCTCTCTAGCTCTCTAAGCTCTCTCCATTTTCTCTCTTAATTCGTTGTTATGATTTTGATAGTTTCACAACAATTAGTAGATTAATTGTGTATAAAAATACTCATTTATTGATTTTTTCCCATGATTTTCACATATATTAGAATACGAAAAAATTGCAATTGTACTGGAAATTTATTTATAAAATGTGTTCAAAACATTTAATTTAATTTAAAAGGTTAGTATAACAAAAAAATGGAATACGTAAACTTTTTTTTTAAAAAAAAGACACTCTATCGTGGCTTAACTATTGTGGGGGTGTGGAGGATCTAAACTATTAGTCCTACGTACAAAAAAATAGGAAAAGTAGTAATATCTGTTGATGTAGTTAGAACGAAAAATGAAATCACAAAAGGAATTATTGTTATAAATTAGAGAGTAAAGAGAAAAGAAATAAAGAGACCAATAAACTTGTGTATTTTATTATGAACCAGAGCCCCATATATATAGGGGATAATAGGGTAATAATGTCTAGGGGTTACTGGAGTACAATTGTCATTCACTAATATAAGATAATATTTACAACACTCCTTGAATGGCATATTACAAAATATGTGCCTCGTAAAAACCTTTTTTGATAAAAACTTAATGGGACAAAAATATCAAACGAAGGAAAAAAATACAGTTATTCTTGGAGTATTAAGATGAATGTTGGCAGTGCTTTTGTGGGTAAATCAGCTAGATTGTCACTTGAGTAAATTTGTTGAAAATTCTGGAGTATTTTGATACTGCATCATTAAAACCTTGTCAGAAAAACTCAGTGGGACCAAATTTGAACGAAGGAAAAAGAGTACAGCTACTCCCCCTGATTCAATCTGTATTGAATCATCCATATAGTTACTCCCCCTGATTCAATATCTATTGAATCATTCATATTTTAATCTCTTCAGGAGTCTCATATAGGATATTATATCAATAGACATTGATAAAAGTTACATCATTAAAAACATTGCCAGGAAAACCTCGGCTAAGGAAAAAATAGTGTATCGCATATTAGCTTCCCCTCATGGGAACATTACAGTTATTTGGATATTGCATATAATTATTTCAACTGTTAATCGGTGCAATATTGAATATCTTCACCAAGCATATATAAATGGCGCATATCTCATATTATTTGTTCTTCGAATATAAATTTAATTATTCATTTGAACTTGAAGAACTATAAAATATTTCCAATCATTTGAACATGCTGCATCGAGCCATGTTCTATAATCAATATCCATCAATGTATTTAATGCAGTTCTCAATTCTGGAAGTGACTTATTCACTTTAATGAACAATTAACTTATTCGCTTCAGGTGAATAATTAATCATGAATTTGAATTTTGAAAATCAATTGTCACGATTTTCAAATATTATTCACAATAATGGTACATCTCAATTTCAACACTTTGTCATATAGAGTCGTTTGTACCATTCTTCATGTAATCTATTTTTATACTACCAAACACATTCCATTACAAATTGAATATTTTCAAGGCATATTAAATATTCAGATCGCAAAGTATATTTGATCAAACAAGTTTCTTAAAAACTTTAAATAGGTAACGATTCCTATGTTTCAAATAGACATTCTCTAATCATTTCACCGCAATCCCAAAGTAACGAGGTATTGATTATCCTTTTTAAACTCACTTATTGGTATTTCAAAGAATACTCCCAACGTACTGCGTTGATGATCATACATTTTGATATCACTCATTGGTACATCAAAGAGCGCAAGCTAGTAATTAGAGTCAATCATCTTTAAGTATATACATTTCTAATAATCATATATTTATTGGCACTTATTATACATTTGTCAGCAAATAAAATATTGTATCTGTGCCAGATCTTTGAAACATTCGTTGCGCAACAAGTCGTGTATTACGACTATACCTATAAGTATTTTATTGGCTTTACACTTTTAAGTGTTTGGACTTCAGGTCCCAAAACCTCAAATTTTGTAGTAAGTTTAATTTAGCCCGAATGCATACTTTTGCCAGCTATTTTTATGTTGATTTTCTTCAACATATTTTCTTTTATTATCATCACTATCATTCATATTATGATGCGGTTAGTTTCGCAATTTGCTTTTGCATAAGTGCTTTATAAAGTGTGTCGACAAAATTATCATCTCATTTTGATTTCTTTCCTCACAAGACATAATTATAGAGATCTCACTTTTTTAATATTTCAAATATTTGAATCTCTTCTAGAGATTTACAATTAATTATGTCAATAAACACTCTCACGAGTATATGCCTCCTCAATAAGACCATCATAATCATTTGCTCTATTTTTATTTATTTGTGGATCTTTATTTGAATCAGATATCGCTACGCTTCGGCGTGCCATATATCAATATAAGATAGAACATATGTAGCTAGTACATGAGATTTTATTAATCTCTTTTGCATATTGTAATTATGTTATCTCTTT
This sequence comes from Ligustrum vulgare, assembly GCA_963555705.1. Taxonomy (NCBI): domain Eukaryota; kingdom Viridiplantae; phylum Streptophyta; class Magnoliopsida; order Lamiales; family Oleaceae; genus Ligustrum; species Ligustrum vulgare. The sequence goes on from OY743180.1 coordinate 29,878,729, forward strand.
AACTTTTAGTTCGTATTTTCAATCGAACTTCTGGTTCGTATTATCAATCGCGAGGATATACATAACATAATATGATGTATTTGTTTGATTTTAAGCTACTAATCTTCCCCCTAATGTTGAGATAATTGTCCAATCAAATTGATAATCATTTTTTCGCCGTTGTAAAATATCAACCATTTAGGATATATGTTCAAACTACGTATTTTTTTCAACATTCTTTATTTTCCATTTAAGTACATTGTGGTGGATCAATTGCACTATTTAAAAAAAAATGGATGAAAAAATCAGGCTCTAACTATAAGCCAATTATAACAGAGAGAATTATCATATAGCATGATGCGTAATAGAATTCCCTAAACAAAAAGGGAAGTATGTTGTTCTCAATGTCCTTATGACATTTGTTGTAACACCCCCAAGTTCAAGATCTTAAACCTAGGCGTGTTAACTTCCTTACACTTTATATGCAGAAATAAATCATTTTAAATACTAGATTTTTTAATTTTTCCGTTACAAGATTCTAGGAAATTTCGACAGAGTCTCCTCTATAAATTGAACTTAACCAACCTGTAAAGGGACATCGCAACTATTTAAAAACATAAATTCTCAATTCATTCAATATCCAACATAACCAAAAACCATTTCAATCAATCCCGAACTCCTCAAAATAATAATTCCAAATAAATAAACTTTAACAAATGAAGCAAGAGGTAATTTAATCGCTAATACAATACCATTACTTATTCAAAGCTACTCCAACCAAACAATTATTAATAAAGAATGAATAAGAAATGATTAATGAAAAACTTAACCAAATTCTAGTTTAACTTTATTAAGAAATAAAAGCGGGTACTGTCTGAGTCTTCCACCAAATGCTCTCCTCGTATCATCTAGCTTTCATCACCTAAAATATTGGGGAGGGATTGGGGTGAGCTAAAGCTCAGTAAGCAAATCTCGTGCAAGTGATGCATGCTTATGGCATGAAATGCTTTAAACAATTCGAAATATGTATCCCCATTTACTTTACTTTCCAGAACTTTTAACCTTTCACTTAAACATTTCAAAACATTTACTTTATTTCCATCGTGAGCTCACTTGGTGTATCTTCTAGTCATTCTAATAACAATGTACAATTCTTATTTGGAACCAGATCACATTTACAAGTAAAACCGCAAAACGGTTAACATTTATTCCACTACAAAGCGGCTCATTCACTTTATTCCACCGCAAAGCGGCTCATTACATTCGGGTACGCCGGTCCCCCACGTCCCATTTCCCACTCACATCATTCATGACATAGAAGTACACCCATTCTTTCTTTAAAAAAACTTGGGATACATAATTTTTTTTTAAAACAATTTTGCACATTTGACACATTTCTTTCATTAAAAACATTTGAATTCTCAATTTCGATGCCAATGCATGTTTGATGATGTCATGACATGATAGCGTGCATGTTTGAACAATTTCTTAAATATAAAAACAAGTATAAAGTCAATGAAACTCATCACAACTAGGTAAATTACACGGATATCATTTTAGCACATTAATTCCACATTAAACATTCTACTTTGATGAAAATAAGGGAAGTTTACTTACCTGTAACTTTTAATTAAAATGTGTCCTTACGCTATGACCAATACATTAAACATCATATTCGAAACAAATAATCAATTTCAATGCACATTAGAAGGTCTTTTATCTTTTAATTCAAACTAAAACTCAACTTTACATAGCTTAACCTAACGTTATAAAATTCACTCCCTTAAAGTCCCAACAAATTCACAAATCTTAAAATAACATATATCCAAACTTTACCCAAACAGTTAACTAAACTACAATTTTCATAATCTCAAAAATCAGAAATTTATATATACATACCTTAAAAAATCAGAAATTTATTCACGTTTATACCACTTTCCCAAATTCTAAAATTCTCAATTTAACCCTTCATTAAACTAGAAGAAAATTAATTAAACAAATCAATTTAACAATTTTTGAAATCTATCATTAACGCATATATATAAACACTAAATACCTAAATTTACAAACTGAAATTAATCAATTAAATTTCGAAATTATACTAAGTCCGAATTTGACAAACTACTGTGGGAATTACACATCTATATATATACATACATACATTAATACACACATACATAAGCATTACTAAATCCCCAATTTAAGGGTATAATTCGAAATCAAGTAAACTAAAATCTGAAATTATGAGAAACAACACACATTTACATACACTCAACGTTGTGTGGTAGTGGGCGAAGGGGCGAAATAGGGCCTTACCGAGGGCTTGGAGGTGGTGGAGGCCGAGGTTGTGTCGCCAGTGGTAGTGATGTTGGCTTCTGGTGGGGGTGGCGACGGTGAGAGGTCCGAGAGAGGGAGTGATCAGATGTGTTCGGTGAGATGAGGGAGAGACGAGAGCTGAACGTGAGAGGTCGCGAGTGAGAGAAAAGTGAGGGTTTGGCGTTAGGTTTAAATTTTTGGGAATTTGCAAATTCAACCCCCAACTCTCACAATGCGTATAAGTAAGTCCCAAACTTCTATTTATTCTCCAATTACCACTAAACTTTCCCCCAATTTCAACTTAATGTATTTTGGCCATTTACAAATTTAAATAAATTGAAGTGAGCATCCTTAGCAATTAAAATAAACACCTAGGAACATAATTGCACGTAACAATTTATAAACTTTTTAATTGACACATTGATCGAGAAGACGTCCAAGTCCTTCCACTGCAAAATAATTCAAATTATAGACATTAAAGACCATAAATTTATAATTTATAATAACATTAACATAAATATTACGTGAAATTAAAAAGAGGTACGAAAAATAAAAAGCGGTATTACATTTGTTATATGTTTTCCTTCAGGGATAAACATGAACTAAAATGAGATATTCTTTGAAACATATGCTACTTCGAAAAGCACATTTTATTGCTCATTCAAAATCAATATGTCAATATTCTTCTAGAATATTGAAATTGTAATATCATGCCCTTTCAAGAGCAATTAATATTATTTTATAATTGTTATGCTTCTTCGGGAGTAACAACATATAAACATACTAGACTTGAATATGTAGTGTGATATAAGATTTCGCTTCTTCAAGAGTAAAAACGAAATATTCTTTTCAAATTATATATTCCTAATGTTGCAATATTCTGCTGTAATATCGATTTAGATCAATATTCTTCTGGAATATTGATTTAGATTGTTTCTTTTTCTAGAATAGTGATACAATATTCTTCTGAAATATTGTACTATATTATTGAATGTAAAGCGTACATTCAAACAGATGTTTATTGTAAATTGGTATAATCAAAACGATATGATAATATCGAATAACTATACCTCTTTATATGTAAATTCAAATTTAATAGAATACTAACCTTTACTTTGAGTAGAAAGAGAAGCTATGTTATTTGTGAACAAGTAACATAATAAATTGAAATATTTATTATAAAATAAAATTGTTATTCTTCAGGAGTAACAACAAAATACATTTTCAAAATATCAAATTAATAACATATCTCATAATATTAGTATCTTCGAGAGAAAATTATATTCCATTATAATATTTAATATAAGATAAAATTATGATTCTTCAGGAATCATCACAACAATATACTATTTTACATCATAATAATCTTTTGAATTATTAATAAATTCGAATTTTTTTGAGAATAAGAATACAATATTTATCACATGAGTAATAAAATAATATTCTTTTAGAATATTGAAACGTAACAATAATGCAATATTCTTCTGGAAATATTGATTCGAAACTCATTCAATTATTAAAATAATTAATATCTATTATGCTAGTTAGGAGCAAAAAAACGAATTATTCTTCTGAAATAATTATATTTCTAAAATTGCGATTTTTCAAGAATAATAAGTCAATATTCTTCTAGAATACTGATAAATTATGCTCTCCAAGATCAAATAATATTCTTCTGGAATATTGATATTAATGAGTCATTAATGAGTCATTCTACCTTTCGAATTAACAATATTTGTACTCTACAAGAGTGACGATAAAAATATTCTTCTGGAATATTTATCTAACGTGGGTTGTGTTTCTTCGAGAACACCAACACCATATTTGTTTAAAACATATTTTAAATTATGTTTTCTTCAGGAGCATTGAGTCAATATTCTTCTGGAATATTGTAATATACTGCTCTTCAGCTAGTTTTGCTAAACACTTCTATTTCAATCAACTAACTTATCAGTTATCGATTTCAGTTATAAGCTATCAGCTACCAATTTTCTTTTCAGCTATCAGCTAGCTTGGTCTGGCAAACATAGCTTATCTACAACATGTACTGTAACGACGTGATATTACAGTGCCTATTATAATAGTTTAATTCATAAATTTGAAGTAATTACGAAGTATTACAGACGAGGTAATAACATTTATCTCATTAGTACCAGGCATATTATACATCATGTAACTCATGGCATTTATAAATTCAGTTAACATAAATCATTTTTTCCTGTGAGTTGAGGTTACATTACACAAGTTGTAATGATCGATAAGAAAATATTAAACTGCGGAATCACGTGAAATTTGTAAGTGACATATATTTTCGTTGGTATAAATCATTGTAATATACACTTATTATATGAAAGATAAGTTATTACGGGTATTTTAATCTACATTAAAATTATATTTCCCATATTGTAAGATATATATGCTATTTTACGTGATACTAATTATGAAGGGAATATCTTACTTAATATTAAAGGAGGAGAATTTCCCGTCAATTTGGCACAACTTTTTGTGATTTTTTTTATACAATATACAATATTATATATTTCATTTATTTTCACACTCAACTTTTATTGCTTTCACACTCCAAAGACCAAAACTCAACTTTTATTGTGTTCACACTGCTACTTTCACTTAAATATTTTTATGGAGATTTTTTTTTTTTACTTATTTATATTTGATTATTTGTGTTTAAACCTCTCTTTTCATAATTTTTTTTTTTTATCTTTTAATGTTTTGAATTTTACAAATAAGTATTTGTGTGCAATCATACAAATTCAATGCAAAATTTTCAGTTCAAAATTATATCGAAGTTGTATCACGCATCTAATACTAAATCTTATATTATCTTATCTTATCTTATCTTACTTAATATTAAAGGAGGAGAATTTCCCCCCAATTTGATACAACTTTTTGTGATTTTTTTTATACAATATTATATATTATATATTTCATTTATTTTCACACTCAACTTTTATTGCTTTCACACTCTAAAGACCAAAACTCAACTTTTATTGTGTTCATACTGCTACTTCCACTTAAATATTTTTATTGAGATTTTTTTTTTTACTTATTTATATTTGATTATTTGTGTTTAAACCTCTCTTTTCATAATTTTTTTTTTTTTTTTATCTTTTAATGTTTTGAATTTTGCAAATAAGTATTTGTGTGCAGTCATACAAATTCAATACAAAATTTTCAGTTCAAAATTATATCGAAGTTGTATCACGCATCTAATACTAAATAAATCTTATTGTATAAAACTTTTTATAAATAATCTTATTTTTTTAGTTATTTAGTACATCTAAAAATTTGAGCTCCTTTGTATTGCGTTCTATTAACTTAATTAGTATTTTTATAGAAAGTTACATTTAATACGTAAATAAATTTTTTCAATAATTGTGATATTTTATTGGTATCAATCTTATGGATAAATAATTTCGTTCTGTCATACAAATCTAATATCGACTCCTCCCGCCAATTTGACACAACTTTTTGTGATTTTTTTTATACAATATTATATATTATATATTTCATTTATTTTCATACTCAACTTTTATTGCTTTCACACTTCAAAGATCAAAACTCAACTTTTATTGTGTTCACACTGCTACTTCCACTTAAATATTTTTATGGAGATTTTTTTTACTTATTTATATTTGATTATTTGTGTTTAAACCTCTCTTTTCATAATTTTTTTTTTTTTATCTTTTAATGTTTTGAATTTTGCAAATAAGTATTTGTGTGCAGTCATACAAATTCAATGCAAAATTTTCAGTTCAAAATTATATCGAGGTTGTATCACACATCTAATACTAATAAATCTTATTGTATAAAACTTTTTATAAATAATCTTATTTTTCTAGTTATTTAGTACATCTAAAAATTTGAGCTCCTTTGTATTGCGTTCTATTAATTTAATTAGTATTTTTATAGAAAGTTACATTTAATACGTAAATAATTTTTTTCAATAATTGTGATATTTTATTGGTATCAATCTTATGGATGAATAATTTCGTTCTGTCATACAAATTTAATATCGAATTTTCATTTATATTTATATCGAATATTTAATCAATTTGTATTAAATTTTGTTTTAAATAATCATACTTTTAATTCAATATTTATGATTCTTAAATTTTTACAATAACAAGTAAATTGGGAGACAATTTACCTAACTGATAATTGAGATGATCAATATTATATTATAATTTTCATCAAAAAATAATTATGTTGTATAAAAATTGCAAAAACTTATAATACCATGAATTTGATGCATCTTTGTCAATCACAATTTTAGTTTTTTTTCTTTTTTTATGATTATCGAATTTGTTTCTTATACGTGTTGTTTTTCAATGTCAATGGTCAAAACAATAATTCTTATCTTTTATAGCATGATCTATATTATAAACTTTTTCATCTATTGTTTGATTGTTCAGATTACATGGACATTGGAGATCCTACATTTAAATATTTATTTTGCAAAGCAAATTTTTGGTGCGAGGAGAGAGTAAATAAGCATTATAAAACATGTCGTAATTCGAAGTTCTCATTTTGTTGTGGGGTGAACACGATTTTTAATAATATTTCAAACCAAATTATTTAAAATGGTTTGGAATTTTTCCAAGCGAAACTAAACCATTTCATTTTTTAAACAAAATAAAATCAAACTATTTTTTGTGATTTGGTGCAGTTTGAAACCACGGATTGTCGATGAATAATTTAGTATATTTCAAAGCGAGCTCAAAGACACATATTCATCTAAAATTTCGAGTTGAAACTAGCTCAAAAATAGTATTAAGTTTCTAATTGAGTGCTTTGTTGTGAATCAATCCATGTTGACAAACAAACTAATTATATAGAAGTAAACTATCGTTAGCTCTTATATTAAAAATTTTATTTTAAGAAAATATCTTGGATGATGATAATGAATTGTAGGAGGAAAAATTATTTCCAAATGATTGTGGATTTGAACAAATTAATCTATATCTCCTCAATTTTGATTTGTTGACAATAAAAAGTATATTGCTTTTTTTTTTTTTTTTAAATTGAACATTTGTCTTTATTTTTATTTTTTAAAATTTGGCGGGTTTGCTGTTTGAAATTGCGATTTTGACAATTGAAACCTAAACCAAATTGTTTAAGGTGGTTTGGAATTTTTACAAACCAAATCATTTATTGCAGTTTAATTCGATTTTGCGATTTATTTGTTCACCCCTACTTTGTTGTATACAAGAGAAAGTGAATATTTTTCTTATGGAAGATCATCCTCTAATTTTGAAAGATTTGTTATATGACAGGGAGAGAGGATTAAAAATTCCATTGAGAACATTCGGACATATAATATGATGTTTTCATTCACTTTTATGGGGGAATAGATAATGAGCTAAATGATGGTAGAGGGCCTCCCCTCTTCAGATTACACGATCAAAATTGCCATAAGATTGAGAGTCTATTGCCTGATGACGGTTCAACTCTACAATTTGCTCGCTTTACATTATTGACAATGTGAATGAGGTTGAAAGCAGAAAAAGGGTCGTGAGGTACGTATTATGTATTTATTGCTTTTATATTTATATTGTTTACCGATTATTTTGTTGTGATATTCTAAAATTTAATTTATGTCTTTTAATGTCCCCGGGTAGGATTGAATCATGCGATTCTATGTTGCATGATTTAATAGTTTCTGATTCGAATGATATGCTAGACAAATACAAGAAATTGTTAAGGCAATTTAGGTCGGTTTGAAAAAAGATGATTGAGGAAACACTTCAAATTTAAGACTTATACTTATTGGTTGGTGGGCGACCAATGATGGCCAATATGATTTTTCTATTGTCGATGAAATTTCCGGATTGATTGTCGGTGGATTTTGACACACTACCTGGACGCATGGATATCACTATTGCGCCACGTGGTGGACCTTTGCAACAGATAAGTGGGGACACAAGTTCTTTCTGAGAAATATTGATCATACACAGGGATTGAGTAATGGAATAAGGTTGATAGTTACAAAACTTGGCGACCATGTTCTAGAAGGTCAAATTTTTTCTGGCATCAATGCAAGACACAAGTTCTTTATTCCAATGTTATCGTTAATCCCTTCTGATTCTAGGATACTTATTAGATTTTAAAGAATACAATTTCTATTGATGGTGTCATATGCCATGACTATCAATAAGAGTCAGGGACAATCATTCTTGCATGTGGAACTTCTACTTAAACGGCTGGTGCTTACACATGGATAACTTTATGTTGCGATTTCTAGGGTGACAAATCGTTCCAGATTAAAGATATTGATTTGTGATAAGAAAGGAAGAACAACAAAATCAACAAACAACGTTGTGTACAAATAAGTATTTCAGAATTTGTAGTCATATGAAATCAATAAATGATGATATTATCTCTTATTTGCGAAATTTATTTATTTTATGAAAAAGATTTATCTAATTTCATATTGAATTATCTTTATCCAAACGTTTCTTCCCGTGCATTGCACGAGTGATTAACTAGTGTTTTATTAAAGGAAGTGTAATATTCATTAGAGATTTTTATTAGTGAAAGATGAGAGACAAATGAATTAAAGATGAGGGAGAAAAAACAATGACGAGAGATGTGAGAGAATGTTCAATTAGGTGGAAATCTAAATATAGTATGAAAAAACGGGTATTTATCTAATGAGATTTGGTAGAACTAGTGTGAAGTATAACTAATCTCAAAAATAATAATAATAAAAAAAATAAATCATATACTAAAAACAATGAAATATATGTATATTAAAAAAAAATAAAAAAATCCATAGTGGCCTAGATTGTAATCCGAATCAATTTTCTGATGGTAATTGTATGAGTAAAATTATTATTATTTTTTTTAGACCACTTCCATGAAATTAGTTATTAATACTTTATTATTTAAACCTAATAAAAAGGAAATAAAAAATAATACACACGCACAAGATAGAAACGCTAGTTACGGGTAACAAACTTAGCCGTCCAAGTCCAAGTCCATCATCACACCCGCGCACGGCCCACCTCCAACCACACTACACCCTAACCGGCTAACCCTAGTGCTGAATATATATATATATATATATAATACATTCTCCGATGTGGCACCTTTAGCTCCTTTTGCGACGCGGATCCTGTTCCTCCCAAGCTGCTCTTGCTCGGTTCTGCGGCAAAGACCACCGTAAGTCACAATTGATATATATATATATATCGTGATTCAATAGATTATTTATCTTGGTTGGGTAATATTATTTGATTTATAAATTGATTTATTTATGATTTTGAGATAAAAAGTAGTGATTGAAAATTGAAAAGAGAAAATATGTATAGTTAAAAAGTGATTTGAGAAATTATGGAGATTATAAACATGTTTATAAACCAAATTTTGCCATTTACCCGAGCACATGCGCAATTTGCTGAACGAAATAACCTTCATTCTTGTTTGATTCATATCTCAGAATTGGGGCAAGCAGAAACATTAAGAAGGAGAGAGTCATGACAGGTGCATTTCTACCAGACGATGGGACAACCAGAAACCTTAAGAAGAAGATAGTGATGACAGTTGCATTTCTACCAGACGAAATTATTCTTGAGATTTTGAGTTGGTTACCAGTTGAATCATTACTAAGACTAAAATGCGTCTGCAAAATGTGGTGTTCCACAATTGAGGATCCTAAGTTCATAAACAGGCATATGAGCCGAGCTCCCTATTATTCCGGAATTACTAGTAGGGAAAATTCACGGTTCACTGAGGTAAATTGTAGGCAGGGACTGATGTTGGAGAAGTGCAAATTGACCAATGCATACCAATTAAGGAATCCAGGTACCAGGCAAGTGCTTGATTTGCCTAGTCCTCCTGAGAGAACAGGCATTTGTGCAAACATGTGTTACATTCCAGCAACTAATGATTTAAAGTTGGTTTATATATATAATTCTGAGAAAGGAATGTATATGTCCGAGATAGTTTATTATGTTCTTAGAGTTGGTTCTGATCTTACATGGAAACGTTTGGATTCCCCTTACTGGTGTAGAAGTATGAATCGTTGGCTGACGACATTGGTTGTAGGGACGGTATTTTATAGCGTCAAGAAGAGATTCACTTGTGATTTTGTTATGGATTGCCTTGATTTGGAAAATGACCAAATTAAAACCACTATTATCCCACTGGATCACCATTACCTTGAAGAATGGGGATATACGCGCCTCATCGAATGGAATGGGAAGCTATCTCTTTACAGTATAGTACAAGAGAAGCTAAATGTTTGGATCTTGGAGAACTACGAGGAACATAAATGGGCTGATCACAAGCTTATCATACCCTTGACATTCATGAGATATTATCCAAGTATGTCAATAAAAAATATCAAAATTCATATAGCGGAAAATAATCAACTGATATGGCTTTTTCGCAACCAGGATCATCATGCGATATTCTCTTTTGATATTGAATCTAAAAAGGTCAAGTTCCATACATCCTGTTCTACAGAAATGGTTATGTACCATTATCGACCAAACCTGCTACATTTCAAAGGAATGCGTCCAGAAAGTACATATATGAAAAGAAAAATTGACCACTGTGATAATGCTGAGGACATTTTTATCAAATCAACTATGCAAGTTCCTGCAGGCAGCATAGTCCATCCAGAAGTGTAGGATTTGTGCTTTTTCTTGATTTATTTGTCGTTTTTTTTTTTGCATTTTCTATATATTTATTTATTTGCAATTGAATTATTAAATCAACTCCCCCGTCAACCAAACCTGCTACATTTCAAAGGAATGCGTCCAGAAAGTGCAAATGTGGAAAGAAAAATTGACAACTGTGATAATGCCGAGGACCTTTTCATCAGATCAACTATGCAAGTTCTTGCAGGCAGTATTGTCCATCCAGAGGTGTAGGATCTAAGCATTTTTTTTTTTGGTCGTCTTTTTTAATTTTATTTAAGTTGCATTTTCCATGAAATCTATATATTTATTTATTTATTTGCAATTGAATTATTGAATCAACTTTCTTCTGGATCCAGTTAATGTAAAATAGTCTAAAGAGGGTATATTTAATTGTGACTTTTAAAGACTTGTTCAATTGAAATTATTAAAGACTATCTAAAAGTTTAGGTGTATTCAATTGAGACTTCGTAGATTTTTAGAAAGTCTCGGGATATTCAATTGGAACTTTTTATAAGTTTCTACAAAGTCTATGGTATTCAAATTGAAATAACTTTTGGAGACTTCTCTCCTTGCTAAACTTTTAGAGACTTTTCAGTAGAAATTATAAAGAGCAAATTCCAAAAACAATTTCCCATTTACAATGAGATTTGTCAAGACTTCCAAAGTTCAAATACAATACACCTCCTCTCAAAGGCAAAACTCGACAACATCAAAATGGTAGCCCGCCATTGAGACTTTTAAAAACTCTCTAATAGTCAATTTTTTTTTTTTTAAAAAGCAAAATCTTATTACTTTCATCAATGTATATTTGGAAAAAATAAATAAATAATTATAAATATGTAAGGAGAAAACACATTGTATCGATTGCATCAATGTCCAAAAATGCAAGAAAAATATTGATAACCAAACATTTGAAGAAATATGATCGTCAAAGAAAGTAAAGCTTATATCATAAAGAAATATATGCACAAATTATTTATTTATTTTAAATTTTTTTATTGATATGAGAAATATGATTTATTTCCTTCCATTCTTGTGGATGATTTGGACATACAAGAATTTGTTTAAAATATTACATTTTGTAGACATTTTTCTTCAACAAATGAAAATATTTAAAGTCTTCGAAAGTCTTTAAGAAAATTCTATAGAAGTCCATGGATGACTTTTGTAATTCTTAACAAATCCACAAAAGTCTCTTGAAAGTTCATAAAATCCACAAAAGTCACCCACTTAAAAAAGTCTCCAAAAGCCTTTAAAAGTCACAATTGAATACTGATGGGAATCATAGCGAGCTTGTTAGAAAGACTAAATATTCAAGCCAAACAAAGTGCAATCCAGTCAATTGTGCTAGAATTAGATGCATAATATATGTTTTTTGAGTAGAAACGGGTCACTGAGCAAAACTCATAGGCAAAAGTCCTTGAGCCCACTGATTTTATGACTAAATTCCATCGTTTGAGGCTTCAAAGTGGCTAGTCAATTATGCATACGGAAATCTACAATATTTCCATATTTTTAGGATTATATTTACTTTCTTCTTTATTATTGTTTGCAATTAAATTAGGTATATATTCTTAGAGATTTTATATATTCTCTAATTAGATAAGATTTTGTTTAGTTTTCTAAGTAAACTAGGATTTTTATTCTGGTTGCCTATAAAGGTGTCTTAATTGTAATACAAAACAGACTTTTAATGAATAAAATATATTGAGTGTTTTTATTTTCGAAAGGTGAGGATTCCCTTTAACCCGAACTTATCAAGATTCAAATCTTGTGACGTTCAAAATAATTGAACTTATCAAGGATCTGGACACTCCTTGTGGCGTTTCCCCATTATGGTTCTTGTTTCCGTATCGTAACGTTTCCCCATTATGGTCCTATATTTCCCATACCAAAGAAAGTATCAAGACAGACATCGAAATTGGAAGTGGATTAAATTATTCATTCCTGTTGGGGAGGGGAATAATCGATCTTTTGAATGTAGAAAAACAATCATTTGAATGCTAGATGATGGGAACAGATCTGGTTTGTGGAGAGTGAAAATACAGATGACAAATGTATAACAAATGCACAATTTTATAAAGAGGTGAAGATGAAGAGGCGGAATGCGAATGGCCATATGCATGTGCAACAAATGAAATTTAAGGTCAAAATCTTGGGAAGAAGAAAAATTGGAATAGGGATGACAGTTTCTTGACAAGTCATCTATTATAGAGAAAGTTGACAGTTATAGGGCAATAAAGTCGTTGGCAGGTGGTTTTGGAGGAAAACTGGTCAAGGAGTATAAAAGAAAAAAGAGAACATGGAAGAAGGGACCGATCAGTCAACTCTAAAAAGAGAACTATGTAATTTTCATTTTCATTTTATTGAGAGGTTGTTGTTCCTTACACATCATTTGAATCTTCTTTTAATTGTTAGCGACCAATCCGCGCGAAACACTAAGGACCAAACTGAACTCAATCAGTCCAGGCTTTGGGGAGCAATTGTTGATATAATTATTAGACAGGAAAATTATACACACAAATGCTTTTAAACTTCACAATTCAAAAACCAAATTTATAAATTGTTTGTACAAAAATCTGGTCATAATTCAATATTTAAAATATTAATTAATAACATTATTAACTATATTCCAATCTCACAACACACAACTTTCAAACCCTAATAATTTCCATCACTCCATATCTCTCTCTTCTCTCACACATTCTATAATACCACCCCGGCACCGTCTCCGACGGCCACATCGTTGGATCTCCGAATCTGCACCGTGGCTTTCATGGGAGTACCTCCTTCGCCATCATTGTCACTGCTTAGATCTACAACAGCTACGCTAATGCTTCTCCTTCTCTGCTGTGTACAGTGAAGTAGCGGCGCCACTGCTTTGATCTAGCAGTGGCGTGGCGTGGCGCCACTGCTTCCTTCTCCCTTTTTTTTGGCTTTGGTTGAGTGGTGGTGATGGTGGTGGCGTGATGGTGTGTGATGGTGGCACGGTGGTTTAGTGGTATGTTTTGGCAGTGATGCTCAATGATGGTAAGGTGTGGCAATCGCGGTGGTGCTACGGGTGAGATGAGAGATGGCGGTGGGCGATTTGGAGGTGGTGTGGTGGCTGAAGTGGTGGTGGAGGTGATTGAAGATGACGGTGGTGGGTAGCTGTGGTGGTGAGGTGATTATGGATTGGATGTGGTAGTGATAGTTGGGGTGACGCCGGGTGGTTGTGGTGGTGATGGCTGTGATGGTGGAGTGGGGATAGGGTGGTTCATCTATTTGTGATGACGAGTGTGGTGATAGTCGTGGTAGTTGGTGCGGTGGTCGGTGGCAACGGTGGTCAATGGTGGCGGTGTTGGGGGTCGGTGGTGGTGGGGATGGTGTGTGACCAATAATACGTAATTTGTGACTAGTAAATAGTATGTGACTTAATTTTGATAATTGATAATTGTGACCCAAAACTAAGTTGTAACCAATTAATTACTGTGATCATAATTTGTGACCTATAAAATTTGTGGTTTGTGATCGAGAAATAAATTGTGATCATTCTAAATTCACATCATCTATTTCATTCTTATCTTCTAATAAATTGTATCAATGAGGAACGAGTCCAATTAAACCATTGAGATATAAATGCATGTTAACTCTAAATCATTATCCAGTCCAGATCCTCAAATATCTCTTGAACACAATAGTAATAAATTTATATATGATTAGTTGGATATCCTTGATCACTAAAGAATAGAGGTGGGTGTGGGTTGGGTTGGGTCGGTTTTTTGCCCAACCTGAACCCAACCCACTAAAATCGGGTTAATAAAAATCAACCAAACCCAATTAAGAGTTCAAACACAACCCAACCCAACCAAATTTCGGTCGGGTTGGACTTTGGCCCAATTAATAAAAAATATTGAAAAAGAAAAACTCATGAATCAATCTTTAACTCAAATCAATTATGTACACTAAAATAACCTCAAATACAATAAATTGAACACTTGCTAATAAAATTAAAATATGTTCAATTAATATTTAAATAAGTAAAGTTTCATTTATATTTAATAAAAAAAAACATATTTTTTATTTGGGTTGGGTTGGGTCGGGTTTTTCACCCAACTCGCAACCCGATTAAAAAATTTTAAAAAAACCCGAACTGATGTGATCCGGAAAAGAAGCTAACAATGTTATGATTCGGGACGAATCATCTTAAAGGAAGAGGGGATGATGTGATCCGGAAAAGGCGTCAAAAATGAGAAATCAAGATACGGGCAATTCAACAATATTCTACATGGGAAAATGAACAAATTTCATGTTGGGCTCGAGTCGAGATTCAAATCAGATCAATTAATGTCAAAGGATCAGAAAATTGGGCAGAAGCAGACTCACGACCGTAATACCCATTTTTACGGCCGTAAAATCAATATGGCGAATTTGGACAGAAAGGCCTTTACGGCCGTAACATATCATCTCACGGCCGTAAATGAAGTAGAAGACTTACGGCCGTAATCAAAATTCTCACGGCCGTAACAAACTAAACCACATTTTGATCCGAGAGGCTATTACGGCCGTAAATACAATTGTTACGGCCGTAATTCAAGTAACGCGTTTTTGGGCCTTGTTTTGCGGCTAGGGTTTAGTTGGTTATTTTTGGTTTTAATTATTTTTGGTAATTTTGGTTATTTTGGTTAGTTTTGGTATTTTAGCCTAATTAGAATTCTATTCAGAGTCAGTTAGCGATTAGGGTTTATTTTGCCTATTTATATACTTTTCCATTCAATGTAAAAATAGAATATTTTGATGAATGAATATTATATTGAGTGTTTTCTCAACATTGTTCTGGAATTGAACAAATTTTGAACTTATCAAATATTGTGGGATATTTGTGGCGTTCAAAACAATCGAACTTATCAAAGGCGTGGGCATCCTTTGTGGCGTTCAAACCATTACGGTTCTTGTTTCCGCATCGTAACGGGTCTTGGGTTTAATATACCCATGGTTCTTGCGTCGTGAGGCTCGGGTTGTAGTGTTATCGTCCGTTCCAACCTGAATTCGGAACTTTCCAAGCGTTATTCCGCGAGCTACGACGAGGACCCCCTCCCGGGTTCTCATCATATGGTATCAGAGTTGGACTCTGAATTCAGGTTTTGTTTTTTTTTTCTATTCTATCTAGTTTGATTTTGTGTTTTTATCATAGAGTCTACACAAAATCATTCATATCTTGTTTTTCTTGCCAGTAAATTTTTTTCCAGTTTGATCCATAAGAGTCAGTCCCAAAAAAATCAAAAGTATTTTTCTTGTTCGTTTTTCATCCAAATCCTGTCCCGTTTGTTTTGTTGCGTTCGTGTCGAATTTTCGGATTTTATTAAAAAAAAAAAAAAAAAAAATTTTTTTTTATTAATTCCGAAAATTCATCATAATTCAAAAAAAAAAAAAAATTCACCCCGAAATTCAAGAACCACTTTCTTGAATTTCCTTAAATTCTTGATAATTCCTTACCCCCAAGTCAAAATTAAAATTCATTATTAGTCCTTGTGTCAAACTATTATTCCATTCCATTTCACAATGTCCAAATTTCACGAAAATTCATCATCTAGGAAAGATAACCATCAATCTTCTCTGCTTGTCATGATGGAAAAACGGTTTGAGGAGTTATTTGCAAAATTGGAAGCGAAACTTGATGCGAGATTAGATACGAAGTTTGGGAAGGGTAAGAACTCGGTAGATATGCATAGTGCAGAACTTGCTCAACGACGTGAAAAGGAATATAGGCGTATCCATAAACCTAGGGTTGAGATTGGAGTTGATTGGGATGAAGAGATTAATGCGAGGGCGCTTTTGAAGATTCGAACAGAAATTTATGAGGAAAGGATGATGTATGAACGGAAGGCTAGAAAAGAAGCTAAGTTAAGAAAGAGGGAAAGTGAAAGGGAGGCTGAAGCTAAATTACAACATGGTGAAAGTGAGATTGGAGGGGATTTAAAATTGGAGTCTCAGGATATGAATGTTGAAAAGGAGGGAGACTTGAAACATGAATTAGAAGTAGTTGAAGAGACACCGAATCTTGTGGTAGGAGATGAAAAGGTGGAGTTAGGTGATCAAACTCCAATATTTGATAAGGAAAAATTGGAAGTTAGGCATGAAGAATTAGAAGAGGTGATAGAGTCCAAAAATTTGGAAGAGGAGGTTGCGCGTGAGAATGTGGAGTTAGAAGAATTGGTTGAGTTTGGGAGTAAAAAGATAGAAGAGGTTGAGCAAGAAATTGCAAAGAAGGAAGGAGGTGAAGAACGAAATTTTGTTGTTGGGAAAAATGAATTGGAAATAATTCATCATGAATACAAGGATCCATACCTTGTACCTCATGAAACTAATTTTTCCCTCCCCATTTTATTTGACTCTTTTTTGCAGGTTGATTACACATGGAAGTTTGAGTCAAATTCTCGTTGGAAAATTAACCTCGTGTTTCAATACATTCTTGTCTACAAATTGGAGGCGCATCATTTATTGAATTATTGTCATGGAGTCCATAATTTTCCGTTTGATCCAGGAGGTACAGTTTGATTTTTCAAAAACAACACCATGATTCGGGACGAATCATCCTAAAGAAGGAGGGAATTGTACGAATCAGGGTGGGCTTGACAGGAAAATCTATAATTCAAGCCAAAACAAGAAGTCAAGCAGGTTCGGAGAACGTCAAAGATCAAACATTGCTTGTACAAAGAAGGTTCAAGGCTAAATGAAGTAAGCAAGCCAAGAAAAGCTTTATGATTCGGGACGAATCATCTTAAAGGAAGAGGGGATGATGTGATCCGGAAAAGAAGCTAACAATGTTATGATTCGGGACGAATCATCTTAAAGGAAGAGGGGATGATGTGATCCGGAAAAGGCGTCAAAAATGAGAAATCAAGATACGGGCAATTCAACAATATTCTACATGGGAAAATGAACAAGTTTCATGTTGGGCTCGAGTCGAGACTCAAATCAGATCAATTAATGTCAAATGATCAGAAAATTGGGCAGAAGCAGACTCACGGCCGTAATACCCATTTTTACGGCCGTAAAATCAATATGGCGAATTTGGACAGAAAGGCCTTTACGGCCGTAACATATCATCTCACGGCCGTAAATGAAGTAGAAGACTTACGGCCGTAATCAAAATTCTCACGGCGGTAACAAACTAAACCACATTTTGATCCGAGAGGCTATTACGGCCGTAAATACAATTGTTACGGCCGTAATTCAAGTAACGCATTTTTGGGCCTTGTTTTGCGGCTAGGGTTTAGTTGGTTATTTTTAGTTTTAATTATTTTTGGTAATTTTGGTAATTTTAGTTAGTTTAGGTATTTTAGCCTAATTAGAATTCTATTCAGAGTCAGTTAGCGATTAGGGTTTATTTTGCCTATTTATATACTTTTCCATTCAATGTAAAAATAGAATATTTTGATGAATGAATATTATATTGAGTGTTTTCTCAACATTGTTCTGGAATTGAACAAATTTCGAACTTATCAAATATTGTGGGATATTTGTGACGTTCAAAACAATCGAACTTATCAAAGGCGTGGGCATCCTTTGTGGCGTTCAAACCATTACGGTTCTTGTTTCCGCATCGTAACGGGTCTTGGGTTTAATATACCCATGGTTCTTGCGTCGTGAGGCTCGGGTTGTAGTGTTATCGTCCGTTCCAACCTGAATTCGGAACTTTCCCGGCGTTCATTCCGCGTGTTCTTGGTGATCCCCATATCGGATCACATCACGAACTCAACCCAATTTTCATGAAAAATCGACCCAAACCGATCGAGTTGGATCGGTTTGGACGGGTTTAGGCGATTTATGCCCACCCCTACTAAAGAACATGCAAAGGCAAAGCTTTTAGGCATAAATCCAAGAACTGGCAGCATCACCCCACCATCCCACATAAAATCTTCTATACATGTATAAATGTAGAAGTGAGGAGAGAGAAACATTAAATGCAATTTCCCTCCAAAATTTACTTACAATTTTTGGAAAAAACTAAAATAAAAATAGAATAAACATGGATGAAAAATGTGTTGTTTTTAAATAAATTTATAAAAAAATATTTAAACCTCCGTTTGAAAGCTATATTTTTGTTTATAAAAAAAACTATTGTTGTTTTGTTTTCGAGATGCGGGGTTGAAAAGTGATTTCTAAAAATGTGTATAGTTAAAAAGTGGTTTAAAAAAAAGTGTATAGTTAAAAAGTAGGTAAAAAAAGTTTTTTTTTATTTTTTTATTTTATTTTTTTATTTTTATTTTTTTTGTAAATAAATTTATAGACAAAATTACCGAACGGATACTAGTATTTTTAATCATTCTTAATTTTAATATTTGTGTAAATATTATATGATATAAGTTTTCGATATATTTTTTTGATCTCCCACATTGCACGATTGTCGTATCATGATAATTGGAGATTTTCGTAATTATTATTTTAACTACTTGATTTGTAAATAAAAGTATAATTTTATTGGTTAAATATAAATATTGATGGGTCGAGATTAAACACACGTTTATAATTATTGTGATAGATATTTGAATGAAAAATGAAAAAAAAAAATTGTTAAATACAAGAATCAAAAATTATGTAAATTTACATTTTCAATGAAGTTAACATTAACGCATAATAATTATTGAAATCTAGATAATTTGTTATTTAAATTTATAAATTGTCATTTACTATCCAAATAAGTTTTTAATAATATGGATTAATTATGTTGCTTTCTAAATTTTAATAATTTTTGTAATAGAATATCATTATTTTTATACATTTTATATTTGTGTCGATTAAAGATATTGAAATTTTATGAATACTTATCGAAATAGATATTACGGAAAGTAACTCCCGTGCATGATGTACTTCATGCACCGGGTAAATACTAGTTACCAATTAATCTCTTAAGAAAAAGCACCCAACTCATTCTCTTAATAATAGATAGACTAAAGAATCAGAACATTGAAAGGAATATTTTCCCAATAAAAATAATCTTTACCTTGAAGAAATTATTCAAAAAAGATGGGCATTTATTTCTTGAAAAGCCCAAAAATGGGTTTGGTGATGGTATGCAAGAAAGGAAAGGCAAAATAAAGATTAAAGAATAAGAAAACAAACAAGTGCGGGATTTTTGGCAGTGATAAATTGGCATGTTATTTGGTTGCAGGAGGGAGTACACAATACATTTCAACCATTGTTTGCATTAACATGTGATCAATTAAAGCTAATCTCAACTAAGCATTTTTCTTCAGTAAAAACAATAAAACAAATAATCTCTTAATTGCTTAGCCAGTATGAAGTAACCGGCGCCTTTTGTTTACTTCAATTTCTCTCACTCCCTCACACAGAAGTCCGGTAAGAACCAAATTTCCTAAGAACATTTGCAGACTTCAAATTATTTCATATACATACTTATGAAATTTAATTCATTTCTGTTTGAATACTTATATAGAAAGCCTGTTTACCCAAGAATGAAAGGAATTTCAATAAGTGGCTATTACCTCAGAGCAAGGATCATGCCACTAACAACTAAAATTGTGGTATTTGTGAATTTTGAGTTAACGTATATTTACCCAAGAATGAGAGGAATTTAATGGCTTTAATCTCTCTTCTGCAATCAACAAGTCAAAAATGTTCAATTCATCAGTGGAAAATATGAACTACAAAAAAATATTCAACAAAACGTGACTTTACAGATAAAAAAAAAAACAAAGACAATTAAATAACTTTACTAAGGGAATTGGAATAGTTCTTCCCAAACTCACATTAAAATCCCTTCCCAGTAAAACTTGCACCAATTTCCGTATATCGTCAACAAAATTATTTAACAGGATATCTATATCAAGTTATCAACCACTTGGAGCCCGGGTGCCAGAGTTGCGACACTTCTCAAAAAATGGGCTTGCTCCATTCTTGGTTCCAACAGTATACTAACTAAAACCCAATAAGCAAAATAATCATTATCATTATAAACATCAAAGTAAAAAACAAATAAATACATTACAAAATAAATGAATTACCTGAGATGTAAGCACGCAAAGCAAAATTTCCTTCAACGTGAGGAAATCTACGGACTCGATTGGGTTGCTTGGTTTTTAATGCCAATCAAATGCAGCTTTCATTAACAAAATAAGGAGTCGGTGATGGAGTTTCTGGTGGATGGCTCATCATGGGTGTCGAAGGTAGAGTCTGAGAAGGAAGAAGACGAAATAGGGTTTGTGTGAGGACTGAGGAAGAGAAGAAATGAGAAAAAGGACGAGGAGAAATTGAGAAAAGCGTTGAAATTGGAAACGGTAGCGGCTTATTTGGCTTAAAGGGCTTACACGGCTTATGAATAATGAGATTCTTTTACGTGAAAAATTATAGCACACCCGTTTTATAGATGCACTATTTCAAAATTGCAGAATATAAGAATTATATTCACAAATTAGGTTTCAATTTTCATTTAAAATAATTAATTAATTAATAATATTATAATCTTATTACCCAACACCCTACCTACTCATCGGCCACCACAATCACACCCAGACCCAAAATCAAAATCGGTTCCAATAGCTCTCTCCAATCAGATCCCAAATCGGTTCCAAGAACTCTGCCATTATTTTCTCCTCAACAACTCCGGCAATGATGGTGGCGAAGACTCCCTCCTCCACGGTGACGAGCGCTGGCTCCCTACGTAGTTGCGCTCACCGCTGGCCAAAGTGGTGGTACTTCTTTCCAGCTGAGGTAAGTCAACGAAGCTCCCTGTTGAAAAAACCAACAGAGGCTGTGGGGATGGTGCCTACCTCCGTGTCTGTGTCGTCGATAGTTGCATTGTAGCTGGAGCCTGGGGTTGAACAAGATAAAGACAGGATAGGGGCCATTTCCATAGGGGAGTTTCTTTAATAGAGAAAAGGGGGTTCCTTTAGGTTCCAGTAGCTTGTCAAAGCCATGTGGCCCTGGTGGAGTTGGTGGTGGCAGAAGTGATAGTGATTGGGCTTCTAGAGGGAAGAAGGATAAACCATTGGTGGAGAATGCTGATAATGGGAGCAATTTGTATATTCTGTCAAATGCTGAGGTGAGTCCAAGAAGCTCCCTGTGCCTGTGGACTGGATTGCAGTGCGGTGTGGTGGTTGTGTGACGTGGTGATGGTGGTGGTGTTGTAATGTGCGGTGGTATGGTGTGCGGTGGTGGTT
Source organism: Ligustrum vulgare (assembly GCA_963555705.1). Classification (NCBI taxonomy): domain Eukaryota; kingdom Viridiplantae; phylum Streptophyta; class Magnoliopsida; order Lamiales; family Oleaceae; genus Ligustrum; species Ligustrum vulgare. Next base: position 29,900,852 of record OY743180.1, read on the forward strand.
ATGTGATGTGGTGGTGGTGGTGGTGGTGGTGGGGGTGGTGGTGGTGGTGCTCCAGTGTGAGGTGGTGGTGCGATGGTTTCGATTGTGATGGTGAGGTGTAGTGGTGGGTCGGTGGTGGTGGTGAGATGATGATTGTTCGTTGGTGATCGGTCACATATACAAGTCACAGAAAACATGTTCAAGGCATAGATCATGGATTACATGTTCAAATATCAAGTCACATTTCATATATTCAAGTCACATGTTCAAATTACCTGTCACATATTCAAGTCACATGCTACACAATCAAGTCACATGTTAAATATTCAAGTCATCGGTCACATTCAGGTCACATGTCACATATTCAAGTAAACTCATTCAGGTCACATGTTCAAACCATAGGTCACACGTTACATATTCAAGTCACAAGTCAAATGTTTAAGTTACAGGTCACATGTTACATATTCAAGTCATAGGTCACATATTCAAGTCACATATTAGGTCACTGATCACATTTATTTATTTTTTATAAAACACTTGTCACATCTGTTGCATTAGGTCACAAGTCGTACTTCAAATGTTTAGGTCACATGTCACATTTGATGCATTAAATCACAGGTCATACTTAAAAAATGTTCAAGTCACAATTGATTTGTTTAGGTCACATGTTACACTATATAGTTTTTTTTGTCAAAGGTCATATGTCATCACCATCTCCGACGTATGGGTCACAGATTACACTTTAAAAATGTTTAGATCACAAGTGACTCGTTCAGGTCACATGTCATATTTTGTAGGTCACATATACTGCAAAGATAACATGTTATAGTTCACATGTCAATATTTATTGTCACATGTTATAGCTCTTAGGTAACATATAGTAGTTCATATGTCACAAGTCACCATTTACAATTCACAGGCATAATGTATGGGTCACAGATGTTTACATGTGGTTATAGTTCAAATGTCAATATTAGTTGGTCACAATTTATAGTTCACGGGCTTAGGGATAGCAAAAAAATTCGAAGGACCCGAAACCTGGAGGACCCGAAATGACCCGCCCATCGGGTCCGCGGGGCCGGTTCAGGCGCGGGTTTTCTGCCCCACTACGGGTTTCGGGACGGACCCGCCCCGCCCCGTGACCCGATTTTTTTTATTTTTAATATAAATATTGGAATGAGAAACTAAAATAAATTTAATGAAGTCCAAAAGAATTGAACCTTGGTGGAATTTAGGGGTATGAGAATATATAACCACTGTACCATTATGTTGTTTATTGATTTTTTTTTCCTTCAAATATATACATATTATCTTTAAAGTTCAAACTTAAAAATTTTAACTAGTTTGACGCTTAAGTTTTTCACCTAAAATTTCATTACCAATTTAAAAAAAATTTCCGACTCGACCCGCCCAGTGAACAGTCGCGAGGTGGGGGTATGGGTTTTCGGGTTCGGGAGCGAGGCGGGGCGGCCCGACCCATTGCCATTCCTACACGGGCTACCTTCATCTGTAACAGGTAAATTTTTCAGGTCGAGAATTGATCACATACTTCAAACAATATCACAGGAAGCATATCAATATAAATTTAAGAAAATTGGTCACATGCCATTGAGGCATTGACGGTGAGAATTGATTATTTAATCTAGTGAATACTCAGTAAATTATACTTGGTGGTTTTTTCAATTATTCAATTTTCAGACCTTCTTCTTATTCTTAATTCTGAAAATTAGGGGACACCATGGTTGTGCGCCAAAGTTGGTGGTGGTGGAGATGGCGATGGTATTACTCGAAGATGTTGGTGGTGGTGTCGAAGGTCTTGGTGATAATATGATGGTGATAATACGTCAAAGATGGTGGTGGAGATGGTGGTGGTGGTGGTTGTGGTGGCGACGACGATGGCAGTGGTGATGGTAGAGGCGGTGGCGACGGTGGTAGCGGCGGCGGTGGTGGCAATGGTGGAGGAGGAGGAATTGGTAAGGACAATGATGTGGACCAACAAATTGGACGTTAAATTTTATTTGAATTGGGTTGGGTGGGTTGGTGGGGTGGGGTGTGGTGATTTTTTTTATAATATATTAATTAATTATTTAGCACCTAATTGTTAAAGTTTTAAACTAGTTTTTTTAGTTTTGAAATATGTTATTGTAACAACCTGATTTGTGTATTTTCCCCTTCTTTTAGTATAGGTAGGATAGCAATAGTTGTATTATTAAATAAAAATAAAAATATTTCATCTACCGCACAAACCTTAATTTCATTCATTACTCTCTCTTTCTGCTCTCTGCCATCTTTTCTTTCCAACACCACTCGCCATCACCGGCGCAAGTAGAGAGGCCGACCACTACAGCGGCGCACAATGGAGTTTGCTAGGAGTAGAATGCTAGAAGAAAATCAGGCCGCTCCAGTTCTAATGTTTCTTTGAGATATTGTGAAACTAAAGTCAAAGAAAATGAAAATGTCCAATTAGCATAGCGAGTAGTTTTCGTTGGGTAATGTCTTCAACCCTTTAGCGTAGATAGTATTTTTGTTAGTAATTTTCTTCTTTTTGTTTGGAGATGTATTGAAGTTTTGGTGGTGGTGGTGGTGAAGCGACATTGTCGTTGATATTTCGATGGCACCGTGATAGTGGAGGTGGTGGTGTTGAAACGGTGGTGACGGTGACAAGGTATCGATTATGTGGGATGAAAACATTTACTATCTATTTGGTAATATTGTAGCAATTATAAATTTGTTTATTTATATTTTCGAGGTAAAATCTTTATAGTATATAAAAATAAGGTAGTTCCTAAAAATATTTTTTCGCCCATTTTCTATTTCTATAAATAGTAAGTTCCCATAAAATTAAATAGTATAAATGCAAACTGGATTAATACGAATGCAAAATGGATGTATGTCAAATGTGATTATGTGAATGTAAAATCTAGATAAATGTGAATGTATTTATTGCCTTAATATATATATATATATATATATATATATATATATATATATATATATATATATATTAAATAATGGTTGATTTTTTTTAATCAATTTTAATTTTATTATCTTTATTTATAATATATAAAAGTTGGACACTTAAAACAATTATTGACCATTTTCCTGCCCATTTTTTGTTTCTATAAATAGTCAGTTTCCATAAAATTTAACATTAATTGGTAAAAGAATGTAATTTAATAAAAACTCATTAATTTGTTTGATACATACATTTCCATAAGGTAAATGTCTTTTCTAACGTGAATTCATGCATGAGGTACGCTTTCCAGAGTACAATTATGGCCTTCTTTCCACATTGGTTATAGATATTGACCCTTGGTTATTTGTGCACCATTTTAATATCTGTATTTCCTTCTAGCATCTACAATTCTGTTGCTATTTAATCAAAGAGAATGAATTTATTTAAGGAGATAACCAAAAGTTTTACTGATTCAATAAATTAGGAAAAGCAAGTAAATAGTGTTGATTAAATTTCAGAAACCTTGCATTTAAATATCAAAAATTATTTCCCAATAATGAAAACCAATTAAATTTTATTTAGATTCAAAAAAGCAAAAAATAATTATACAGGCAACATAATAGATACATTTATTTATAGAAGAAATTACACAAAATACCCTAAAAATAGAACAAATTACATTTATACACTTACATTAATAAAAATTTCTACACACCATAACATTATGGTGTAAACAAAGAAGTTCACAAACCAAATCCCCATTTGTAAACCCACACCCACCATCCCATGCCTACTTCAACCAAAAACCCCCTGATCAAAACCCAAATAATACGGTGCTCCTCCTGTTGCTGGTAAAGAAGTTGGAAGTCCTAAATGTTGTTTGAGCGAAAACAATTCAAACAAGTATATTACTTTAAGTTTCGTTCATTAATTAGTGTTTCATTTTTGTTCACCTGCTTTTGATTTTTCTTTTTATATGTTTCTGATCTCCGAATGATTTTTGAGGGAATTGACATAAATTTGGGATGTGCTTTGGTGTGAAATTTAAGAAACGCCTTAGGCCATCTCCAACCCAAAACTCTAAAATGCAGTAGACTTTACACTAAAATACAGTTTTTCTGACTCTATCTTTATAACTCATCTCCAACCCAAAACTTCAAATTTCGCACTAAATAAATATTTTTTTATTTTTCCTTTTCCCCCAAACTTCAACTTCTACCACATTTTGTTCCCCCTTTCCAACTCCTCTACCACCGAACTCCTTCCACCACCGTTGCCCCACCTCAGCAACCAAGCAAAGTTCAGTGACCTCTTCACCAAACCTCTGACAAACAATTCTCAGGCAAGACAACAAGCTTCTCTCATTATCAACTCCTCCACCACCACTCTCCACTGCTCTTCCCACCACCGCTGCCGCCCAACCATCCGAGCAAACCCACCCAAATCGTGTGGACTCCTCAACGACGAGTCTTTCTCTGTTTGTGGAAGAAAATTGACATAGAATCAAATTTTGGTGCAAAATTGGCAAAATTGCCGTCTGGGTTGGACCTCATTTCAACTGCAAAATCCATTTTTTTACCGTTTTACAGTGTGATTGGATTTGCCCTTAGAATTTGATTTTTCTATGTGGTTTTTGTTCCTTTGATGGTCTACATTTTATTGGGTTGCTTTTAAAACCGGCATCTCAGAAAATATTACAGTAACTGTCTGAGTAATAATTTATTGATTGGTTCAGGTATTTGTAAGAAAAGGTTGACACTTGAGAGTCCATGTATATGGATCCCTTCACAGCATCTGAGATTTAATTTCATTTTCGTATCTGACTTTTGTTTTTTTTTTTAAAAAAAATGGGTCTGTTACCTTTCATGTTTTTTTTAAAGATCTTCTAAATTATTAAAACGCTATATTTAAAATAAATCGAAAATTCAATTTTGAACAATTAAAAATCTTAGTGCAGGGCTGTCATTGCACGATATTGACAGGCCCCTAATTTGAAAAGTGTGGTTGAGAAAATATGTTGATAAAAAGTGATATTTTTCCTTATAAATAATGATAGTATAACTAATTTGAAAAAAATGTTATTAAATTCTTTTTTTAGAAATATAAATAAAGCTTGTGTTTGGCGGCTTAACAGTCGCTATTATTTTTTATTATTTGCGTTTTTTAGGTAGAATACGTGGATAAAAATGATTTCAAAATATTTGTGTGGTTAAAAAGTGGTATTAAAAAATGAAGAACTTAAGAATATTTCTTATATTTGGTATTTTTATAAGTTTTCCACTTAGATTATTAAAAAAAAGTTTAAGTGACTAATCCAAAAAAATTATTTCTAAATGAATAATTTCATACTTGATTAATATTAATGTGTTAAATTTGAAATGAAAAAAATGGATTAATATATTATGAAAATAAATAAATAATCATTGAATTTTTATTTCCTAATATGTTAATTAAATAAATAAAGATATTTTTCTAAAAAAGAAAAAAAAAAAATCCTATAAAGATCAGGATTTTCTAATTTTGATTAGTTTAATACATATTGCATTTCCTATTTTGATTATTTTTGTCTTTTTTAAAGTTTTGAATTCAATAATATTTTGTATTAAACTATTATTTTACGATGATTTTATTTGATATAATTGTATAATTAGCATATTTTCATAATTTTTGAACGAAATCAATATCACAAACATATTTTCGTGCATCGCACAGGTGGAAAATCTAGTTAGAGGATAAAGAAAGAGTTTTTGAAAAAGTGACATTCTTAGGAAAAAAAAATTAATTTTTTTTTTTACTAAAAAGTGACAATTTTGTCACTTTTCAGTTAAAATAGAAGTGACAAAAAGTGACATCGTTTCACTTTTTGTTTTTTAAAAAAAGTGGCAACCTATCACTTGTTTTAAAAAATTGACTCAATTATTTAAAATAACAATAAAGATATTAGAAAATTCAAAAGAATTTTGACAGATTGATGGATATTGCAAAAAATTGAAAGAGTGACATTGAAGTAAAAAAAAAGTGACACGTTGTCACTTTTTTCACTAAAAAGTGACAAGTGTCACTTTTTAGTTAAAATAAAAAAATTATAAAAAGTAACATTATGGCACTTTTAAAAAAAAATGACACAATTATTCTAATATTATGAATAAAATTAATAAGACATGAATTTATTCTAAGGTTTTAATTAATGTATGATTAAAGAAAGTAACATACATGTCACTTTTTTTTTAAAAAGTGACAAAATTATTAAAAAAGTGACAAAAATGTTAAAAAAGTGGCACTCAAAATTTACAAAGTATTTTTACTTCTTAAAAAATTTCTAATTTTGTAAATGATCAAATAAGTAATTTTTAAAAAAATCCGCAATATGATTATTTCCTGATTTAGTTTTTTCTTTATCAATTTCTTTCTCTTTTTTAAATTTCTTACTTCATATTAGATATACATATACATATACATACATAAATACATATATCAAATACTATTTATGTGTAGTTTCCCCCCCCCCCCCATTTTAAGCTTTCAAGCATTTTAAATTACATTATTTAAACAAATCTCATGAAAATAAAAACATACTATCTCAATTGGATCCAACAAAAAAAAAATAGTTGTCAATGTATGTATGCATTATCTTTTTTTGGTGCTAAAAATATACAAGAGATTTAGATTTTACCAATTTCCTGTGAAAGAAACGAAGGATACATTCGGTGTCACGTCCGGCTCCTTTTTTGTTTTTCTACATGGTTGAAAGTGTAGATCTGACCATAACCTTGCTAATCAATGGCGTTCTTTGCGTCTTCCATCAGATCAAACGATTCGAAATCATATTAACCAAATGTGATTTAGTGTGAAATGAACGGAATAAGGTATATCAGAGTTTTAATCTTGGTTGAAGAAGTGGTACACAAGTTTCTAGTTTTGATTTTGTGTAAAGTGAAAGATTTGTAGCTGAATTTTGAATTTATTTTCTTTTTATCTATTTATTTATTTTTATGTTAGAGTTGTCAAAAGTGTATGTTATCCCATGGAAACCAATTTTAATATCGGTTTGATGTTCATTATTACTTACACATGATTTTATCTCTTTTTTTCAATCACACATTTAACAAAAATATAATATTACACAAAAATGCAAAAAAGTTTCTTACTTTTTTTACGATATATTCTCCTAAAAATCACCACTCAAAATCACAAGTACTTTTTTTAAACAACATCAAACACATCTTTAATACTCATAATTGTCATATTTGTTGAAAGAAAGTGCACAAATTTCGACTAATGAATCTAAATCAAATTTGGAATTTAAAATTTAAAATATTGTATGTTTCATGTCAAAATAAATTATCTGTTTTATTTAAGTCAAGTGAGCATTAAAAAGGGTTATAAGTATGTTGAATATATGATTTATATATTACGAATGGTAAAATTAAAATTTTCATCTCTTTAATTTTTAATGTAATTAGAAACTGATTAAAAATGTATGTATGTATGTATGTATGTGTATATATATATTTAGCATTACGATACTTTCAAAATTGAATTTGTAATATTTGATTTATCGAATTAAGATATGATTGTCATCGGCTATGAACTTTTTGCACCTTCGAACTATTTTGTCCAACATACGCAATATGTAAATCATTGTGGTGCATAGATTTCTGGTTTGTATTTTCAATTCTTAGTTACAATTTATTACATATTAAGTTATGAAGTCATTTGAGGACAATGAAAGTTTTATCCAATGTTGTTCGATCATACTAGATTAATTGAACCTCAATTTGTTTAATATTTTTCCGTATTTAAATTCAATTCGTAATGATATGTAGATTTTTTTTTTTTTTTTAGTTCATCTTTTTATGCACTTATCTATGTATGTCTGACGTCTCATCTAACCTTCTCCTATTTACAAAAATTGATAATTTGATTTTGATTTTGTGAAAAGTGATTTTTTTTTTAGAATGTGTAGTTAAAAATTAGTACGAAAAATTGTAAAAATAATTTTTTTTTAAAGAATGTGTGACTTGTGATTGAGAATGAAATCAATTCCAAATAGGTAAGTGGTAGAGTATTATGTCTTGTATGTTAAACATTCGCCCCACTTTTATAAATTGAGATGCATAGATAATTTTTTGGTACATAAAGTTAAATAAATTTACAATATACATTCGGAAAAATTTAATTAAAATTAACATTTCATATTTCGTAATTTGTTACATTCCTTTAAATAAAGAATCACATGTATTTAATTTGTAATGTTAAAATAAATATGAAATAAAATTAATTTGTGATTATCTAGAAATTATATTTTGTAAAGATTAATTATGTCAATAATCATTAAAATTGAATAGTTATTTCGTTTCTCATTTTTCTTTAAATATTTATTTCATATATTAACATATAAATTCGATATATGTGAGTAACAAATAATCGTGCACCGCACGGGTATAACGCTAATATGAGATTAAAAAGTGAATAGAGAAAATGTGTATGATTAAAAAGTGACTTAAAAAGTTGAGTTGTTTATAAATTGATTTATAAATTGTAATGATTGCGTTAAAGAATAAATACTTAATTGATCATCGTAACTTAATAATTTGAAATGTGACATAAAAATCAGTGACCTAACAATTGATAATTTGTTACCTAAAAATAAGTCGAGATCGACTAATTTGACATTTTTTTGACCTACTAAGCCTCTATCTGGCAAACATGTTAAAAATATATTTTAAATAACATATTTTTTCAAGCCACTTTTTAACAACAATTTTTTTCTCTACTTTTCAACAACATATTTTACCTTTAAAATATAAAAAACATGTTTTTAAATACAAAATTTTTAACAAATAGAGCCCAATTGATAATATGTAGCCTTGAAATCAATTGTGACTTAAAAAATTTGTGATTGTGACCTAGAAATAAGTTTAATCGATTAGTTTTGATAATTTTATGACCTACTATTTCAATAATTTGTACCATTGATCAACTGTGACCTAAAATTAAGTCAGGGTCGATTAAATAAAAAAAATTATGAAAGTAAAATAAATTGTGACCTAAAATTTGTGATTTGCAACCGAGGCATATGTGATCAAAGAAAATTAATAATTTTTCATCGGAAGTTTTTTCTGATTGTGACCATAAATTATGCTATTGTAGCCTAAAATTATATAATGTTTTGACCTTAAAATATATAAATAATAAAATATTTTTAATTATTTAATTTAATTAATTCTAAATATAATTTTTGAAATTTGAAACCTATTTTGTCAATTTTTGAAATTTGTATTATAACTTTAAACTATTTATTTATGCATTAATTGTATATTTCATGCAAGTATTTCGGGATCATAGATAGGCCATTAGGCATAAATGGTTAGACCATCCATAAGGATTGAATTGGTTGAACGAAAAACTCATATTATTATATTATTAAATTACAACAGAAAATAATTCACGTTTAGCATGTTCTAATTAAATTCAATGATATATCAATTTAAAATAACACTATTTGTAAGCAATGCTTGCCAATAATTAGTCGCAAGGCAATGCGTGGAGTACTACTACATTTTTCAATAACTTTAAAGAGTATCTCTGATCACTCTGTTCAATAACAAAACAATTTATAAACAATACAACTTTTCAAGCCACTTTTTAATCATACACATTTTCTCTATCCACTTTTCAAGTCGAACTCTTTTGTCAACCTATCAGCAATATAAACAGCAGGTTATAGAATTTAAACACATAAACAGAATTCACGAATTGAGACTTTTATGCTTCATGAACTGGCGAAAGCAACAACAAAAGCGACCTTAAATCCAAGTTCACTAACAAGTACATACATATTTTTGTTAACATTTTTGAAGGTATGGCCATCAAAATACATAGCATAGTCAACTGCTGAACTCAATGCACCATAAATGGTTCTTTCAAACAAAATGTTATCATACAATATCTAACTCCGCCGATATATGTCGTCATGGTTCATCTTTCTAACCCTTTAACAGTCCCAATAGCTATGGTGTGTCTAAACTGCACCATTATTAGACAATGATGGGCATGGCTTAAATTCCAGCCAATAATCAAATTATTAACAAACGAGTCTCTCTATGATTGTAAGTAGTAGACTTGCTGGACTCAAAGATTCTTAACATTGCGGATTTTCTATAAATTCGAAAAAATTATTTCAGCCAATCTCATAATGCAGATGTTGAGAGTGCTCAATATTCCACCAAACATTATCTATAAATTAAGTATTTTAGCAGTAAAAAAGAAAACCAACTCAAACTCATTATATAGTTGAACATACTGTAACTTACCCTTTTTAATAGGTTCTGGGTTACCAATGTCATCTCTCAGAATTGCTCAGAGCTCAAAATCATTTTTACAAGCATCTTTTCAATACCCTGCACTTAAGAAAAGTAAATGATATTTTCATTTATCCATCTTTAAGTATCATCATAACTTTTAAAGTTGATCATATTTAGGTTGCGTCTGATAGCGATGGTGAAATTTGGGTGGAAAGAAAATGAATTCTAGGGAATTGAAAGTTAATGTGTTTGATTGGTTTAATTTTCTAGGTGGAAAAAGTGAGAAATTTTTCAATTTTTGTTGTTTGATTAACATTATTTTTCATGACAAATAAAGCAAAATTTAGCTATTTTAATCAAAACAAATATTATTTTACACATTTGTACTTCATAATAATAATGTTAATTTTTGAGGAAGAAATAAATCAATTTACAACAACAAAAATTATCAAACGTGATGAAAATAGTTAAAAGTTTTACCTGAAAAAAAATTCTACTAGTTAGATGGGAAAAGCAATTCATCAATTAGAAGGGCACGTGCGACTAAAGGAAAATGAAGGAAATGGAGTTTGCCAAGAAAACTTTGCATTTCAAACATTAAAAGATGGAAAAAGGGTGGAAAATTTTTCAGTTCCATAGAAAAAGTGGGCTTTCAAACGTACTTAGGGAATAAGGCATTCAATTGATGGACTTATAATCGCAGCATGAGACAAGTAGTAGAACTCAAAAAACTACCCTACATGAAAAGATTCGCAATGTTTTTATCATTTCAAATGGCTATTCATCATACTAATAAAATCACCAATATAGGTTACATAAAAATTAAAAAAAATAAAAATGTACGCTTATCACAGGTCTAAAGAGCCACCCATCGTGAGGTCCCTGACTAAGAAATATAGTATGATGATTTGTATTACTTTCAGATCCTAGCTCATAGTTTCTCAAAATCATTCCAAACAAAACCCATCACAAACCCCAAAAAATAATTAATTCATCAGAAGTCTCTCAATTCTGTAAATCTAACAACAGAGGAACGATTTAACACATAATTCCTTAAATCCATAAACAAAAATAAGCCAGAAAATTAAAAATAAAAATCTCCCCGAGCCCTATCATGACCCAACAACACAATCTAGAAATATGAGTATACCTCGCAGCCTGAGTAATTTTGAGAGGCAAAATCGGAAGAGTAAACAAGAATTAGAAAGGAGTAGGTTTCTTGTTGATGGTTGAGCTTCGCGTCCTCTGCCTGCAGAGTCCCTATCGCCGCTGTTGCCAATCGATCTGGGAATGAGTACGTTTCTTGTTGATCAAATATTGGGGCGACCCTTAGAGGGTTTGGGGCGACCCTTAGAGGGTTCATGGGCATTTTAACTTAAGTGGCATTTAAATAGATAATTATCTCACATATATTAAAAAAATAGATAATGAATTTTAAAGCTTATTCTCAATAGTATTTGTCTATTTTTTTTTATGTATACATGTATATTCAAATTAGCAACATCTCAATTAACAAACTTCCTTCAAATTGCAAAGAAAAATTCAGTCAACAACCAAAAATGGAACAGAAAATCAAACTCAACCGTGGACTTGAAAACCAAATCAATCTCTCTCTCTCTCTCTCTCTCTCTCTCTCTCTCTCTATATATATATATATATATATATATATATATATATATATATATATATATATATATTGTAATTATCAAGAACCATTCTTCAGCAATCATTTTAAAATTTCTTCAAATAAAAAGTTTGTCAAGCATCATCTTGGTAAAATATCTTTATTTTAATTTTATAATTCATGTTTATAATCTTCTTCCAGAAGTCATTATTTTTTGAATGAGAAGAAAAAAATATGGAAGTAATTAATTGCGGCAAGAAAAAGAATTCATTGAGCAAAATTTTGTAGCGCGAATGTTTATTATTTTGATTATCTTTTGTACTATGTAGAAGATGATCTATTTTGCTAATTTGTTTCATTTTTGTTGTCTCTGCACGAATGATTCTGAATTAGATTCTAATGTGAATATAATGTTTGACATATGTTTATACTAATCATATATTTTCTTCGAAGATTCTGTTTTTGATTCAGATTTTTCATTTTATTTCACAAGAAAATGGCACTTTCCAGTTCCCGCGAACCTCTCTTTGGCTTCTCCAGTTCCCGCGAACGTGATTTTTTTTTTTTTTAGTTCATCTTTTTATGCACTTATCTATGTATGTCTGACGTCTCATCTAACCTTCTCCTATTTACAAAAATTGATAATTTGATTTTGATTTTGTGAAAAGTGATTTTTTTTTTAGAATGTGTAGTTAAAAATTAGTACGAAAAATTGTAAAAATAATTTTTTTTTAAAGAATGTGTGACTTGTGATTGAGAATGAAATCAATTCCAAATAGGTAAGTGGTAGAGTATTATGTCTTGTATGTTAAACATTCGCCCCACTTTTATAAATTGAGATGCATAGATAATTTTTTGGTACATAAAGTTAAATAAATTTACAATATACATTCGGAAAAATTTAATTAAAATTAACATTTCATATTTCGTAATTTGTTACATTCCTTTAAATAAAGAATCACATGTATTTAATTTGTAATGTTAAAATAAATATGAAATAAAATTAATTTGTGATTATCTAGAAATTATATTTTGTAAAGATTAATTATGTCAATAATCATTAAAATTGAATAGTTATTTCGTTTCTCATTTTTCTTTAAATATTTATTTCATATATTAACATATAAATTCGATATATGTGAGTAACAAATAATCGTGCACCGCACGGGTATAACGCTAATATGAGATTAAAAAGTGAATAGAGAAAATGTGTATGATTAAAAAGTGACTTAAAAAGTTGAGTTGTTTATAAATTGATTTATAAATTGTAATGATTGCGTTAAAGAATAAATACTTAATTGATCATCGTAACTTAATAATTTGAAATGTGACATAAAAATCAGTGACCTAACAATTGATAATTTGTTACCTAAAAATAAGTCGAGATCGACTAATTTGACATTTTTTTGACCTACTAAGCCTCTATCTGGCAAACATGTTAAAAATATATTTTAAATAACATATTTTTTCAAGCCACTTTTTAACAACAATTTTTTTCTCTACTTTTCAACAACATATTTTACCTTTAAAATATAAAAAACATGTTTTTAAATACAAAATTTTTAACAAATAGAGCCCAATTGATAATATGTAGCCTTGAAATCAATTGTGACTTAAAAAATTTGTGATTGTGACCTAGAAATAAGTTTAATCGATTAGTTTTGATAATTTTATGACCTACTATTTCAATAATTTGTACCATTGATCAACTGTGACCTAAAATTAAGTCAGGGTCGATTAAATAAAAAAAATTATGAAAGTAAAATAAATTGTGACCTAAAATTTGTGATTTGCAACCGAGGCATATGTGATCAAAGAAAATTAATAATTTTTCATCGGAAGTTTTTTCTGATTGTGACCATAAATTATGCTATTGTAGCCTAAAATTATATAATGTTTTGACCTTAAAATATATAAATAATAAAATATTTTTAATTATTTAATTTAATTAATTCTAAATATAATTTTTGAAATTTGAAACCTATTTTGTCAATTTTTGAAATTTGTATTATAACTTTAAACTATTTATTTATGCATTAATTGTATATTTCATGCAAGTATTTCGGGATCATAGATAGGCCATTAGGCATAAATGGTTAGACCATCCATAAGGATTGAATTGGTTGAACGAAAAACTCATATTATTATATTATTAAATTACAACAGAAAATAATTCACGTTTAGCATGTTCTAATTAAATTCAATGATATATCAATTTAAAATAACACTATTTGTAAGCAATGCTTGCCAATAATTAGTCGCAAGGCAATGCGTGGAGTACTACTACATTTTTCAATAACTTTAAAGAGTATCTCTGATCACTCTGTTCAATAACAAAACAATTTATAAACAATACAACTTTTCAAGCCACTTTTTAATCATACACATTTTCTCTATCCACTTTTCAAGTCGAACTCTTTTGTCAACCTATCAGCAATATAAACAGCAGGTTATAGAATTTAAACACATAAACAGAATTCACGAATTGAGACTTTTATGCTTCATGAACTGGCGAAAGCAACAACAAAAGCGACCTTAAATCCAAGTTCACTAACAAGTACATACATATTTTTGTTAACATTTTTGAAGGTATGGCCATCAAAATACATAGCATAGTCAACTGCTGAACTCAATGCACCATAAATGGTTCTTTCAAACAAAATGTTATCATACAATATCTAACTCCGCCGATATATGTCGTCATGGTTCATCTTTCTAACCCTTTAACAGTCCCAATAGCTATGGTGTGTCTAAACTGCACCATTATTAGACAATGATGGGCATGGCTTAAATTCCAGCCAATAATCAAATTATTAACAAACGAGTCTCTCTATGATTGTAAGTAGTAGACTTGCTGGACTCAAAGATTCTTAACATTGCGGATTTTCTATAAATTCGAAAAAATTATTTCAGCCAATCTCATAATGCAGATGTTGAGAGTGCTCAATATTCCACCAAACATTATCTATAAATTAAGTATTTTAGCAGTAAAAAAGAAAACCAACTCAAACTCATTATATAGTTGAACATACTGTAACTTACCCTTTTTAATAGGTTCTGGGTTACCAATGTCATCTCTCAGAATTGCTCAGAGCTCAAAATCATTTTTACAAGCATCTTTTCAATACCCTGCACTTAAGAAAAGTAAATGATATTTTCATTTATCCATCTTTAAGTATCATCATAACTTTTAAAGTTGATCATATTTAGGTTGCGTCTGATAGCGATGGTGAAATTTGGGTGGAAAGAAAATGAATTCTAGGGAATTGAAAGTTAATGTGTTTGATTGGTTTAATTTTCTAGGTGGAAAAAGTGAGAAATTTTTCAATTTTTGTTGTTTGATTAACATTATTTTTCATGACAAATAAAGCAAAATTTAGCTATTTTAATCAAAACAAATATTATTTTACACATTTGTACTTCATAATAATAATGTTAATTTTTGAGGAAGAAATAAATCAATTTACAACAACAAAAATTATCAAACGTGATGAAAATAGTTAAAAGTTTTACCTGAAAAAAAATTCTACTAGTTAGATGGGAAAAGCAATTCATCAATTAGAAGGGCACGTGCGACTAAAGGAAAATGAAGGAAATGGAGTTTGCCAAGAAAACTTTGCATTTCAAACATTAAAAGATGGAAAAAGGGTGGAAAATTTTTCAGTTCCATAGAAAAAGTGGGCTTTCAAACGTACTTAGGGAATAAGGCATTCAATTGATGGACTTATAATCGCAGCATGAGACAAGTAGTAGAACTCAAAAAACTACCCTACATGAAAAGATTCGCAATGTTTTTATCATTTCAAATGGCTATTCATCATACTAATAAAATCACCAATATAGGTTACATAAAAATTAAAAAAAATAAAAATGTACGCTTATCACAGGTCTAAAGAGCCACCCATCGTGAGGTTCCTGACTAAGAAATATAGTATGATGATTTGTATTACTTTCAGATCCTAGCTCATAGTTTCTCAAAATCATTCCAAACAAAACCCATCACAAACCCCAAAAAATAATTAATTCATCAGAAGTCTCTCAATTCTGTAAATCTAACAACAGAGGAACGATTTAACACATAATTCCTTAAATCCATAAACAAAAATAAGCCAGAAAATTAAAAATAAAAATCTCCCCGAGCCCTATCATGACCCAACAACACAATCTAGAAATATGAGTATACCTCGCAGCCTGAGTAATTTTGAGAGGCAAAATCGGAAGAGTAAACAAGAATTAGAAAGGAGTAGGTTTCTTGTTGATGGTTGAGCTTCGCGTCCTCTGCCTGCAGAGTCCCTATCGCCGCTGTTGCCAATCGATCTGGGAATGAGTACGTTTCTTGTTGATCAAATATTGGGGCGACCCTTAGAGGGTTTGGGGCGACCCTTAGAGGGTTCATGGGCATTTTAACTTAAGTGGCATTTAAATAGATAATTATCTCACATATATTGAAAAAATAGATAATGAATTTTAAAGCTTATTCTCAATAGTATTTGTCTATT
Source organism: Ligustrum vulgare (assembly GCA_963555705.1). Taxonomy (NCBI): domain Eukaryota; kingdom Viridiplantae; phylum Streptophyta; class Magnoliopsida; order Lamiales; family Oleaceae; genus Ligustrum; species Ligustrum vulgare. The sequence goes on from OY743180.1 coordinate 29,917,217, forward strand.
TTTTTTTTTATGTATACATGTATATTCAAATTAGCAACATCTCAATTAACAAACTTCCTTCAAATTGCAAAGAAAAATTCAGTCAACAACCAAAAATGGAACAGAAAATCAAACTCAACCGTGGACTTGAAAACCAAATCAATCTCTCTCTCTCTCTCTCTCTCTCTCTCTCTCTCTCTATATATATATATATATATATATATATATATATATATATATATTGTAATTATCAAGAACCATTCTTCAGCAATCATTTTAAAATTTCTTCAAATAAAAAGTTTGTCAAGCATCATCTTGGTAAAATATCTTTATTTTAATTTTATAATTCATGTTTATAATCTTCTTCCAGAAGTCATTATTTTTTGAATGAGAAGAAAAAAATATGGAAGTAATTAATTGCGGCAAGAAAAAGAATTCATTGAGCAAAATTTTGTAGCGCGAATGTTTATTATTTTGATTATCTTTTGTACTATGTAGAAGATGATCTATTTTGCTAATTTGTTTCATTTTTGTTGTCTCTGCACGAATGATTCTGAATTAGATTCTAATGTGAATATAATGTTTGACATATGTTTATACTAATCATATATTTTCTTCAAAGATTCTGTTTTTGATTCAGATTTTTCATTTTATTTCACAAGAAAATGGCACTTTCCAGTTCCCGCGAACCTCTCTTTGGCTTCTCCAGTTCCCGCGAACGTGATCTTTTTCTGTGATAAAAATGCCCATTTCCTTAGATTAAATATATAAAAAAATTAATATTTATCTAGTCACATTGTCTAACAAGTTATCTACATCTAGATATAGTATAAAATAATATCCATGCCATGTCAGCGCCACATAAGTATGCAAATTAACCATTGGAGATTAAATTTTCATACCATTATTTATTTTTCCTATGTGGCAATCTATTTTTTCCCAATGAATAGGCCATTAGAGATGCTCTTAGAACACCCAACGAAGGAAATCTATCAAAGCAGACGGTGAAATTGTTGATCGAAGAAACTGTGGACAAAGCGGGAGAAGTGATGTGATGATGAAATAAGAATGAAAAATAACCCTATACATACGACGTCGTTTCACTCTCCATGGTGTCAATACGGCTTCGTTTATGCTGTCCTCGTACCATTAAAACCACCTTCGGCTCTTTATATACACTACTAGGTTTTGGACATGCGTTGCATGATTGAACTATTAGTATTAATGAGGTTTAATAGCGTGTATATGGTTAAAAAAAGGGTTTGAAAGAAATATTGATGCGAAGAAATTAAAATAAAAGTGAAAATTTGAATAAGAATTCATATTGTATTGGTTTGACAACTTTAGCATGGATTGCATTAAAAAAAATTGATTTAAAATTCCAATCTGTTATTTGTCATGTTTTATAAAAATTTGAGGTGTACATAATCAAAGGTAAGTAATGAGAGCATTCTACAATTTTCAATATAAAGAACATGCAGAACATGCAATTATTGTGTTTGTTACAATTGAAGAGGAACAAAAAAGAGTTGGGAACCAAACAAATGAATTGATTGACCGAACATTCTCATCCCAAACGGGGCTAGTAAGTGGGTTGAGCTCCGCTCGTCTCTTGCTGAGAGAAATATGCAAATTCAGTTACAAAATAATGAGTCGAGGCCTAAGCAGCACTTCTTTTAGCAAGCTAGTTTGAGCCTGCAACCCAAGCCACGTGGCAGGTTGAACCATTTAACACCCCTACACAACTAAACGCTTTCCAAAAAGAAAAAAAGATTCTTTTGCATGGTTTCAAACTAAAAAATGAGCAAACCTAAGGACGTGACCCTTGAGGTGCCATTTTTGCCCCAATTCCAGAATCATCATCTGATGACGTGGCCCTTGAGGTGCCATTTCTGCCTAAGTTTCAAAATTATCATTAGAGCTCATGAATGTAAAATGTGGTGGATCAGCTCATGATGACCTACAGATGATTGAATTGAAGAATCTTCTGGTTCTTCATTGAGTATCCATATTAATTTCGCATAATTATTGATCCAGTGATGGTCCAACTGGTCATACCAAATAATAAAATCAGATTGAACTTCTGGTTCAATATAAGTTATAATTCAATGATCAAACATTATATAATCATATACCATTCAAACAGTCAAACTAATCAATGTCCTTAATAATGACATTAGTTATATGTTTTCCTTCAAGGATAAACATGAACTCAAATGAGATATTTTTCGAAACATATGCTACTTCGAAAAGCACGTTTTTATTGTTCATTCAAAATCAATATGTCAATATTCTTCTGAAATATTGAAATTGCAATATCATACTCTTTCAAGAGTAGTTAATATTATTTTATAATTGTTATGCTTCTTCGGGAGTAACAACATATAAACATATTAGACTTGAATATGAAGTGTGAAATAAGATTTTGCTTCTTCAAGAGCAAAAACGAAGTATTCTTCTCAAATTAGATATTCCTAATGCTGCAATATTCTGCTAGAATATCGATTTAGATTAATATTCTTCTAAAATATAGATTTAAATTGTTCATTTTCTGGAATAGTGACACAATATTCTTTTGAAATATTGTACTATATTATTGAATGTAAAGTATATATTCAAACAAATGTTTATTGTAAGTTGGTATAATCAAAACTATGTGATAAGATTGAATAACTATACCACTTTCTATGAAATTTCAAAGTTAATAGAATATTAACATTTACTTTGAACAGAAAAAGATATTATATTACTCATGAACAAGTAACATACTAAATTGAAATATTTATCGTAAAATAAAGTTGTTATTGTTCAAGAGTAACACCAAAATATTTTTTTCAGCATATCAAATTAATAACATATCTCATAATATTGGGCTTTTCAAGAGCAGATTATATTCCGTTATAGTATTTAATATGAGATAAAATTATGATTTTTTTAGAAATTATCACAACTATATATTATTTTACATCATAATAATCTTCTAGATTATTAATAAATTCAAAAATTCGAATTTCTTTAAGAACAAGAATTAAATATTTATCACATGAGCAATAAAATAATATTCTTCTAGAATATTGAAACGTAGCAATAACGCAATATTCTTCTGGAATATTGATTCGAAGCTCATTCAATTATAACAATAATTAATATCTATTGTGCTAGTTAGGAGCAAAAAAAAAAAAAAAAAAAGATTTATTCTTATGAAATAATTATATTTCTACAATTGTGATTCTTCAAGAATAATAATTCAATATTCTTCTGTAATATTGACAAATTATGCTTTACAGGAGTAAATAATATTCTTTTGGAAAACATTAACGATCTACCCTTCGAACTAACAATATTTGTGCTCTACACGAGTGACAATAAAAATATTCTTCTGGAATATTTATCTAACGTGGATTGAGTTTCTTTGAAAATATCAACATCATATTCGTTTAATGATGTAAACCACGTAGCAATTGTAGCTACGCAACTCACAAAAGATTGACTCAACCCAAGAACGTCAAAAGAATCACGATTTATGGATCCAATTAAAATCAATTGAATCAAGCAACCGATACAATCAATTGATATATTGACCTCTTAATCACAAATAATATTAATTCTCACCCAAGTTTGAACAAACAAGAATAAACTCGCAAGTTCAAATTTTATTCAATGAAGAATATGTTGTAGAAAGAAAAATAGCCTCACAATAATTCTTTCAAAGTTGTCTGACCTAATAATGAAAATTACAACCCCTTAAATAGGGTGAAAAAGGGACTTAAGAGCCCTAAGACAATAAGGAATGTAATTATTTCAAATATGGAAAGAAAATAAAAAAGGAAAATTCTCGCGGAACATAGTTTCGGCTGTGACACTCTAATTTACAGCCATAAGTTAGTCACGGGTTAAGCATTACGGCCGTGAGGAAAAGACTTACGGCCGTAAGTCTAATTTTCCACGAAACTCCAGTTTTCGACCGAGGGATGATTACGGTCGTGACCAGGGTTGTTTATGGCCGTAATTGTGGTCTTCTCAACTCCCATCTCGACTGCTTTGATGACGTTGATCCACCTGTCTTCTGGCTAGACTCGACATGAAACTTGCTTCCTTCTTAGCCAAGAATGTTGTTTTGTCCATCGTTTCTCGTACTAGCTTGTCCATTGCTTCTTTGGCCTTCTTCGTCTGCAATCGAGTCACCAGCCCTCCTTCAACTATCAACGGATCTTTGCGCAGACTTGCACTCATGATCCGGATCACATCATCCCCTCACCCTTCGAAAGGATTTGACCTCGAATCTGTACCTGCATCAAACAGAGATAGATTAGACACATTAAATGTAGCTGAAACATTATACTCACCAGGAAGATCCAGCTTATGTGGTTGCAATTTTGACTTGCGCTGCTCCGGAAATCAATCCTTCCTTAAATGGACCCAAACCCAATCACCAGGTTAAAAAACGACGCTCTTCCTTCCTTTGTTGGCCTGTAATGCATAGTGTTCATTTTTCTTTTCAATCTCCGACCTCACCTTTCCATGGAGTGATTTAACCATCCCTGCCTTTTTTTCCATCGAAACTGCCACATTCATTAATAGGTAAGGGAATTAAATCCATTAGTGTTAGTGGATTAAAACCGTAAACAATCTCAAAGGGTGAACAAGAAGTAGTGGAATGTGTAGCCTTGTTATATGCAAATTCAATAAATGGTAAACACTCTTCCCAACTTTTTATATTTTTATTGATGATAGTGCGCAATAATTGAATCATGGTCCTATTAACTTCCCCGATTTTCCCATCGGTTTGTGGGTGACAAGTGGTAGAAAATAGTAGTTTAGTGCCTATCTTGTTTCACAAAACTCTCCAAAAATGACTAAGGAACTTAACATCTCTATTCGATACAATGCTTTTAGGAACCCCATGTAAATGCACTACCTCCTTAAAAAAAGGTCTGCTATGTTGGTAGCATCATCGGTTTTGTGACATGGTATGAAATGTGCCATCTTACTAGTGATGCATCTATTACAAACCCGATCCACATCAATCTTCATCTTAGGCCAATAAAAATGCTCACTTAATATCTCTAAGGTTTTTTCAATCCCAAAATGCCCCATCAAACCTCAACTATGAGCCTCCCTCAAGAGTAACTTCCTCATTGAACGAACACTAAGGTATACACAATCTATTTTTCCGGAACAAATCATCATACTTAAAGAACCTATCTAAAGCCCCTTACAACATGATTCATATATAATAGAAAAATCCTGGTCATTAGCATACATGCCCTTAATATGTTCAAAACCAAGCAATTTAGTACTCAAGGAAGTCAAAAGTACATACCTTCAAGAAAAAGCATTCGCTACTACATTTTCCTTACCTTGTTGAAACCGGATGACGTATGGGAATGTTTCAATAAATTCCACTCACTTTGCACGTCTCTTGCTCAACTTCTCTTGGACCCTCAAATGCTTTAAGGATTCATGATCGGTATGAATCACGAACTCCTGTAGCCATAGGTAGTGTTGTCATGTCTCCAATGCTCGCACGAGTGAATACAACTCCTTGTCATGTCTCCACGGTAATTAAGAGCAACCCCTTTTAGCTTTTCACTAAAATAGGCTATTGGCCTTCGATCCTACATTAAAACAGCTCCAATACCTAGCCCTGAGGCATCACACTCAATCTCAAAAGCTTTGTCAAAGTTAGGAAGTGATAAAACCGTTGCTTTACACAACATATTTTTAATAGTTTCCAATGCATGCTCCTGTTTTATACACCATTTAAAACCTAAGCTTTTTTTGATAATTTCAATGAGTGGTGTGGCAATTGTGCTAAAATCCTTAACAAAACGCCTATAAAAACTATCCAAACCATGAAAACTTGTAATCTCAATTATGCTTTTAGGTGTTGGCCATTCTTTAATAGCTTTGACTTTCTCTTCACTACTTCTATCCCCTTACACTAACCACAGCCAAGAAATACAACTTTTTCCATGCAAAAGGTACTCTTTTTAAAATTAGCATAAAGTTGTTCTTGCCTCAAAACTACAAGTACACACCTAACATGCTCCACATGCTCATTCAAAGTTTTACTATACACCAAGATATAATCGAAGTAAACTACGACGAATTTACCTATAAATGCACATAAAACATGGTTCATTAAACGCATAAAAGTGCTAGGTGCATTAGTAAGTTCAAAGGGCATTACTAACCATTCATACAAGCCATATTTAGTTTTAAAAGCAGTTTTCCACTCATCTCCCTCCTTCATTCGAATTTGATGATAACCACTTTTAAGATCAATTTTACTAAATATGCTAGCCCCATGCAATTCATCCAACATATCATCTAACCTAGGAATAGGATGACGATACTTTACCGTTATGTTGTTGATGGCCCTACAATCAACACACATTCTCCAAGTCCCGTCCTTCTTTGGTACAAGTAACACGGGTACGGCACATGGGCTCATGCTCTCCCTTATGTACCCCTTACTCATCAAATTCTCCACTTTCCTTTGAAGCTCCTTCGTCTCCTCGGGGTTACTTCGATAAACGGGGCGGTTTGGAATGACTGTTCCAGGTACGAAATCAATTTGATGTTCAATACCTCGAATGGGTGGTAACCCACTAGGTATGTCTTCTGGAAACACATCTTCAAATTCCTGCAATAAAGAAATAGCTAAACTAGGGAGGAATTTCTTAGTTTCATCAATTGCAAGGAATGATTCCTTATACAATAAAAGGACCATTAGTCGCTTTTCCATGAAGGCCTTCTTGATTTCACTTCTTTTTGCATAGAAACTCATTTCTGTTTTTTCTTTTCCGGCACTCTTCATTCCCTCTCCTTTTCTGAGGTATGTACCCCAACACTCTTTTTTTCTCTCGTCTCTCCTTTTTCTGGAGTCATAGCTCAAACCCTCTTTTCCTCTCCTTTTTTTGAGATTGTGGCCCCAACTCTCTTTCTCTCATTTTTCCTCACACTTTTTTCTTCATCATTTTTCAATTTTATTTGATCTTCATACACTTGTGATGGCGTCAATGGTGCAAGTGTAATAGTTTTTCCTCCTTTGGTAAAACTATACCTATTTTTGTATCCATAATGCATCAGATTCCTATCATATTGCCAAGGTCTACCTAACAAAATGTGCCAGGCATGCATAGGAACCACATCACACATGGCTTCATCCATATAGCTACCAATAGAAAAACTCACTAACACCCTCCTATTCACCTTAATTTCACCACTATCATTCAACCATTGAAGCCTATAAGGTTTAGGATGTTTCAACAAGGGTAATCCTAGTTTTTAACAAGTGTGGTGCTAGCAATGTTAGTACAACTACCACCATCAATAATCATACTACATACCTTGTCATTGATGTGACACCGTGTATGGAATATTGTCTCCCCTTGTTGCTTCAAGTCATCCGTGTTGATTTGAGCACTAAAAGCTCGCCTTGCAACTAATAGTTCACCACGCTCCCCAAATAGCACATCCTCATCATCACAAGCTTCCTCTAATGTGGGCATATCACTATAATCCTCTTCTTCACTATCACTCTCCATGGTTCCATCCTTTCGCATAAGTATTACCCGTCGATTAGGACATTGAGATGCCACATTTCCCCTACCCAAACATTTGAAACATTGATGTCTCTACTCCTAGATGGTTGAGATTCCCCCTTAGGTGTGGGTTTGCTAGCATGTTCCTCCTTTCATTTTGGTGCCTCAAACTTCCTTTTCGAAATAGCCCCATCTCCTTTGTTTTCTCACTTTGGCTTCCAAGAAGGATTAGAACCCGAAGAACCCGATTGATACTTTGCTATCCCTTTTCTCTTCAATTGCTTCTCCACTTTTATACCCATGTGTAACATATCTTCCAACTCCAAATAATGTTTTCTAGCTTAACCATGTTAGCTATATCCATATTCAACCCCGTTCAAAAACTGAGCCATAGTAGCCTCCCTATCCTCATCCACATTAGCTCTAATTATCAACATCTGCATCTCCTTATGATAATCCTCCACACTCTTGGATCCTTGGTATAGACTTTATAATTTTTTATGAAGCTCCCGATGGTAATGACTTGGCACGAATCTCTTCCTCATGATAGCTTTTAATTCATCCCAAGTATTAATGGGCTTCTCGCGATTCCTCCTCCTAGAAGTCACCAATTGATCCCACCAAGTAATAGCATAATCGGAGAACTCAAGTACCGCTACCTTAACCTTTTTCTCTTCCGAATAAGTGCAGCAATTAAAAATCAACTCCATCTTCTTTTCTCACTCCAAGTATGCTTCCGGATCACTCCTACCCTTGAATGACAGAATTGTCATTTTGATGTTGCTCATACTACTATCAACTCTATCTCCAATAAGATCTCTATCCCTCCTTCCATACCTAACTCCTCTATCCACAATTGCCCCATCGTCAAAATCACTATTTTCTTCATTCTCATCAACCATCTCCCCTCTACGTCCTCGCCCACCTTGCCTACATGCATTAGGAAATTCCTGAGGTTGTTCAAGTCTTTTTAACCTACCTATCACATCCCCAAACAACAGCTCAAACCGTTTACAATCTTATCCGACATGTTGTCTCGATCGTTTTTTTGTAGTAGAAGATTGTTCAGACATCCTAAAACTAAGTAATTTTATGCCTCACGTGTTTTCACTCGTGTATCACTCAATCTGACTTTTTTTCCCTCTATTAATCTCACTTCTATTGCCTTTTTCCACTCAACAGCTTTCACACCAATTGCTTCAAAGAACAAACTCGAACTTAAGCAAGTATTAATCCCGAATAATTCAAACTAGGTATGAGGGAGAATTCAATGATTTATTGGAATAAACTTAATGAAGGAATTTGACACTTTTGATTGGAGACCAGAATTAATTCAAGAAGGTAGTTCTTGAATTATTTTATTTTATTTTTGATGGATTTTTTCTTTTTTTTTTTGCTGGAAAATTCAACTATGATAACGACGAAGAAAGGAAATTTGATTTGGATAACAAACGAATGAAATAACTACTTTTGAATTTTTTTGGGATACTTTTCTGGATCAAGGACTCAAAACTATGAAGAACGCGAAGAACAAAATTAAAGAATTCGAGAAAACAAATAAAGATATAACCTTGATTTTTTTGGAGCCTAAGTTCTGATACCAACTTTGCAAACCACGAACAATTGTAGCTACGCAACCCACAAAAGATTGATTCAACCCAAGAATTCCAAAAGAATCACGATTTATTGATCCAATTAAAATAAATTGAATCAAGAAACCAATACAATCAATTGATAAATTGACCTCTTGATCACAAATAATATTAATTCTCACCCAAGTTTGAACAAACAAGAATAAACTTGCAAGTTCGAATTTTATTCAATAAAGAATAAGTTGTTGAAAGCAAAATAACCTCACAATAATCTCTCAAAGTTGTTAGACCTAATAATGAAAATTACAACCCCTTAAATAGGGTGAAAAAGGGATTTAAGAGCCCTAAGACAATAAGGAATGTAATTGTTTCAAATATGGAAAGAAAATAAAAAAGGAAATTCTCGCGGAACATAGTTATGTCAGTGACACTCTAACTTACGGCCGTAAGTTGGTCACGGTTTAAGCATTACATCCATGAGGAAAAGACTTACGGTTGTAAGTCTAATTCTCCCCCAAACTCCAGTTTTGGCCCGAGGGATGATTACATCCGTGACCAGTGTTGGTTATGGCTATAATTATGATCTTCTGAACTCCCATCTCGACTACTTGGATGACGTTGATTCACCCATCTTCTCGGCTAGACTCCAACATGAAACTTGCTTCCTTCTTAGCTAAGAATGTTGTTTCGTCCATCTTTTCTCATACTAGCTTGTCCATTGCTTCTTTGGTCTTCTTCGTCTGCAATCGAGTCACCGGCCCTCTTCAATTATCAACGGATCTTTGCACGGACTTGCACTCGTGATCTGGATCGTAACATAAAATATACTTTAAATTATGCTTCTTTAGGAGCATTGAGTCAATATTTTTTTGGATTATTGAAATTGTAATATACTGCTCTTCACGAGCAAGTACTATTTTTCTAGAATATCAATAATGTTGTCCTACTTCGTGAGCAACAACATTGATATTTTATCAATTCAAAATTTATAAATGAACATCTACAAATATCTACTCAGCTTAAAGAATACTAATTACTATATAAACATGATATGAATTTATATATAAAAATTAATTACCAAACGTATACTAGGAAAAGGAATTTCCATATATAGAAATTAACAAAATTGACTAAATCTTTTACCAATATGCAAAAGACACTAAAAATGCATGTGAATTCCATATATAAAAATTAGAGGTATAACTAATATGAAGTAGAACCAAAATGTATAAATTTAAATAATTTATATAGGAATTCAAAATAACGTAGTGATTTCCAACGATATGATTGAAAGAGTAAAAGCAAACTTAATAGTACATGCAAACATAATTGACCTAGAAAAAAAAAAAAGACAAATTTTCAGTACCTTTTAGAATGAAAATTACTGTGCTAAAATGAGATATGTCTTCTTCCGCTAACGAACCTATTTCGATTCTTCAAAAATAATAAATCAATGTTCTTCTGAAATATTGAAAATTTTAATTTATGCTTTTCATGAGCAAATAATATTCTTCTGGATTATTAATTATAATGTTGTGCTACTTCAGTAGCAATAACAAATTATTTATAATAGACATTTATATGGTTAATATTCTTTTGAAATATTAATTATCCGTTGTGCTACTTTAGGAGCAACAACACAATGAATTATAAATTTAAATCAATAATAACAATAATACTTGTAATTGACAGATCTATAATTAATATTCTTCTGGAATATATATATATATGTGTGTGTGTGTGTGTGTGTGTACTGTTGTCCTACTTCAGGAGCAACAATACAATAAATCAATAGCATTAATAAATTTGTAATGGACACATTTATGATTAATATTCTTCTGGAGTATTAGTATACTATTGTGCTACTTCAGGAGCAACAATGTAATGTAATAATAAATAAATACAACTATAAAATCTTTTACATCCTCCCGACTGGAATCTGAACCACCTAGATTGTATAAATGTTCAATGATATTGGCAGATTATCTCCTCCAATAATAAGAAACTATTTTCAATCTGAACAACCAATGTGCTTCTAACTAATATTTTGATATGTGAGATTTTGAGAAAATTTTCTAACTCAATTGGTTAGAGCATCGTGTTGATAACATGTTATAAACTACAGAGAAAAAGAGAGAATAATAGAGACACCAATAAACTTGTGCATTTTATTATGAATAGAGCCTCATATTTATAGAGGAGAATAGGGGTATACAAAGTAATAATGTTTAGGATTACAGGGGTACAATTGTCATTCACCAATACAAGATAATATTTACAACATGTTATAAACTAGAGAGAAAAGAGAGAAGAAATAAAGAGGTCAATAATTTTTTGTATTTTATTATGAACCAGAGCCTCATATATATAGGGGAGAATAGGGATATAGAAATTAATAATGTCTAGGGTTACAGGAGTACAATAGTCATTCACCAATACAAAATAATATTTACAACACTCCCCTTTGAATGACATATTACGAAATATCTGACTAGTTAAAACCTTGTTTGACAAAAATCCAATGGCAATAAAACATCAAATGAAGGAAAAAGAGTACAGTTATTCTTGGAGTATTAAGATGAATGCTGCTTCGTTAAAACTTTACCAAGAAAACCCAATGGGACAAAACCTTTGTAACGACCCGGGTCCCACTTAACGAGCTGTCCCGATCGTTAGACGACGACATACTATCCCCACTGTACCAACATAAATCTTTTCAGCATACTTTGTCCTTACTCGCACGCTCCCCGAGAAAACTTCCCAGGAGGTCACCCATCATAGAATTGCTCCAAGTCAAGCACGCTTAACTTTGGAGTTTCTAACGATGGACTTCAGAAAAAAAAAGGTGCACCTTGTTGGTATGAATAGTAATTATCATTTCTTTTAAGCTTTCCTGGCTGGGTGTTACAATCACCCCCCATTAGACTCGTGACCTCCTCGTTATGCTTAAACCATCTTAGGATCAATTGCCAGGCATTTGGATTCTAGAGGTGGCTCCTACGGGTTCAAGAGTTGGCTCTCACCCTATGGCATAGCAATTTGTCCCGCATAGCACTTAGTTCCTGATTTTCGGCTGGCGGCCGACTCTGATACCATTTGTAATGACCCGGGTCCCACTTAACAGGCTGTCCCGACCGTTAGACGATGACGTACTATCCCTACTGTACCAACATGAATCTTTTCTGCATGTTTTGTCCTTACTCGCACGCTCTCCGAGAAAACTTCCCTGGAGGTCACCTATCATAGAATTGCTCCAAGCCAAGTACGCTTAACTGTGGAGTTTCTAATGATGGACTTCCGAAAAAAGGTGCACCTTGTTGGTATGAGTAGTAGCTATCATTTCTTTTAAGCTTTCCTGGCTGGGTGTTACAACCTTGGCCAAGGAAAAAGAGTACAGCTACTCCCCCTAGCATTGATCAATGTAAATCATTGGGTTGATGCATACCAATCTTCTGCACTGATTTCTTGAATGTAGATGTTGGCAGTGCTTTTGTGGATAAATCAGCTACATTGTCACTTGAGTGAATTTGTTGAAAACTTTAGAATATTTTGATGCTGGCTTGTTAAAACCTTGTCAGAAAAACCCAGTGGGACAAAACCTGAACAAAGGAAAAAGAGTACAACTACTCCCCCTGATATAATCTGTATTGAATCATCCATATAGCTACTCTATCTGATTCAATCTCTACTAAATCATCCATTTATTGACCTCTTTATTTCTTATCTCTAATTTATAACACGTTATCAGGACGAGTCTCTATCAAAATGAGTTAAAATTTCTCAAAACTCACATATCAAAATATTAGTTAAAAGCACATTGGTGGTTCAGATTGAAAATAGTTTCTCATTACAGGAGGAGATAATTTGTCAATATCATTGAATCTTTATACAGTCTCTATGGTTCAGATTCCAGTCAGGAGGATGGAAAAGATTTTGTGGCGTACTTATTTATTATTATGTTACGTTGTTGCACCTAAAGTAGCACAATAGTATATTTATATTCCAAAAGAATATTAATCATAGATTTGTCCATTATAAATTTATTGATTTATTGCGTTGTTGCTCCTAAAGTAGCACAACAATATATATATTAATATTACAGAAGAATATTAATTATAAATCTATCAATTACAAGTATTATTGTTATTATTGATTTAAATTGATAATTCATTATGTTATTGCTCCTAAAGTAGCACGACGGATAATTAATATTTCCGGAGAATATTAAACATATAATTGTCTATTATAAATAATTTGTTGTTACTCCTGAAGTAGCAAAATATTGTAATTAATATTCCAAATGCTCATGAAGAGCATAAATTATAATTTTCAATATTTCAGAAGAACATTTATTTATTATTTTTGAAGAATCGAAATAAGTTCGTTAGCGGTAGAAGACGTATCTTGTTCCAGTACATTAATTTTCATTCTAAAAGATACTGAAAATTTGTCATTGTCTCTTTATGAGATATGTTATTGTTGTGTTGAAATATCGCAAGTGTACGATATCGCTAACAAGTAATAAAAGTGGACCTTTGAGTCCGGGTTGTCGATCCCACGAGAACTATTTATTCGTTATCGATTTATTTCGAATATAGAATTCCTAGACAAAAACCAAAACTAACTAAGAAAATAAATTGTAAAATAATAAAAACAGAAACGACAAATAATTGAAAATGAATTAAATAAACAAATCAATTAAAATAAAAAATAGAAAATTAAACTAAAAGCAATTAATAAAAGTGAAAGAACAGAGTGGTGGGTTTTTTAAACAATTGAATGAAAATCGGGACTAACGATTTCGAAATAACGTTCTAGATTAATTTCTCATCTCAAGTTGTTTTCTAAAATTGTATTTGGTCGAATTCACGCATATATCTAATTTACCTCTCTCGAGTTCAAATTAGGCCTATTTAACTAAGTCAACCATGTATCTCTACAGCGGGTCAGAGTTCTCCTTAGCTAAATGCATTTAATTTCCTAGGAATTCCTAAGTGACCACATGCAACCACAAATTCATATCTCTACCTTTTTGTTGAAATTGCCGAATTTTATTACGTGATCTAATTGTTAACTCACCTCTCGGATTATGAAAACAACCATGAAATCATGAATTGGTGATCAAGCAACTCAAGCATTAAACGCAATAATAAAATCAATACATGATAATAAAGTGCCAACTTGAGAATTAAAAATCAAACTAGAAACATTAAATCTATATCGTCAATCCCGAATTAAAATTTAGCTACTCATGTTTGTGGAATAAAAAGCAATAAAAAATAAAACTTGGAGTTTAAATAACTGAAGAATTATCATCACCACCAATGCACAGTCGAGTCCTATTTGCAATTGAGGATGCTGCACTTCCCTTTTTTTTTTCTTTCCTTCAGCCGTGACTTTCTTTGTCTCTCCAGCAACTCAATCCAATTGTGTATCTATTCCAGCCCTTTTAATTTCTTCCAGCCAAGTCTTTTATTCACCAGAAAACACACAACCCAATGCTTTTTGTCCTAAATCAGCCGCACCTTTATTATTCTCACTACTTAATCTCAAAGCCTCCAATTATATCACCAGCCAAGTCCTTCAATTGCTTTCTCCACAATAAATTCCACTATTCCAATCAGCTATCCTTTTTCTTGTCCCCTTGATTTATTGTAGCAGCCGTGTATATGTGTATATCAAAATTTAATTCCGAAAAACTCCCAGGCTGCGCACTTGTTTTGATTCCACCAATTATTCTCCAACCTCCAGCCCTCTGCCTTATGTATATATATTCAAGAAAAGCTCTCCTCCCTCAGCCCTCCAATGTTAGTCCCACGGCTGCGCACACTCCCTCCTCTTCTTCAGCAATGTTATGTTTATATATATATACAAAATTCAACCCTAAGCCCAAATAAAATAAATTATCCTTTAAGCATCTCAATTCTTTTAAATAAACTAAGTTGGTCCTTGAGTCTTCAATTGTGCAATTAAACCCTTGAGTTTCAAAACGTTTTCAATTAACTCCACTTTTCATCCCATTATTATCTATTTGCTTCAATTCCTTACTTTTCTTGATTTTGGGATAAAACCTGAAATAATAACAAATAAACACAAACTAAGTAGAATTTATTCGAGAAAAACAAAATAATATCCTAATTTCGACAAATAAATAAGTGTATAAAATACACTTATCAGTTATTAATTTGATATTCTGAAAAAATATTTTGTTGTTACTCCTGAAGAATAATAATTTTATTTTAAGATAAATATTCAATTTATTATGTTACTTGTTCACGAATAACATAGTTTCTTTTTCTGCTCAAAGTAAAGTTTTGTATTCTATTAACTTTGAATTTTCATAGAAAGTGGTATAATTATTCGATCTTATCATATCGCTTTGATTATACCAACTTACAATAAACATTTGTTTGAATGTATGCTTTACATTCAATAATATAAAACAATATTCCAGAAGAATATTGTATCAATGTTCTAGAAAAAAAACAATATAAATCAATGTTCCAGAAGAATATTGATCTAAATCGATATTCCAGCAGAATATTGCACATTAGCAATATCTCATTTGAGTTATTTAATAAAATATTGTAGAAGAATATTTCGTTTTTGCTCTTGAAGAAGCAAAATCTCATTTCATATTAAATCAAGTATAATATGTTGTTACTTCCGAAGAAGCACAACAATTATAAAATAATATTATCTGCTCTTGAAGAGTATGATATTACAATTTCAATATTGCAGAAGAATATTGACGTATTAATTTTGAATAAGCAATAAAAACGTGCTTTCGAAGTAGCATATGTTTCGAAGAATATCTTATTTGAGTTAATATTTATCCATGAAGGATATAACTAATGTTATAAGGACATTGATTAGTTTGACTACTTGAATGATATAGGATTATATAATATTTAACCATTGAATTATATCTTATATTGAACCAAAAGTTCAATTTGATTTTATTATTTGGCATGACCAGTTGGACCAACATTGGATCAATAACGATACGAAATTAAAATGGATATTCAATGAAGAACCAATCATATATGGTGTTTGTTCTCTTTCATGAAATTTCTTGATTATCACTAGCTAAAATAAGGATTAAATTCTCTATATTTCTGAAAATAACTAGGGTGATAAATGGGTCCCATAATCCTTCACGTTTATCATCTACATATTATTTGTATCTAATAGGTTTGATATATATACTAGATGATTGCATGGTGTTCGCATCCTAAAGTTTGCAAAATTTAGCTCAAATTTTAAATTATGAGCATAATCTTCAGATTATATAATCAAGAATGTGTCTTGATAACGCTAGTGAACATGAATCTCAACATTTTAATAAGTGTTAGTTGGAATGTCCAAAAATGGTTTAACATTTTTGCTTGTTAAACGTCTCCAATTAATTTAATTAGGAACAAAATACTTCACTTTTTGTTTAGGGAATTCTATTACGCATCATGCATCATAGTTCTCCCTATTATAATTGGCTTATGGTTAGAGCCTAATTTTTCATCTAATTTTTTAATAGTGCAATTGATCCACCACAATGCACTGAAATGAAAAATAAAGAATGTTGAGAAAAATGCGTGTTTTGAACATATATCCTAGATGGGTGATATTTTACAATGTCGAAAAATGATTGTCAATTTGATTTGAAAATTTTCTCAAAATTAGGGGGGAAGATTAGTAGCTTAAAATCAAACATATGATTCTTTGTTTGGCTTGAATATTTAGTCTTTCTATCAAGTCCGTTATGATTCTTATCATTCCCTTCTAACATAATATAATGCATTTGTTTGATTTTTAGCTATTAATCTTCTCCCTAATGTTGAGAAAATTGTCCAATCAAATTGACAATCATTTTTTCGGTGTTGTAAAATATCATCTATTTGGGATATATGTTCAAACCACTCATTTTTCTCAACATTCTTTATTTTTCATTTCAGTGCTTTTTGGTGGATCAATTGTACTATTAAAAAATTATATGGAAAAATTAGTCTCTAACCACAGGCTAGTTATCACAGGGAGAACTATGATACTGGCATAATGTGTAATAGAATTTCCTAAAAAAAAAGGAAAGTATTTTGTTCTCAATTAAATTAATTGGAGGCGTTTAACAAGCAAAAATGTTAAACCATTTATCGACATCCCAACTAATACTTATTAAAATGTTGAGATTCATGTCCACTAGCATTATCAAGTCACATTCTATATTATATAATATGAAGATTATGCTCATAATGCAATAATTTCTCAAACTTCAGGTTGCGAACACCATGCAATCATTTAGTATATGTATCAAATCTTTTAGATACAAATAATATTTAGATGATCAACGTGAAGGATCCTGGGGGCCCATTTATCACCCTAATTATTTTCAGAAATATAGGAAATTTAATCCCTATTTTAGCTAGTAACAGTCAAGAAATTTCATGAACGAGAACAAACATCATATATGATTGAATAGAAGAATCTTTTGATTCTTCATTGAGCATCCATTTTAATTTCGCATCATTATTGATCTAGTGACGGTCCAATTGGTAATGCCAAATAATAAAATCAAATTGAACTTTTGGTTCAATACAAGATATAATTAAATGACTAAAGATTTTATGATCATATATCATTCAAGTAGTCAAACTAATCAATATCCTTATTACATTAGTTATATGTTTTCCTTCAGGAATAAACATAAACTCAAATGGGATATTCTTCGAAATATATACTACTTTGAAAAGCACATTTTTATTGTTCATTCAAAATCAACATGTCAATATTCTTCTGGAATATTGAAATTGTAATATCATACTCTTCCAAGAGCAATTAATATTATTTTATAATTATTCTGCTTCTTTGGGAGCAAGAACATATAAACATATTAGACTTGAATATGGTGTGTGAAATAAGATTTTGCTTGTTCAAGAGCAAAAATGAAATATTCTTCTCAAATTAGATATTCCTAATGCTGCAATATTCTGCTGGAATATCGATTTAGATCAATATTCTTCTGAAATATTGATTTAAATTGTTCATTTTCTAGAATAGTGACATAACATTCTTCTGGAATATTGTACTATATTATTGAATTTAAAGTATACATTCAAACAAACGTTTATTGTAAGTTGGTATAATCAAAACTATATGATAAGATCGAATAGCTATACCACTTTCTATGGAAATTCAAAGTTAATACAATAACAACATTTACTTGGAGCAGAAAAAGAAACTATATTATTCATGAACAAGTAACATAATAAATTGAAATATTTATCATAAAATAAAGTTGTCATTCTTCAGGAGGAATAACAAAATATCTTTTCAGAATATCAAATTAACAACATATCTCATAATATTAGGCTCTTCAAGAGCAAATTATATTCCGTTATAATATTTAATATGAGATAAAATTATGATTTTTTAGGAATCACCACAACAATATATTATTCTACATCATAAAAATCTTTTGGATTATTAATAAATTCAGAAATTTGAATTTCTTTGAGAACAATATTGAAATATTTAACACATGAGCAATAAAATAATATTCTTCTAGAATATTGAAATGTAGCAATAACGCAATATTCTTCTGGAATATTGATTCGAAGCTCATTCAATTATAACAATAATTAATATCTATTGTGCTAGTTAGAAGTAAAAAAAAGAATTATTCTTCTGAAATAATTATATTTCTAAAGTTGAGATTCTTCAAGAATAATAAGTCAATGTTCTTCTGGAATATTGACAAAGTGTGCTCCAAGAGCAAATAATATTCTTCTGGAATTTTGATATTAATAATTCATTCTGCTTTTCGAACTAACAATATTTATACTCTACAGGAGTGACAATAAAATATTTTTCTGGAATATTTATTTAACGTGGTTTGTGTTTCTTCGAGAACACCAACACCATATTCGTTTAAAATACACTTTAAATTTTGCTTCTTCAGGAGCATTGAGTCAATATTCTTCTGGAATATTGAAATTGTAATATACTACTCTTCACGAGCAAGTAATATTTTTCTTGATTATCAATAATGTTGTCTTACTTCGTGAGCAACAACATGATACACTATCAATTCAAAATTTGTGAATGAACATTTACAAATATTTAATCAGCTTAAAGAATATTAATTACCAAACATACATCAGGAAAAAGAATCTCCATATATAGAAGATAACAAAATTAACTAAATCTTTTATTGGTTAAATCTTTTACCAATATGCAAAAGATACACGCACGTGAATTCCATATATAAAAATTAGAGGTATAACTAATATATAGTAGAATCAAAAGGCATAAATCTAAATAATCTATGTGGAAATTCAAAATAACGTAGTGATTGCCAAATATAGGATTGAAATAGCAAAAACAAACTTAATGGTATAGACAAACATAATTGATATAGGCAAAAAGAGATAATGACAAATTTTCAGTACCTTATAGAACGAAAATTAATGTGTTGCAACAAGATATGTCTTCTGTCGCTAACGAACTTATTTCGATTCTTCAAAAATAATAAATCAATATTTTTTTAAAATATTGAAAATTATAATTTATGCTTTTCATGAGCAAATAATATTCTTCTGGAATATTAATTATAATGTTGTGTTACTTTAGGAGCAACAACAAATTATTTATAATAGACAATTATATGTTTAATATTCTTCTGGAATATTAATTATCCGTTGTGCTACTTCAGAAGTAACAACTTAATGAATTATCAATTTAAATCAATAATAACAATAATAACATGAAGATCGAGAATTAAAGTTGATTTAACCTATGTAAAGGTATAACACTCTCAATATTTAGTGATAAATAAAATTTTCCAAAATTTATATATTTCGGTCAACCGAAAGTTGGTCAACCGAAACTCCAACGGTTGAAATTTCTCAACGGCTATATTGACACTTCGGTTGACGGAAACTCCAGACTTGATCAATTGAAAGTGCCTGAGTTTGATTTTCTTGATCTATAAATAGTACTGGTATCTTTTCCTTTCAATTTCAACAACTAATAGAAGAGATTTAAGAAAAGTTTTCTTGTGAAAACTCATTGTTTTTACTTGATTTATATTCATCTATCTTTATAAGAAAACCTTATTGATCTAAACTTTGTTTTATCAAATTCATTAAAGTTTTTGGAAGAAATTTTTTGTGAAGATTCTTGGTTTTATATTGTCTAGACTTCTTCAATATCACATTATATATTGGAATTGAAGTGTAAGTCTCTCTTTGTTCTAAACTTGTTTTAATCTTTTAAAGAGAGAATTTCAATTGAAGAACTTTGATTATTTGTACTATACTTTTCATTATCATTTTATTCATCAAAGTTCCATTGCCTAACCACTTTGAGCTTAACTTATTTTTGATTATTCAATTGTGGATCTCTTGATATTTAACTTGATTTAATCATTTAACAAGAGATTATATTCTTTGAAAACTTTGTTTGATTGCATTGAACTTTTTATTATCATTTGCATCAAAGTTTTTCTCTAACGCTCAAGCTTAACTCATTGTTATCTATTAGAGTGTTAGCCTAACTCTCTTGAGACTTAATTTGAGTATATCATTTGTGAAGACTCAAGAGAGTTATTTCAATTGTAATTCAATTCATTATGTTCGGTGATTTTGAGAGCCTTGTGAAAACTCGAGTGTAAAGGATAGGTGCTCCTTGTTGTAAGTCACCTAAGGATAAGTGCTCATTGTTGTAAGTCACTTAAGGATAAGTGCTGTTGTTGTAAGTCATTTAAGGATTTCGTACTCCGTGTTGTGAGTTACTATTATAGTGGATTTGACCTTGCTCGTGACGAAGAGCTCGGTAACAGAAGACATAGATCATATTGGTTGATTGAACTTCTTTAAATAGCATTTGCATCCTCTTATCCCTTTTACTTAACTTACATTGCACTTACTCTATTCTATTAATTCATATTGTGTAACACTATTTCTATGTGTTATACTTGTTTTATCAATTAAGTTTCACCTTTATAGCACACTAAATTGATAGTTAAGTTACTTACAACATTAAGTGTTCATACTTGTACCTATTGGTTTTAAGTTTAAGATTATTTATCAAAAAGTTTTTATAAACCAATTCACCCCCCTCTTGGTTAGTTACTCTTGGGCTAACAATTGGTATCAAAGCTTAGGTGCTCATTTTTAAAAGATTTTACAATCTTGAGTTAATGGCTAATCATAATTTTGAGGGACATTCTACAAATCGTCCTCTTTTCGTTGATGGTACATTTTATAACTATTGGAAGACTAGAATGATGATTTATGTCCAATCAATAGATTATAATGTTTGCGAAGTAATTGAATTAGGTCCATATATGCCTACAAAAATTATTAA
This sequence comes from Ligustrum vulgare, assembly GCA_963555705.1. Classification (NCBI taxonomy): domain Eukaryota; kingdom Viridiplantae; phylum Streptophyta; class Magnoliopsida; order Lamiales; family Oleaceae; genus Ligustrum; species Ligustrum vulgare. Next base: position 29,938,698 of record OY743180.1, read on the forward strand.
AGTTAATGGAAAATCGGACCAAATCATTCCTCAACCTAGAGAGGAATATGATGAGAATGATAGAAGAAAATTGTCTTCAAATGCTTAAGCCAAAAATCTACTTTACTGTGCTTTGGATATAAATGAATTTAATTGTATTAGCACATGTGATTTCGCATTTGATATTTGGCATGCATTAGAAATCACACACATTGGTACAAGAAAAGTGAAAGAAACTAAGATAAATCTCTTATTTAAAGATTTTGAAAATTTCTTTATAAAGCAAGATGAGCCCATTACTTGCATGATTACTCGATTTACCAATATTATTAATGGCCTTAAAGGTTTTGACCAGAAATTTACTACGGTGAACTTGTAAGTAAAATTCTTAGGTCTCTCTCCTAAGATTGGATTCCATTGAGGATGTTGATTGAAAACGCAAAAGACATAAACACATATCCATTGGAGGAGTTTTATAGAACATTGATGACTTATGAGCTCAACAATGCCGAAACAAAGGAGAAGACAAGAAAAGGAAAAGAAGAGGCTAAACGAGTGATGTAGGAAAAAATCGATGGAAAATTAGATCGTAAAGGATTAGACCGCAATTTACAGATTTGGCATCCAACCTCTGTTTCGAGCCTATAATATGTCTATTTTGGGTAGCTCAACGAGAGGAGTGTAACACACTGCTTTGCTGTGATATACAATGGATTTTGGACATTCGAGATCGTTTAGGCAGCGGAAACAGTGTTTTAATAATTTAGTGCTATATCAGTCATTTAGTTTATTTCGAATTCTTTTTATTTCGTTGATTTAGAATAAGTTTTATATTTTCCTAGATGATTTACAATATGTTTCTTTGTCTTATTTAGTTAATCTAGAATACGTTTTATACTTTTCCTATTTTATTTAGAATACGTTTCTTTGTTTTATGGCCCTTTAAATAGAGGGTTAATTGATTGTTTTTATTCAGATCAATTAATAAAAGTTCTTGAGATTTCTCTCATTCTTGGTGGATTCTAAGTTTATATTTTTTTTAAGGATTTCGTTTGAATTCCTTGCTTTCGTCTTGCATCAAGTGGTATCAGAGAGAGGATTTGCCTTGTTTAATGGCCAACAACGAAGTCGAATAAGTGAACCCTCGCGACGCTGATCGTAGGGAAGGCGATGCAGATCTATGGGTATCAATTGACGAGCAACGGCAAATGATGAAGAGGTTGGAGGGCATGCTACAACAATTGTTGGGGCGTCAACCCAACCCAAATGCAGCCATTGTTAATGCCCCTACCCCTGCCAACCGAGATGGAGTTGAGGGAGTTTCCATCGGCCATCCTGGAGGAGGCCGCAACCCTAGGTCCACTAGGGATGTGCAGTATGGTGATACTAGTGATGAAGATTAGGAGGAGGATATTGCTCCTCCACGAAACACCAACAATAATCGGGAAGACTATCGTGTTAAGGCAGATATTTCCTACTTTATTGGAAACTTAAGAGTTAAAGATTTCTTCAATTGGCTAGGGGAAGTTGAGAGGTTTGCTGATATGATGAAGGTTTCCGATGAAAAATTAGTGAAGATTGTGGCATTCCGCTTGAAGGGTTCTATAGCGGTATGGTGGGATCAATTGTAGGCCACCCGTCATAAACAAGGAAAGAATAAACTTCGCAGCTGGAGAAGAATGAAGTAGTTATTATAGGGATGGTTCTTACCTTCGGATTACGAAAAAATTCTTTATCGTATGTACCTGAATTGTGTGAAGGGAAATCGTTGTGTGCATGATTATGTCTTTGAATTCTAGAGGTTGGCTGAGCGTAAGGACCTTCAAGAGTCTAAAAATCAAAAGATTGCTCATTTTACCAGTGGGCTGAAGTTTTCCATCCAAGAGAAAATTAGGTTGCAGATTATCGACACTGGATGATGCCATTAATATGGCCTTACGAGCTGAGGCAATGGAGAACGAGAAGAAAACAACCAATTTTCAATGAGTTCCTCAAACGGATCCATCATCATCTAGTGCTCTTGAAAGAGAAAAGACTGCTCAACCATCCGTTGCAAATAATCAGGTAGCTCAAAATTCTGAAATAAATACCAGGAATCAGGGACGAAATCAACCTCAAAAGGAGAATCTATATGCTAAACCAACAACAGTAATTTGTTATCGTTGCAACAAGTCAGGGCATCAGTCCAATGTATGCCTGGAACGTAAGCGAGTCAATCTGGTGGAGGCAGAGGACGATGAGGAAAAAGAGGGTGTTACTTGTAATGAGACAGGAGATGTGATCTCTAGTAGCAGGAAGAACGTTCAAGAGAAAATTGTGAATTTTATTTATGGGGGATGAAATCAAAGAATACGTCATTGAAGAAGTAGAAGATTGTGCTGTGAAGAATAAAATTGAAAAGTTAAAAATCGAGGAAACAATTTTGACGGCTTGCTTACATGTTAAACATATTAGCTATTATGTCTTGAAGGAACAACCCAATGGTGATGATGAATTATTCATGAAATCACATATTTTTGTTGGCCAATTTATTGGAGCTCTAATCCTCGGACTTAAGAAATTTAAATTCAAAGGAGCAAGACGTCGCCAGTGGCTAATAGCTTGAAAATTTTCGAGTTCAAATTATAACTCGGGGTTATTTGGAGGTGGAAGGGTATGATGTAGGACAAAGTCGATGCAAAATTAGATCGTAAAGGATTGACCATAATTTACAGATTTGGCATCTGACCTTCGTTTCGGGCCCATAATATGTCTATTTTGGGTAACTCGACGAGACGAGTGTAACTCATTGCTTTGCTATGACATACGATAAATTTTGGACATTCAAGATCGTTTAGGCAGCGGAAACAGTGTTTTAATATTTTAGTACTATTTCAGTCATTTAGTTTATTTCAAATTCTTTTTATTTAGTTGATTTAGAATATGTTTTATATTTTCCTAGATGATTTAGAATATGTTTCTTTGTTTTATTTAGTTAATCTAGAATACGTTTTATGCTTTCCTTATTTTATTTAGAATACGTTTCTTTGTTTTATGACCCTATAAATAAATGGTTAATTCATTATTTTTATTCAGATCAATTAATAAAAGTTCTTGAGACTTCTCTCATTCTTGGTGGATTCCAAGTTTACATTTCTATTAAGGATTTTGTTTGAATTCCTTGCTTCTGTCCTGCGTCAACGAGAAATTGCTTTAAAATCATCACATTACCGAGTGTCGAAGCAAGAAAAGTTTCTACAAAAAGAAAGCTCGACAAGCCACTTGGGATGAAAGTGATGATAAGCAAAATGAAGATGAGAGTCAACATGAAGTTACAAACATGTGCTTCATGGCCATTGAGGATGAGGTAAACACAAATGACACTCCCTCTTATGATGAATTATCTACCTCATATGAAGAAATCATTGAAACTTTTGCAAAACTTGCTCTTAAACATTCTACTCTTAAAAGGAAACGCTCTTTGTTGAAAAATGAAACCAAAAAGATTTTGGAAAAACAAAAGGTTATTTAAAAGGAGAATAATGATCAAAATGCCTTGATTAAACAAAAGGTTACTTAATATACATTGTTCCCAAATTCACTTAAGGCAAGAGAATTTTTTAGTTAATGCTTGGTAAACAATAATATGTCTTTGATAAAGGAGGAATTGGTTACAAACCATCTTTGAAACAAAAATCTCTCAAAAATATTTTTGTTGAAGTTTCCACTTCTTATTCCTCTCATCAAAATACTACATGTAGTTTTTTTTAACAAAGATGGACATATGGCTTCAAATTGCTTGACTGAAAAAGAGGATACATTTTACAAGCAACCAAAGAAGGATTCAAAAGTCCACTAACACTAATAATCAAGGACCCAAATTCATATGGGTACCAAAGAACAAAATCTATACTATCTTTTGTAGGTACCAAAGAAGGTGAGCAATAGTTTTTGAGTTGTAGATGATCAATGACCAAAGATTAATTATCACTATCATGCTTCAAAGGAAGGGATATAGGTCATTCTGAGTTAATGTACAAATGGAATCATTTGAATTGAAATCATTGGAGCAACTCCAAATCAAGTATAACATAGATATATATCTATATGACAAGGTAACATCAAACTCTATCTATTATCACTATGTATTATGCTTGAATGTTATTTTCTAAAATTAACTATGTGTCTATTGAATTAATTATCTCTTCATAAGCTAAATTATTAGTTTCATATACTTGCTTAAGTGTTCTATATTGCATTCTCTATTTAAGCTTATTGTGAAATAAAATTTTAGAAATCATGCATATTGAGGTGATATTGCTCTTGCTTGTACCAATTCATTCCATATTAATTAACCAATATAGTTGATCACGATTTTTTGCTTTCAATAGATTTTCATGTACTATATGAAGTTTTGATATTGTTATTGAACTTGAATTATGTGGTAAAATTTGATGTATAAATATAACTAAATCAAAGAAAAATCACTCAACCGAAATAAACTATAGTATGTTATAATGCAGATTTTCGGTCAATCGAAATATTTCGGTCGACCTAGAGGTCAACTGAAAGTGCTTTTCAGTTGATCAAATGATCAACTAAAATCCAGTTTCGGTCATACATTGATCAATCGAAAAGAACTGCAACATGCTAATTTTTTTCCTTACAAAATTTCGGTCGACTGAACTTTATTTTGGTCAACCGAAAGTTGTTGATCTCAGTTTTAAAAACTTCAAATCATCCCTAATTTCTTCAAACTCAAACCTTATTTAAAATCACCTTCTCCTCTTCATTTAAATTTCTTAAATTAAATTTTTTTAATCACTTTTTTTATTTACATATGTTATATGCTTAAAAAGTGAAAGGAGTGTGATTGAAGACTAAATTGTTTTGATACTCTCATATGAACACTAGCTCATTTCTTTTGTCATAAGAAGAAATATAAATGAGATTGATTCATACATGTATTTGTATGCAATATATGTGAAAATAAAATTGATGATTTAAGATGAAATATATGAATTTAATTTTCTTTGGATATTTGTGATATTTGAACTCATCTACACTATACATGATCCATTTATTCAATGAGTTGAACTTATGCTATGTATGCTTCATTACGGAGACATGTAATTTTGAGACCCAATGGTCGCATTAATATCTTGATCCAACGTTAAAGTAATAAACTTTATCTATCTTTGATCATATGCAACATAATACCTTGGTATCATCTTGGTCACTCTCCTATACAGTCATACTTTTGATATACACATTGTTTTTCTCTCTTCTCACCTATGCTTTGATTAAGGGGGAAAATCTTTATTACTTTGGCCCCATTTTTTTATGAAGCCAAAAAGGGGAAACAAAGTGTGATGTGTTGATACCCATATGACATATTATGATCTTAAGTTATTGCGATATCATGCTTATAATGGGAAATACAATTATGAGACTATGCTATATACAATCCATGTTTTGATGTTACAATTTTGTTTGGAAATATACCTGTGAACTGTGATCCCATATTGTGCTATCCTACACTATGTTTTGATGGGAAATGCAATGGTCACATTATGCTATCTTACAATTGTGATCACATATACGTGGAAAATGTGATTGTTTATATACACCTTGAACTCATTTCATGCTATATGTATTCTATTAAGGGGGAATGCGATTACGTTCATGATATTAAACTTGTGCTTCATTATTATGCTTATCACACATATGCTCATGATTAAGGGATACATGTCACCTTTTTGCTTATGCCAAAATGAGGAAAATATAGTGATGATTTGTTTAGCTTGACTATGGATAATCTATATGCATAAAAATGCATTATATTATATGCTAGATTATGCCACATTGGTTTGTATAAGATAGGAGAATATATGCTAAAATTGAACTTATCAATTATTCTCATTTCCCTATGTTTTGACTATATGCTACAATTTTTTATATTATCATTACAAATCATCTTGTTTGTCATAATCAAAAAGGGGAAAGTTGTTGACCTATGGTTAACTTAACATTATTTTTAACAAGTGTGATTCAAGTGTTTCATGTAATGATAAATCTTCAAAGCATTCAATGTTCAAATCATCTCTCAAAGATATAAATCGAAATGATATGTTCAAGCACATGAGATGTAAAGAAAATCAAGAAAGAATCGAAGATATTCAAGATCAAGATTCAAGTTGGAAAGCATAAACATGAAGATCGAGAATTCAAGCATACAAGAGTTGATTTAACCTATGTAAAGGTAGGGGTGGACGTGATTCGATTTTGTTTTGGTTCCAGAAGAACCAAACCAAAACATGAACTAGTGGTTTTTTTAACTAATGGAACCAATTGGTTTTTATAAAGAGATGGAACCAAACCGCTCGGTTCTGGTTTGATTTGGTTCGGTTCGGTTCTGGGACCATTACTTGAATTTTTAAATAATGAATGCAAATTAAAACCTGTTTATATCAGTTTCTTTATTAGAATCCATTAACATCATTACTAAATAGAAAATAAATTTTTTTAGTTAACAAAACAAAAGTTTAGAAAAAGTAACTTGTTATTCCAAATCGAAAAAAAAGAAGAAGAAGAAACCCGCTTGAAGGAAGCTCGCCGACTCGTCGAAACTTAGAGAATTGAACATGAAAGCAGTTTAGACTTATAGTTATAGGTTACAAATAAGGTCTGACTTTGCCCACTCTGTCGTGACGCCGTGTGAGTTAGGGATGAAATTTGCAATTTAAGATTTGGTTAACTACCGAGAATTGACGAATTGAGCTGGGGTTTATATATAAGTAAAGTTTAAAAAATAAACATCAATTCCGTTGATGGTGACTAAGGAACGCAATGATTGTCGTGTTGTAAAAGTGCAAGTAAAGCAGTGTGAATGAGTGTCTATAATTGAAAAGAAGAGAAATGAATTATAATTAGAATTTATATTTATGATTTACGATCTTTGTCTAATAGGAAATGAGGTATGCATAGTAAATAACGTTGTTGTACATTTCATATTTATAATTTTAGATTTTAATTTTTTGTGAGACGAATACCCACTGATTTGTGTGTGTGTGTGTGTGTGTGTGTGTGTGTATATATATATATATATATTAGGTTTGGTTCTTGGTTCTTGTTTTGGAATGAGAACCAGAACCGAAACCAAATGGTTCTTAATTTTAAAAATCAAACCATTTTTTTTATGTAGAACCGAACCAAATCTCTTGGTTTGGTTTTGTTCGGTTATTTTGTCCACCCCTATTTAAAGGTATAACACTCTCAATCTTTGAAATTTAACGAGCTCGAAAATGATTTTTATGCATCAAGACACTCATTTGAAAATTCATCACTTGCATAAAAATATAATTTGGCTTCAAAATATGATATCTTTTTAGCAAAAGATAAATTTTGACATAAATAAAATTTCCCAAAATTTGTATATTTCGGTCAACCGAAACTCCAGTTTTGCTCAACTGAAACTCCAATGGTTGAAATTTCTCAACGGCTATATTGACACTTCGATTGACCAAAACTCCAGACTTGATCAACCGAAAGTGCCAGAATTTGATTTTCTTGATCTATAAATCGTCTTCTCTTTTGCTTTCAATTTCAACAACTAAGAAGAGATTTTAGAAAAACTTTCTTGTAAAAATTCATTATTTTTACTTGATTTATATTCATATATCTTAATAAGAAAACTTTGATTGACCTAAACTTTGTTTTGTCAAATTCATCTAAATTTTTAGAAGACAGTTTTTGTGAAGAATCTTGGTTTTATATTGTTTAGACTTAACATCTTCACATTATATATTGGAATTGAAGTGTAAGTCTCTTTTTTGTTCTAAACTTGTTTTAATCTTTTAAAGAGAGAATTTCAATTGAAGAACTTTGATTATTTGTACTATATTTTTCATTATCATTTTATTCATCAAAGTTTCATTGCCTAAACACTTTGAGCTTAACTTATTGTTGATTATTCAAGTGTGGCATCTTTGAATAAAATAACATTACATTGATTTTTGAAAAGATTCGATCTTTGTTATTCTAAATCTGTTTCATTACCTCTGCCTGCTCATTTCAAATTATCTATTGATCAATCACCTAAATCTGATGAATAAGAACATAGAATACTTAATGTTCCTTATTCTAATGCTCTAGGGTCTATGATGTATCTTATGGTTTGTACTAGTCAGACATTACATTTTTTGTTAGTATGTTATGCAGATTTACTAGCAACCCTAGCGAATTACATTGGGAAGCTATGAAATCTTTGCTTAAATATCTTAAAGGTTCTACAAAACTCAGTATGATGTTTTCTAAGTCCAAAAGTGATTTTAAACTAAAAGGTTTTGTGATGTGATCCGTGGTAGGAGATCAAGGGAGAAATCAGGGCATGGGCGATTCCATGACAATCTACGTGTGAAACGGAGCAAGTTCCGTGTTGGGGCCGAATCAAGGATCAAGCCGGGTCAAATTGTTTCAAGGGGGCAAAGGTCGGAACTGCCGGGAAGGCCACGTGATCGCGTGGTTAACTGGAAAAGCGATCGCGAAGTAACACCAAAAAGAGACCCGAGAGTTTTGCGATCGCGTGGTTCAAGTAATTCAGAATTTTCGAGTTTTTTTATAATTAATTTCCGTTTTAATTATTTATGTTCGTGTTTTGAACCCTAATTTCGGTTAGGGCTAGGTTAGGCGCTTTTTATATTATATTATCTTGTTTTTCATTATTGAACAACAGTTTTTGAGTTTATGAATTAAATTGAGAGAGGATTCTCTTGTGAAAGGTTGAGTTTTCCCTTTTCTTGAACTTATCAAAGATCCGATCTTTATGGCTCAAGACATACCAAAGATAGGCCATGAAATCTGAAAGCAAAGAAATCTGCGTAGAAGTTACAGTTGTAAACTTTGGTGTTACGGTCGTAAGTTTGTTTTTGCAGATTTTGGTTTTTTTTTGAAGTTAGGCCATAACATTGTACATTACGGCCGTAAACTAGTCTCTGGAGAATTTTTACCCTTTTGAAGTTACGACTGTAACTTCTTGGACATTACGACTGTAAATCGATTTCTGCAGGTTTTAACTTTCGTCTGGTAGTGTGACTTACGGCCGTGACAATGAATGTTACGGCCGTGAGTATTTTGCCTTCCTGGTCCCTAACTTCATTCTTAAGTGCATTTTGGTCCTTTTTCCTCTTTTTTCGTCCTTTATGATCCTACAAAACATAAAGCATAAAAATGCATTAAAAATACTTTAATAAGATCAAACCAATAATAAAATAGAACAATAGTGAACTGAATAAGTGCTAATAAAGCACTTATAAAATCCCCCTACACTTGAACTCGTCCTCGAACAATGATGGAAAAAGGAATAAAATAGGACTCAAACAACAGGTAGATCTATAATCTAGAGATTCAAGGTTACAACCCACTTTTCTTTAGCAAGAATATTTAATTGCATAATCAGAGTGTGTTAGTGTGTGCTAGAGATGCATCGTCCAATATTCCCCTACTCAAATCATGGCCCAGTGGCCAGTATGGTTTATATCCTTTCACCTCTCGTGGGCACTCCCTTTACATCTATCAATGAGTGACTACAAGGGAATCAGTTTTTCCCAACTCCGGCAGAAATCACCCGACTAAAACGAGTTGCTCATGGTGTGAATTCAGTTAACACAATATCTCCAACCCACATTCACAACACAAACCCTAAACCAAGCAATTCAAACCACTCATAAGTAAATGTAATGGGAGTTAACACCCTCACTAGATATTTCTCTCTTCACACAGAGTGTATAAGGGTGAATTTTTTTTTTCACTCTATGCATGGAGAATCCATTACCACAGACTGCCCAGATGTCATAATCGGAGCTAACAATAACACAAGTGCAAAGTAGAGGTCTTTATTTGGTTGTAATGGGGCTTTAGTCAGGTAGGATAAAAGGAAAATATTTAGGCTAAGTTGAGATGAGAGTTCACAAGCAGAAGTAGTTCAACAAGATCCTTTCTTCCTCTACTTTTCTCTGTGATTTCCAACTGTTTTCCTACTACCCACTGATTCAACAAATTGATTCTTTGTGGTGTACTTGAGGGTTTATTTCTCTCTCCGGGAACTTTATTGATCCGGTATCTCGAACATTTGACCGAACCTTTCTTTTTCTTTTCTCAAATTTTTTTTTCAGCACACCCTACAATTTGTTTTCTTCTGACCACAGTACAACCTAATCCTTAGTTAGCACAAGACGAAGTCTTTGCCTTTTTGAAGCTTAGTTCATTACATACTCCTCAAACAATACAAGCTTGTGACCACCCTCTCTTGTGGGCTCAAGATAGAGGTAGCATGAAAGAATGGTATTCGTGGCTTTGGTGTGGCATTAAAATCCAAAGAAAGGCTAAGGCTCAAAATGGTTTCTATTGGAAAATGTATCATGGTAGGCCCATTTAGCAAGTCGAATTTGGTTTAACCTAATACCTTCACTATATTTTGCACTTGAGCTAAGAAGCTACAACAGTATGCACAAGAAAGCACATCCAAGTACAAACCAATCATGCAGACACATATCAAAGAATTATGAACTCAATATAAGGGTTAAAAACAGCTCTTAGGCTCAAAAGCTCACAAATTATGGTTTACATGTGTTTCTCCCATCCAATTATGAGTTATAGGTCATTGCTTGATCTTCATTCCAAATTCCCAATCCATTGGTTAAGGATAGTGTTGAAAAGTATTCAAACCATGACTACTCACAAAAGTTTGATAATTTCTATTGGGATTGGGACACTCAAGGTGTTATATAAAGGGATAAAATGTCAATTTCAGTTTGGGTTGGTTAGGTTATAGACATTTGACAATTTTACTTTCATTCTCAACCTATTCAAAATTTGTTGGCTAAGTTCATCTCTATGTGCTCATTTCATATCCAATTATGCAATTAAGAAGTTTGATTACTCAAAATTTATCACAAGTGAGGCTACTTCCTATTGCACCAAAATGTGGGTCTAGACACAAATAAGGAATACAATTGAACTGAAAATCGACTCAAAAGAGAATAAACACTACTGGATTACACGAAAAGAAAATCATAAAGGAAAAACAACCTTGTATTCATCCCCCCCAACACTTAAATGTCACAATGTTCACATTGTAAAAAAAAATGAAAACAATTCAAAAACAACAGGGGGGGGGGGGGGGGACAGAAAACTCCCTTGCAGGGCTATTGTGGCGACGGCGGCCCATTGCGAGGTCTTTGTAACCTTCGAATCTCCTCTCGAATGGCTCTTTGCTCTTCCAATATTGATTGTTGATCCTCTTGCACAGCGTTCAATTGAGCTTGGAAGGCTTGCATCATCTCCAGCATTTGCAGCTCAAAGGGGCTATGGGTTGGAACCTGTGGTGCCCCAAGTCAAATTTGATTCCCCTGATTATGGCACAATAAGCTCAGAGATATCGGATGGAGACAGTGGTGAGGCTGGTAGATGGGAATAGACTACCCGATCCCCATTGATGCATGAACCAGACATCCATCTGCAAGTCCCTATTCTTGTACTGGGGATGGACAACATGTAGGGTGTCGTGAAGTTCGTACTTCAGGGCCCAATGGAGTACCACTTGGTCCGGGAAGAAAGCTTCAGTAGTTAATGTCAGAGGCACGGCTCCCGTGCTATCAATTCTGAGGTAGCCCTCTGTAACACCCCAAGTTTAAGATCTTAAACTTAGGCTTGCTAACCTCCTTACACTTTATATGCGGAAATAAATCATTTTAAATACTACATTTTTCACTTTTCTATTATAAAATTCTTACAAAATTTCGGCAGAGTCTCATCTATAAATTGGACTTAACCAACCTGTAGAGGGACACCACAACTATTTCAAAACAAAATTCTCAATTCATTCAACATCCAACATTACCAAAACCACTTCAATCAATTCTGAACTCCTCAAAATAATAATTCCAAATAAATAAACTTTAACAAATGAAGCAAGAGGTAAATCAATCGTTAATACGATACCATGTTAAAGTAAATAATTTTTAACTTATGCAATATGATATAAACTAATCACCGGGAAATACCATACTTATTTTAACTAAAACCGACAAACTAATTCAAAAGAATTTATCAATTAAAAGAATAACCAATAAAATAATTTGTGAAAGCCCTTGATTCTTTCCTAAAAGAAATTGAATTATGAGTATTATCTGAGTTAGCCGCCAAGTGCTCTCCTTTAATCACCTAACTTTCATCACCTGAAATGTTGGGGAAGGATTGGGGTGAGCTAAAGCTCAGTAAGTAAACTTTATGCATGAAATGCATGCTTATGACATGAAATGCTTTGAAATTTGAAATATGTATCCCCATTTACTTTACTTTCCAGAAGTTTCAAACCTTTCAGACTTTCACTTAACATTTCAAAACTTTCACTTCATTTCCATCGTGAGCTCACTTGGTGTATCTTCTAGTCGATCAGATAACAGTGGACAATTCTTATTTGGAACCAGATTAACATTCACATTTTCACCGCAAAACGGTTTAACATTCACTTTTTCACAGCAAAGCGGTTTAACAGTCCACCGTAAAACGGTTGAACATTCCGTCCCAAAGCGACTTAATTCGGGTACGCCGGTCCCCCGCGCCCCATTTCCCACTCGCATCTTTCATAAACTAGAAGTACACCCATTCTTTCTTAAACACTTGGGATACATAACTTTTGAACAAACTTGCACCTTGACACATTTCTTTCATTAAAAAACATTTGACTTCCCAATTTCGATGCCAATGCATGCTTGATGATGCAATGACATGATAACGTGCATGCTTGAACATTCTTATTAATAACATATACTTTCATAAAGTAATTGAAATTCATCAAAGCAAGTAAGTTGCAAGACAGTCATTTACACATTTCACATTTACATTTAACTTCTATAAAAATAGGGGAAGTTTACTTACCTGCAATCCTTAGTATTTACCGTTCTGAATTTGCAAGTGGAAAAGTCTCGGATGCTCGTAACGACAATGTACCAAAAGTCCTAATTATTCACATTCATCAATAAATATGACTTTTGACTCGAAACACAATTGAAATTCTTTTTAATGCTAAACAAATCACATACATACCATATTCAAAACGAAAAATAAAATTTCACTGAACATTACACAATCACCTTATCCTTTTTAATAATAACAGAACATCCAATCGAGATCAAAATCTCAAATTAACCTAAGTGTGACCTTAGGATATGACCAAAACACATAAAACCCATATTCAAGACAATGAATGAATCTCAATGCACATTAGAAGGTCTCCTCATCTATTAAATTCAAACTCAACTCAAAATTACATAACTTTACAAAATTTCTAAATCGTGATTCTAACAAGTTCATAAATCTAAAAATGACCATTTATTACAAACTTTACCAAAAAGCAGTTAACTAAACTCCAAATTTTCACAGCTTTAATGTTATACATTTACAATTAAAATTTCAATAATTCATCAAGGTTCCAAGCAAAATTCTCAATTTGACCATGGATGATTTAAAAATCTAAACAAAAATCAAAATCTGAAACTTTAAATAAAACTTTGGATCGTAATTTATATACATACACACATACATACATACATATATATATATATATATATATATATATATATATATATATATATATATATATATATATATATATATACAATCTGAAATTTTTATATGTAGATCTTCCATCATCGAAATCTGAAACCCATAAATCTGAAAGGTGCACACACACATATATTTATATTATTCACATACTGGAATTAACAATTGAGGTTAAAAAATCTGAATATTATATAGAGGATACATACATTCACATCATATGCATATATATATATATATATATATATATGTGTGTGTGTGTGTGTGTGTGTGTGTGTGTGTGTGTGTGTGTTCGGGTGTGAAAGTGTGTGTGCATGTGAGATATCATGTGCGCTGTGTGCGTGCATGAGGGAGCAGGGGATGGGTTACCCGGTGGTGTTGATGGTGGTTTCTGGTGGGGGTGGCGGCGGTGAGTGATCCGAGAGAGAGAGAGAGAGGGCTGGGGTGGCGGCGGTGAGTGATCCGAGAGAGAGAGGGCTACGTCCGGTGAGATGAGGGAGAGGCGAGAGAGAGTTCTGCGTGAGAGAATCGCGAAGAGAGAGAGACGGGATGTAGAGAGAGACCGAGAGTGAGGCTAATTGAGGGGTAGGTTTAGGTATAAACTTTTGGTAATTCACAAATTGGTCCCTCATTTATCTCTAAGTACATAATTCAGTCCATAAGTTCTATTTACTCTCCAATCGCCGCCAAACTATCCCCCAACTTTCAATTTAACAAAATAAAATAGAAAATAGCAAGCTTAAACAGTAAAACAATTAATCACATAAATTGCAAGTAAAAATTCATAATTTTCTAATTAGCACATTGAGCAAGACGGTGTCCAAGTCTTTCCACTGCAAAATAATTAAAATTATAGATAATAATAATTATCAAATTTAAAATTCATAACCACCTTAACATATATATTACGCGAAATTTAAAGATGCACGTAAAAATAAAAAGCGATATTACACCTTCGATCACTTCCTTAGAGAATTTAATCTGCTTACTTGCGACTCTCGTGTAGTGATAGTCCGGAGATTCCTCATCAGTAATCTCCTTATTGAATTGTGTGTAGAACTTAAACACGAGCTGGGGGTTCCTAAAGGGTAGCTCGCTGGCAAACTTCAGCCAGCCGAATTCCATAAAGCGGGCCTAGAAAGCCCGGGGTGCAACGACTATTTCTGAATTTTGCATCTCTTGGAAGTCCTCTGGGAGAAACAACCGTTCCTTTATGCACTGCTTGGATTGAGTTTTCTCCCGACGGGGTTCAAAAGAGGATTTGCCAGCAACTTGCTTTCCCTTTTTCGTCGGTGGAGCCATAGAATATCCTGCACATGAAAATTTTGATATCAATGGAAGGAGATGCAATTACAATATAATCTGAATAAGAAATAACCTAGCTTAGCACGGTGCATGCAAAATTGACAATGAGTTCTTAAATCCATAGGTGAGATGTGCAAAAAAAGTGAATCAACCAAGTTACTACTCAAAGTAAAGCTTCCAAGGAAACATAGTGCACAACAAAAAAATTCAATTGAAGCTCATTGAGCACTCACACTCACATTCACATGATCAGAAAAGTCCAAGTTGGAAGAAAACAATTAAAATAGGGTTATTGGTGAAATTAATGGTGCACAACCCAATTGTTGAACAATCCCTAGAAAGCAAAAGAGCAAGGTCAAAAATTTCCTAAACATCCTGACATTCCTCAATCGAACCCCTAACATAGTTTCTATACACTCACAAAGCATAGAAGTGAGACTCAAAGTGGATTTTCAAGTAAAGAAGCACTTCAACCTCACTTGGACATTTGATCGAGCATGTGGTGTGCAAGCTTGTGGTAGTGCCTTGGATGTGTGAATTGAAAAATGAAATATACCCAATAACATATATAAACTCAACAATCTCAACTAGAACATCAAAATGTGAGATAAGTTCGAGAATATCACAATTGAATGCACCATCTGTAACGACCCGGCTCCCTCGCTGGGGCCTTCTCCGTGTCGCACTCATGGTCTTTCCACTCCCCCTGGCTCCCTCACTGGGGTCTTCTCCAGAAGTGGATTTTTGCCTTCCCAGGGATTCGAACCTTGTACCTAGGGGTTAAGTACAAAGATTCTTAAATCCCTACTACCATTAGACCAAGCCGGGTCATTACAAAAAAGGCGCCTTTTTTGTAGCGTTCAATATTGGAACCACTTACCTCGTTCACACGACGAACTTGATTATCCCTATTTGAATTGAATTGCTGAATGTTCTCAGCCATATTGGCGATTAAAGCCCGTGCTTGTTTTGGTGTCTTGTCCTTCAGTGTACCTCCGCTTGTGGCATCTATCGTGCTTCTATCTATCGGTGCCAAACCTTCATAAAAATACTGCACCAAGAGTTGCTCACTGATCTGATGATGAGAGCAGCTCGAGATGAGCTTCTTGAAGGGCTCCTAATACTCATATAATGACTTGCCATTGTTTTGGCGCACCCAGCAGATTTCCTTTCGGATCGTCCCGCTCTCGATGCAGGAAAGTACTTTCCTAGGAATAGCCTCTTCACGTCGTTCCAGGTGTGACTAATCCGGATGGTAGACAATATAACCAGTCAGTAGCGGCATCCTTCAATGAGAAGAGGAAGGCCCTCATCTTGATTTGTTCCTCGGTAATACTCGTTGGCCTCATACTATCACAAACCACATGGAACTCCTTGAGATGTCTATACGGGTCCTCACCGGGATGTCCTCGAAAATTCGGCAACAGGTGAATGAGTCCAAATTTGAGCTCAAAAGTTTTTCCCTCATCCACTGTGGGAAAAGTAATGCACAGTGGCCGCTGAGCGACATCCGGAGTGGGCAACTGTTTAAGAGTTATGTTGTTGATGCTATTGGCTGCTATTTGTTGTTGTGCTTCCCTTCATCGCTGTCGAAATGTTCTCTCGATCTCTTGGTCAAAATCAAAATATTCAAAATTGGTCGATCGAGTTCACGCATATAAGTAAAAAAGTAGACACGCAATTTTTTTGTTTTTTGTTTTTGTGAAAAATTATAGAAATAAAGTGAAGAAAATAAATAAAGTAAAATGCAGGAAAAAAATTTCTAATTGATTTAACACTAAATTGGTTAACCGTTCATTGACAACGGCGTCAAAAGTTTGATGCGTGTCGCAATGCACCAAAATAAGAAATAATTCCTTACTCACTAGTTTTTAATTAATAATGTAGTGTTCGCAAGAAACACACCGCAAGTGCACGTATCGCATACAAGTGATAGTGGACTAAATGAGTCCGGTTTATCGATCACACAAGGATTGTCTATTTCAATTACACTTCAATTTAATCAATTTCAACAATAAACACACACAATAAAGTTTGGATTGGAAATGTTCTAATATTTAAGTCAATTTCACAATAGTAAATAAATAAGTAGAAAATGGTGATAAATAGATGACAAAGGAGTGTTGGGATTCTTGATTCCACTTGACCATTACCTAATTGACTTCTCAACAAGCAAATAGAAATGCAATTTACTAATCATGTTAGATCCGATTTTTCAAGTTTAGTCAATTACCTCTCTCGAGTGAAATTAACCCTAATTAGTGTAATTAACCTACTATATCTCTATGTCAATTAAAAACACACCAATTGCATGAAATCTTTGTGAAAATAACTCAATGGATCATCTAGGGTTTTAGTTATATCTCTATCCTAAACAAGAACTAGAGCAAATATTGTATTGATCTAGAATACACAAAAATTTCTCAGTAATTGCACATCCCATGAAATCCAATCATAAATTTGGCCACAATAAATGCAAGTCAATAATACAACAATAAAATACACATGATAATAAATAAGTTAAATTCCCAATACAAGCATTAAAATCAACTACGCTAGGTCAAGCTTAATCAATCATCCCAACACAAAATAACTTAGCCCATAGTGAAATAACAATAAAACTCAAGAATTAAATACATCATTTCAACAATAGATTAAAATATATGAATAAATATGAAGATTAACAATAAAAACTTCCCTTCAAAAATAATTTATCCTTCAAAACATCAATGTTCTTCCACAATGTTGTAGGAATTTCTTCCCTTCATCAACATTCATCAACAAAAATAACTAATTACAAGAGAAACTTGCAAGAAAAGTGAAGAAAATCAAGAGAGAAATAAGAGAAAAGGGTTTGGAACTTGAAAAAGGGCAGGAATGAATCAAAACCTAACCAAAAATCACTAAAAAAACACCAAAAATTGCGTAAACCCGCGTACAACAGCGTTTGGGCAGAATAGGATAGCACCGAGTAGGCCCAGTTAAATTTTTTTTTTATATTTGTACCGCTCGATCACGCAGTAGACCTTGCAACACTGGGGTCCAATTTTGTGCTCTTGTAAGGCCGCTTTGTGTTTTTCATGCAATTTTAAATTTCACGTCATATTTATGTTAATGTTATTTGAAATTTGAAATTTAATTAATTTTACGTCAATGATTTGGAATTGTTTTGCAGTGGAAGGATTTGGACGCCGTCTCGCTCAATGTGCCAATTAGAAAATTATAAATTTGTCTACTTGCAATTTATGTGAATAATTGTTTTATTTCCAAAGCTTGCCAATTCCTATTTTTGTCAAATTATTATAAGTGGTAAATTTTAGGATATTTTGTAAATTTATGATAGATGTGTACTTAATTTTGAAACTTAGGGAGAATGAGGGACTAAATTGCAAATATCCTAAAGATTACTCTTAAACCCTAACCTAACCCTCATTCTCACCCTCTCACTCTACGCTCTCTCTGCCTCTGCGCTCTCTCAGTCTCGTCTCTCGTTCTCTCCCTCTCTCGACGTCGCTCTCTCTGTCTCTGTGCTCTCTCTCTGTCTCTCGACACGCCACCACCACACCACCGTCGCCGACCACCGGTAGCACCCTCTCCCTTCCCCTCTCACGCACAAAACACACATGAACGCACACACCCGCGGACTGCACTCAACACACACACACACTCACACTCGAAAAACATGTATATGATGTGTGTGTATCTATATCTCATACATAGATGTGATTTTTACAATTGGGTGATAGGTATATGTATGTATATGTGTGATTTGTTCTAGATTTCCAAATTAAGAAAACTAATTTCAGAATTTTAATTATTCTAAATTTTGAATTTAACTGTCAATTGGAGAGTTGGTATTGGAGAGTAGGCATATGTATTATATGTATATTTTCAGATTTAGATTTAAATGTTCTAGGTTAATTTTGATTGATTTAGATTAAATTGCAATTTGAAATGAAATGCTCAAATTTATGAAGATTAGATTTCCGTTAGTTTAATGTTGAGTTAATTTGAGATTTTCAGATTTTTAATGGGGTTAGTCGACTGTTTGGCATGAATGTTGGTATATATGATGCACTTTTCATACTTCTAATGTGATATGTTTAATTAATTGAATTAAATTCTTAGTTTAAATTGAGTTATAATTGTACTTTTTGACATTGTGGAAAATTATGTAATTGTGTATTGGATTTCAAAAAAAAATTGGGATTTTAAGACTATGATACTTTGTTTGAAATTTTACTTTAAATTTTGAATTATAAATGTTTATTTTCAACCTTTGAAATTATGGTTATGAGGTTTTGTTTGATTCTAGAGTTAAATTGACGATCATATTTGAGTATCTTCAAATTCTTAATAACGGGATTTTTAATCGAGAAATTTATGTAAAGTCACGCATGGGTTAAATTGAAGTTTTAATCTCAGTCAATGTTTGATTAGTATTAAAATGAATAACGAATGTGTTTGTGAACTGAGAGTCATATTTATTGATGAATGTGAATAATTAGGACTTTTGGTACATTGACGACACGGGCAGTCGAAGCTCCTCCACTTGCAAATTCAGATAACGGTAAATGCTAAGGACGTCAAGTAAGTAAACTTCCCCTATTTTCATGAAAGTAGAAAGTTAATGTGAAATTAATGTGCGTAAGTGATTTCGTGTTAATTACTTAATGTTGATGTATTTGAATTGCCATATGCAAGTATGTGTATTTAAGGAAATGTTCAAACATGCACATTATCATGTCATTGCATCATTAAGCATGCATTGGCATCGAAATGAGAAAGCCAAATGTTTTAATGAAAGGAATGTGTCAAAGTGCAATTTTTGTCAAAAATTATGTATCCCAAGTTTTTGAAAGAATGGGTGTACTTCTAGTTCATGAAAGATCCGAGTGGGAAATGGGGCACGGGGGACCGGCGTACCCGAATGTAATGAGCCGCTTTGCGGTGGAATGAATGAATGAACCGCTTTGCGGTGGGAAAGTGAATGTTAAACCGCTTTGCGGTGGAAATGCGCATGTTAATCTGGTTCCAAATAAGAATTGCCCACTGTTATCTGATTGACTAGAAGTTACATCAAGTGAGCTCACGATGGAAATGAAGTGAAAGTTTTGAAATGTTAAACGAAAGTTTGAAAAGTTTGAATGTTCTGGAAAGTAAAGAGAAATGGATACATATATGGAAATTTTTCTAAAGCATTCATGTCATAAGCATGCATTCATGCATAAAGTTTACTTATTGAGCTTTAGCTCACCCCAATCCCTCCCCATATTTCAGGTGATGAAAGTTAGATGATCAGAGGAGAACACTTGGCGACTGACTCCGACAGTACCCGCCTTAATTAATAAAGTTAAATTTATTCAAGTTATTGTTTAAATTATTTCCTTCATTCATTATTATTGATAATGGTTTGGTTGAAGTTAATTTTTATTAAGTATGGGTGACGCATTTGAGGTTAAATTTCCTCTTAATTCATTTGTCAATGTCGTTTGATATTTTTGGAAAATCTTATGCTTGAGGAGTTTGGGGATTGAATGAATTGGTTTTGGAAATGATGAATGTGGTTGAGATGTGATTGATGCTTTAAATCTTATAAAATGGTTTTGGTGTCCCTCTACAGGTTGGCTATGTCCAATTTATAGAGGAGACTCTGTCAAAATTTCTGTAAAATTTTATAATAGTTAATTGAATATTTTAATTGTGTAAACGATTTAAATTCCGCATTTAATGTGAATGGAAGTTAACACGCCTAGGTTTAAGGTTTTGAACTTGGGGTGTTACAGCTCTAGTCGCGAATGCGGCCTGGTTCGAACCACACGTTCTCGTGGTTCAGCTGGGCGTGGTTTTGCAGCTCAGTCCTTCAATAAATTGCAATTGAGGTCCTCCAACTTTCAATGTCGGTAAACTTGGTCCCCAAGTTTTCTGATTTCTTTCAAAAAGGTCCTTGTAAAATTGCATCTGAGATCCTTCGACTTTTGGATATGTGCATTCGGTCCCTCTTCTGATTGCAAGTCTGTTCATGAACTTCTGAAAACTAACACCTTGGTCCCTTACTTCTTTGCTTTGCATGTTTTGGTCCTTTTTCCTCCCATTTCTTCAATTAATTATTCATTTAGCTTCTTTCTTGTGTTTTCTCCATGAAGTTGAATGTTAAACCTATTTAACCAAAAAATATGCACAATTAAGTAGGTATTTGTCCAAATTACTCAAAAAGTACTATCATAAATGTATGAACTATGCATGTAAAATGCACTCAACATGTAGCAGCGAGAGTAAGGGTCGATCCCACGAGGAATAGTGAACTAAAAATAGTGTCGTGTCAATTAAAACCAATGGGGGTTTTTTTGAGTTTGAAAATTGTAAATAACTTGAACAATAAAATAAGCAAGTAAAATGGTTGAAATAAAGATCAAATATTAATGGATCCTAGTTCTCAGGTTCGATTTTATTCTATCACAATGTTAACACTTTCAATTTCACCCGTAAATAGTTAATAAGCTCTAACAATTCATATTCTCCCTTAATTACATTTAATTAGAATAAACTCTCTAATTAAACATTAGCTATTCAATAACCTAAAACAAGCTCTTTAGATTTAAGACAACAACTATATATAAGTTCGAGGATTATCAATCGCACAAGCTCGTGACGATCAACCTAAGTTGGATTTTTCCATGGATATACCAAATTCCCACTTGCTACTAGAAATTGAACAAAATGATAATTATGGATCCAATCATTCAAAATAGCAAATCTCAATCCAACAAATTATAAGATAAGGCCCTAATCAAATAAATTATTGCATTGATTGAATTGAAGCGCATAAAAATCCAACAATCAAATTAGAGAAATTAGAACTACGTTACTAGTTTGGAAAAGTGATGAACAAAGTAATTAAAATACAACGTCCCATTTTGAACTAGGTGGAGAAGTCTAGCCAAGCATAGCCATGCAGAAAATCCAGAATTCATGCATCTTGTTCACCTTCTTCTCCAATATTTTTCTCTTCCAAGCTCCAAGAATTAGCTGACCTTAATCAATAATTTCCAACCCTTATTATGTTGTGAATTTTTCTTTTATAGCCACCAAAACGTACCCTATGGTTGGGCTTAAGACATACCAAAGATAGGCCATGAAATCTGGAAGGAAAGAAATCCGCGTAGAAGGTACGGCCGTAGGTTTGTTTCTACAGATTTTGTTTTTTTTTTTGAAGTTACGGCCGTAACATTATACATTACGACAGTAAACTAGACTCTGGAGAATTTTTACCCTTTTGAAGTTACGGCCGTAACTTCTTGGACATTACAATCGTAAATTGATTTCTACCAGTTTTAACTTTCGCCTGGTAGTGTGACTTACGACCATGAGTATTTTACCTTCTAGTCCCTAAACTTCATTCTTAAGTGCATTTTGGCCATTTTTCCTCTTTTTTTGTCCTTTATGATCTGCACAACATAAAACATAAAAATGCATTAAAAATACTTTAATAGGATCAAACGAATAATAAAATAGAACAATAGTGAACTGAATAAGTGCTAATAAAGCACTTATCATAATGTAATGTGCATATTTTAGCAATGACATTTGGAACTTCGGTGTTATTATTCTACATTTATGGGATCATTCTAATGGGTCTTTGTTTTTTTTAACTCAATTAATTAATTAATTAATTAATTAATGGACAATAGATGATGGGTATAGATGGTTTAGAGGCAAAAATTTAAGGGGAGATTTGTAAGGAAAATTCAATGATGCAGATATTTCAATAAATTTCGCAAAATGCTATTGAACTTTCTATCAAATTCCATACTTTGAATTGAGAAAAGATAATGTAAGAAAAAGGTTTACTACTGCACAAAATCTGGTAGATCCTTGGATTGACATGTCTCAACTCCCTCTTGAACACTTGGAGTTGCTATGCACTAGGACAAATAGTCAGTATGTAACAGGGCCGGGTGGCACCCTTTTTCACTCCAAAGCTCAATTCAGGACTCATTGTGAGTAAAAATAAATTGGGTGCATAAAATATAAGTGTGTAAAAGAGAGAACAGGGAGTGAGATTTGTATCATAAGTTTAAGTATTGAGTTTCTCACCTCTTACATGGAGATGTGTTCTATTTATAGCTAGAGCTATCTTCTTAGATCATGATATGTGTTATACTTTACAAGTGGCACACCCTTAACCCTTCATGAGGAAAACCATTTATTTGGCTATAATCATTACTACCTATTATAGGGTTATGGCTATAGTCACATCCCCTTAAAGAAGTTGTCACCTCAAGCCGCAACCTGTGGAGGGGTCATATATCTCTGACACACTAACTACTCCTACCACCAGCCCGAAGCATGAACCTTGGATAGTGATGCGTGTCGTAATGCACCAAAATAATAAATAATTCCTTACTCACTAAATATTAATTAATAATACAGTAGCGAGAGTAAGGGTCGATCCCACGAGGAACAGTGAACTAAAAATAGTTGTTCGAATAATTAGAATAGAATTTGGGGGGCGGGGTTGTTGTTTGGAATTGATTAAATGAAAACTATGTATAAAATAAATAATTAAATAGGACTAGAGAATTTATATGAGTAGAAATCTTGTTCTCGGGTTCGGTTGTGCCCTCAATTAATGTTATACCTTTCCTTTTAACATATTTCTATCCCTAATTCAATTATCAATCATAAATAATCAACAAGCTCTGATTATCTAAATTTTTCCTTATGTGTATTAATTCAAAACAAGATCTTCGAACCAATTCTAGCCACGGACAATCCTAAACAAGCTCTTAGGATTTAATGCACGACTAATATGAAAATTTAGAAGAATATATTGAATTGGATCGTTAATTTCACAAGCTCGAATTAATCAATCCAAGTTGAATTATTACTAAACCTGCACGAGATTTATTTGCTACTAAAGTAAAGATTCAATGACAATTATGGATCAAGAATCTAAACATAGCATATTCATGAATCCAAAGATTAATAATCCAATTGGCCAAATTAAACTATTAATCAAATAAACTCAATTGAACATTCAAAACATAATAATCCAACAATTGAAATAAAGGAATAGATACAACGTTACTTGTTTGTAAGAAAAGAAGATAACATAATTAAATTGACACAACTTCCCCTTTGAACAAGACGAGGAAATTTAGCCCATCATAATTATTGTGAAATCTTCAATTTACTCCATGAATTCCATTGATGCGTCTTTCTTGAATCCCAAGAATTCTCTATTTTAATCTCTAATTTTCCTCTCAATTTTCTTGTGGTGATTTTCCTCTTTTTATAGATCTAAATTCGTGCCCTAGAGTGGCCAAGAAGATATGCCAAAGATAGACTCCTAAACCAGTAAGGAAAGTACTCCGCGGGGAAGTTACGACCGTAACTTTGTCATTTACAGCCATAAATGGGTTACTGGAAATTTTCAGAATTTGGAAGTTACGGCCGTAACTTTGTCATTTACTGCCGTAAGTGAACCTCTGCTTATCAGTGCCTGTGCTTTATATTTTGGTCATAACTTTCTCTCTCGATGTCTGATTGTTGTCACTCAAAGTGCGTTAGAAAGAAGACTCAAAGATATACAATTATTTATAAAATAGATCTTCCCAAATTTGAACTTCTTCTATAGAAAAATTGAGCTTCGATCTCTAACTAAAATAATGGATCACAATCCTTGCGGGTTTTTGATTTCCAACTTCATCCCAAACCTTCTTTGACCATAATTTTTTGCATCTAATCTTATTCCCACATGACATTATTGATTTGGAGCCCTTTGAACATGTTCTTGAAGTTTTGTTTGGTTTGATTTGTAGATTTTGCTGTCGAGCTTGCTATGATTCATCATTTTGGTCCTTTTTCTTTTCTTTTTTTGTTCTTTGTGATTCTATCCAACACAAAACATGAAAATGCATTAAAACTACTTAAATAAGATCAAAACAATAACAAAATAGGATAACAAGTGAACTAAATAAGTGCTAATAAAGCACTTATCAGATAGTTACACCAATCCGAACTAAGCAGTTCGACCATAAATGAGTTCGGACAATATTTCACCTACGCAAGGCTGTTATTTTCACAGCCTACCGTGTAGCTGGCACCAGTAGATCCCTTGTGGGTCCCCATGGATGACGTGTCAAGTCCATTTATGCATGGTCATAACACTAGTCCCTCAAGTATGGTTGGCTCATTAAAGTGCGAATTAGAGTTTCCAAATATGAGTAAATGGGCTTATGGAAAAGGCTTTGCAGTGGAAGTCCGTACTAAAGACGAGGAAGCTTTTATATTCGAAGCTAATCTGGTAGTAGTGGTTCAATATTTTTTTTTCATAACTAGAGTTCTCACTGCTACCCCTAAGGAAGTGACATGTGGACGTGTATTTCTCTTAAGATAACTACTATGGACATTTACGTGCTTCCAAAGGCTTATTCATGAATAAGTAATAATAGCTTGTGAGTTCCAAGGTTCATCTTCCAGTCACTTGCTTGACAAGGGCACGTGTGCAGCCAAACAGTCTTATTCTTTTTGAATTCCAATTGTTTGGTGCTTCAATGACTTAATTAACGAGGGCACGTGTAAGGATAAGCTCAACCTAAGATTTTGTAACCAACAGTTTGGATTTATGCAACCCTTTATAAAAACTTTGCCCTTCTTCCTTTCTCCCTTTTCACACCTTCCACACAGTTTCAGAGATTTTTGTTATTTACCTCATTTTTTTGTTGTGAATTTTGTGGCGATTTGTGGGAATTATCAACGTTGGCGTCCTTCCTGTGTTCGAGAGTTCTCCTTGTCTTGCACTTCTCCTGGTAAGAAGATTTCCTTCTCCATCTTTCAGGTAACTTCTTTTTACTTTTTGTGCGTCTTTTAGTTTTCTTTTCTCCTTTTCCCTTTTGAGTGCTTATTGAGTGTGTTTTCTCGTGTCCTTCAGGGTAAGTCCAGTTTTTGGAAAAAAGGAAGGAGTTGGGGGACCAAATCTAAAGGAGCTGGGGGTTATGGTGGTTCCTATTAGAGGGGGGGGGGTTTGTTAGAGAACCAACCTGGCCTTTACCTGCCTTTATTTCAGGAAGCTTAGAAAATGGCGAATTATGAAGTTATCAAACGTAATTTGTTTGGATGATTCTGACAGTGAAGAAGAGTTTCCAAGTTTTTATATGGCTAGACTATCTGCGAAAAATGAGGATGCATTGCAAGAGTGCAGGGACCAAAAAAGTAGAGAACTGAGAGAGATGGAACGTATGGGTTCTTCGGTGAATTTGGTCTGCGTTTTAGGGCACATAGGGAGGAGTTAGGAATGATTGAGGAAGAAATCACCCAAGTGAAGGATTGTGTGAACAAAGCTTCCGAGTATCATATTGATCCGGAACCTCATCCGAAGTCATGGCTGTCCAACGAAGTGGAGATCAAAGTCAAAGCTAGTGGCCTTGCAGGGGTTTCTTCAAGTGATACACCCTAACCCATCATGTAGGCCTTGTTGTACCTCGGAAGGTCAAGTTGTGGTGCTCCTTGATGCATTTCAATGTGG
This sequence comes from Ligustrum vulgare, assembly GCA_963555705.1. Taxonomy (NCBI): domain Eukaryota; kingdom Viridiplantae; phylum Streptophyta; class Magnoliopsida; order Lamiales; family Oleaceae; genus Ligustrum; species Ligustrum vulgare. Next base: position 29,965,111 of record OY743180.1, read on the forward strand.
GATGCATCTTCCTCTCTATATGTTCTTTAGGGCCCTTCTCCAAAGCTACAATCCGTGCCCCTACCAAGTGTCTCCGAACTTTTGAACCAACTAGTGGGGACCTGGCTGGTGTGGCATGAAGTCAGTCCAGACTACCCGATCTCCCTTTACATCATACATAACCTATATACTCTAAAGAAGGCCGCGGGGAGGGAGGACACCAGAGCGGATGTTTCATATTTGTACTTTATTACTCCTAGAGGACAGCATCCCCCCGTCATCATGGGGCATCCAACCTCCATGAAGCATTAGAGGACGTAGTGGTTTTGGGTCGTTGGTGATTGGCAATGTGCTCCCTCAGACCCCCACTCTTGAAATTATTGTTCCCCGGACTTTTTCTTGCCCTCGTAAGTCTTTGTGCCTTTCATGCGAATGTACGTGTGGTGTAATTTTGCGTGTACCTTTGTTATTTAACTGCTTATTTATATATGATCTTATAGGTCAGACATAATTGCATATTCTTCCAGAGGAGGATCTGGCTGTGGTGAAGAAACTCTTTGCCAACCGCGCTACCTTCCAAGAAGTTATAGTGAAGAAGAAGATTTTTTTCAGTCAAGCACGGGCTTATGCGAGATATGGGTAAGCTCTTTGTTCCCATAATGTCATTCATGTTATTGCCCGACTTGCCTAACTAATTTGGATCCATATTCTAAACAGGTTCCAAAGAATTCGCAAAATTTTATTTGAAAGGCTTGTTGGGGAAGAGGATTCCTCAGCCCTTAAAGTCGGGGAGTGAAGAGGAACGGAAACAAAAGGATTTGCTTGGTAGTTTCCAAGTAGAAGCTATGAAAAATGTGGCTGAGGCTTTTGCTGTGCAGTTTGTCTTTGTGTTGCCCCCTCCTTTTGTCCTATTACCCGTTGGCCAACAGTTATTGGAGGTGAAGAAGGAGCATGGTGACAAGCAGGCTTCTGACCTGGAGAAAGAGAGAAGGTCAAACCAAAAGGACGAGAAAAAATACAAAAGAATCTTGGCCAATGAGGTGTTTGATGATGACGTTGTGGAAGTGATGGAGCCCGAGGCACCCTTACTAAAGAGACTGAAGAAGGGCTTAGACCGTTTTGCTAAGGCTCTGGAATCCTCTGACCATGAGGAACACATGGTTACTGTTCCTGGGGTGGATCAGGAGGTTACACCAAAAATTGCTACCGAACTTCATTAGATAAGGGACGTTCTACGACCTAGGGAAGCCATCCTTAACCCTGATCTTTTTGATTCCCCATCTTCTCCTCCTACTAAGGCTGCTTTGGCAATGGAGCAATTCTGGACTGAAGGCTGGCAAATTTACTCTTTGAATATATTTCCAATTCACAAACTGACTGTTGCTTGGGTCATGAATGTTAGGGCCTTGGCTCTAATAGATGAGGCAGAATCCTCCGTTCGAGATTTGGAGCTAAAAAGGAAAAGTGTTGAAACTGCTCTTCAGAATGTTGACAACATGGTGAAGTAGACCAATGAGTTCTGAGACTCTTTAAAGGTGATTGGGAAATCTCTCTACAAAGAGAAGTTCGTTACGAAGCATCTGAAAGAGGAAAATGAGAGGCTAAAATCGAACTTAGAAGCTGCAGATGCTAATGTTGCTAGCCATTCGAAGAAGTTTGACGATGCTGTCCAGGCCAAGGAAATATCCTCTCAGCCTCTTGATAAAATGAATACGGAGTCTCTGAAAAGAGCGAAAAAGGAGGCTCAATCAATAGAGAAGGGGTCTCTGAAAAGAGCGGAGGAGAGGCTTTCCTCCATGGAGTGGGACATATAAACCAGGGTGGCTGATGGTGTGTACGACGAATTTCGAAGTATTATTAAAAATACTGAAATTGTTACAAATTGAATTTGAGAAAATACAAGTGGACAACTCCTGTGAATGCAAAAATTGCAAAATCCTCTGATTAATGATCTGCGTGTTTGAAGACAAGGGGCCACGTGGCTTGATTCCTGGACTTCTGAATTTGTTGATTTGTTGAGAGATTGCTTGTTTGGCACTTGGAACTTGAGACTTGGATTTGAACTCGGGATTTGAACTTCGAATTGACTTGCTTTGATTTGAAGAATGTTTTGATCTTCTTGGATTTTGGACTTTGCTTGATTTGAAGAAGACTTTGATCTTCTTGGATTTTTGACTTGACTTGAAGTTTGAGAGAATTTTTGTATTCTCCCCCTACAATTCTCTTTTCTTGCTTTTCTTTTCTTTTCTCCTTTGTTTTCTTCCCCTTTTCCTTTGTTTTCTTCCTCTTTTTTTTTTTTTTTTTTTTTCATGGACCAATGGTCCTATTTATAGAGAGAATTGTGTAACCACCCCATTTATTTAAATAAATAAATAAATAAAATGGTTAGGTTTTGAAAAGTAGGATGGACTTCATCCATGAGTTTCTTTTAGGTGGGCTTTAGTGGACTTTATTTGTTTAATAAATTAATTGGAATTGGACTATTAAATTTGATCCAATCCAATTAATAATTTTTTTTTTAATGTCTACAAATGCCCCCTCAAGATTTATTTATTTATTATGAAAATAAATAAATAGATAAATCTTGAAATTCGAAATTTGGTTTGAAATTTGTTTAAAATTAATACAAATAAATATGACATTGTATTAAACTATATCTCTTGAAAGAATTTGAAATTCACCAATTTTTTTTTTTAATAACGTGAATAGTGTTTTTTTTTATTTTTTAAATGAGTTTACTTCAAGTTCAAACTCTTCTCCAATCTCTTCTACTTTATCTATATCTTGTGATTTTGATGTTATTTCACAATTTCAATTTTACTGATTTTCTTAAAAATTGAAAATTTTCACAATAGTTTTTGTACCCAATCAACATCGAAGATTACTTTTTTTATTCCAAGAAAACTTAAAGAACGAAGAACAAAGAAGAAAGAGAGAAAAGTGGGAAAAACATTATCAATTTTTTTTTTTCAAAGGTTTTCAACAAGTTGATTTTCTGAAAGGGACAACGAGGAGAAGGATTGGAACTTTGAAATTTCACCAAGAAAAGGTAATTTTTTTTTTTTTATTACTGGTTTCGACCGAAACCAATTTAATTGGTTTCAGTCGAAACCAATCAGAAACCAATTAAATTGGTTTCACGTGGTTTCTCACAAAACTATTAATTTTTTTTTTTTTTTATAAACTCATTTTTTTTTTTTTTGTTTGACAGGATTCTTCAAAAGTGGATGAGCAATTTGAAGGTTGAACTGTGTTTTGATCAAAAGTATTTTGAAAATTTGGTAAATCTTCGGAATGTATCTTTTTAGATACCCCCCGCTAGATTTACTTTTACAGGTTGAAGATTTTTTGAAGACCTGAAAAATATGCGGAATGTATCCTTTTGGATACTCCCCGGCATAATAAAATTTTCAGGATTGAAATTTGGAAGACCTGAAAAATATGCGGAATGTATCTATTTAGATACTCCCAGGCATAATAAAATTTTCAGGGTGGAAAATTTGAAGACCTGAAAAAAATATGCGGAATGTATCCATTTGGATACCCCCGGCATAATAAAATTTTCAGGGTGGAAAATTTTGAAGACCTGAAAAAAATATGCGGAATGTATCCATTTGGATACCCCCGGGCATAATAAAATTTTCAGGGTGGAAAATTTTGAAGACCTGAAAAAAAAATATGCGGAATGTATCCATTTGGATACCCCCCGGCATAATAAAATTTTCAGGATAGAAACTTGGAAGACCTGAAAAATATGCGGAATGTATCTATTTGGATACCCCCGGCATAGTAAATTTTTAGGATTGAAACTTTGATTTTTTGAAATTTTTTTTTTATTATTATTATTTTTAATCCTATCTGCTGATTTATTTATTTATTTTTTTTTTATTTTTATTTTTTTTCAGGGATGGCAAAACAAAATTTCAAAGACAAGAAAAATTTGAAATTACCCGAAGTTAAGGAATTTTATGATCCTGCACGGAAAAGTCAAGTCCTTTGCTTCCCCAAGGCTACTTTGAAGCTTCCATGCAACTTGATAGGAGATTTTAAACTTACCATCCATAAGCCAATGACATACCCTTTCGTCCATGTAGTTCTTTTGCAGGGTATGGACATGCGTATTCTCAGTGTGAGCCAGAGGAATTCAACTCGTACTAGACATCCTTGTTTGTGTCCTCCTCCGCATCATACTTCAGACACAACGTTCATCCCAAAAGCAATCATTTCTGAGAGAATTGATCGAAGGGAGATCAGATGGGGAAGTACAGTTCATTATCGTGGAGAGATTTCTTTCTTGTCAAAGTTTTGGGAATGGTCCCTTTGGATTCATAAGCTTCTCATCAAGAAAAATCTTCCTGAACTAGCTCATGCCGTTTACTCTGCCACTAAGGACTACTCTCGACCCGACTTTATTTATCGAGCTCTTTGCGAAGTTTGGTGCCCGGAGTCCAACACTTTTGTAACTGCCAATGGAGAGATCATCATTTCGCTTTGGGATATGCAAGAGATTACTGGACTTTCCATCAGAGGTGATTATTACGAGGAGGTAGTACCAAGTCTTTTGGAACTAACAAACTCCCTCCCCAGATCTTGCTTATATTTATTTAAGGCCTTTTCACTGATCGTTGACAAAAAGAAGAGTGAGCGGGTCCGCCACAGCGACTGGATTGATTTCAGGTTCAAAACTGATGATTGTGTTCCGAATCCAAGGAAAAGCAAGGCGTTTAAGCAGGCTATGGAAGCAAATCCGTCTTCAGGGGATCAGTCAGTAGCCAAAGAAAATTTACAGAGACCTGTTTGCACAGAAACATTACACGATATTCTACACAGGGACACGGACTACTGGAATACTTCTTTATCCGTTGAAGAACAAGAAGAGTTGGACATAACAGCTTATCTTTCCCTTTGGCTCTGCCGTTTTATTTTTCCTTCTAGAGATGATTGTCTCAGGGTGGGAACTTTTAAAGTAGCTTCCAGAATGGCTACAAAATCAACTTATAACTTAGTACCTCCCATCTTGGCTTGCATTTACAGAGGACTTACCGAGACAACAAATTGCGTGACTGGCCATGACATTGGATCAGTCAAATATACATTTCCCGGACATTTTTTGTACGCTTGGGCTGCAACTTATTTTGTTCGGGGCATCTATGCTAACGTTGACAAGAGCATTGGTCGTCCTATTATCCGAAGATATGCTGGGACTTTAAATGATTTCCAACATAGGGAGGTTGATGCATTTGATTGTCGAGAACTCCTTCGCGGAAAAATGGACTCTAATGATTTTTCGTGGAATCCGATTTATTTACCCCATGGTGGTATACGCACAGATAACAATGAAAGATCTATAGAGACTTCAGAGTTCATGATGAGTATCCGACCAGGGTTTCTTTCTTACCGTCGTGGTAATAACCTGTTTATTCTTGAAGCTTACAATCCTCACAGATTTGCAAGACAACAAGGCTTTAGGCAAACGATTCCAGGCTCACCAAAACCAATGATGTTTACAGCCAATGCGTTGACCCTCTACCATGCTTGGTTATCTTTGACGCGGGTAGGAAGTAGATGCACATTTCATCTTCCGGGGCGCATTGATGATATACAACTTCAAGTTGATCCATCATACGAAGCTTGGTGGGAAGATAAAGTATATCCTGGTCTGAACAAGATTAAAGTGCAAGATTTATTGTCCAGCGAAGATAATAACTTTGTACTTGGTAAATCTCCATCTGCCCCCGAACAAACAGGAAGTCATAATGTCCGTGAATTGGACTCCTCTTATGTAGACTCTCAAGTGACTCTTAGGAAGAGACCTCTGGATGTTCCAAATGAAAGAGGTATCAAGAAAATTAAAATAATACACTCTCGCATGGATTACATTTCAACTTCAGAACATGTAGAGAAGGTACATGAGCCCATTACAATTTCAGAAAGCAGTAGCTCTATGGACCGAACACCTCAAACACTTGATGCCACACTTCCTTTGGAAAGCAGTAGTCCTAGAGACCAGGTAAGATTTATTTAGCATTCAATTTTATTTTATTTATTTATTTATTTATTTTTGAATGATAATTTGCATCTCATTTTTTGTTTTGAATTCGAACTTCAGATTCCTCTTTCTCAAATATTGCGTCGGAAGCGGACAATACGACCTAAAGATTCTCAGGTTGTGAAGAATCCTAAGGAAGCTTGTTCTGAAACATTTAGACATGACTTGAGCATCCCAGATGTATCCTATGGCGATGAAAATTTGGATATGTCGCCGCAAACACGAAACGCAGGTATACATCTTCATTTTTTTAGCCCATTCAATGCCCTAATAGATTGGTATTTAATTTCTTCAACTTTCTATTTGTTGTAGGATTTCCACAAGTTCCTGAAGGGATGTTTTATTCAGCAGATTATCGTAATGAGAACCATGAGATGATTGGTGCACTTGATGAAATTGATGGCAACGATAGACATGAGCCTCCTTGCAAATACCCAAGCAGTATTAATAACGGTGTCATATCACCTAATCAAAATAATCTTAATGATGAGGTGAATTCTGAGCCTTTGCGAGTTAGCAGTTCAGAGATTGGACAGGATACTTCGAATACCTCTCCTTTATTAGCATTACCATCTCCAGGTCAGAAGATAAATAATTGTGAGACGACACCAATATGTTCTTCCATCTCTGGTCCTCTGCACAGATTTACCGAAGAATCTTCTTTCTTGAAGAATGCTCTACAAGAAGCCAAGATTAATTTCCTGCGGACATTGTTTAAGGAAGCTTTGAAGCATGGTTTTTCCAACATTCGGACTTGGTGGAATGAAAGCAAATCAACTCTTCGGGATGTGATCATCAATCAATTCCATGCAGATCCAATGCCTTTGATGAGACATATGGATGCATTTCTTGGAGGAGTTGACGTTTATCTTGCTAAAAGACAGCAGTACTTGGTGTGTTTGACTGCAGAAGAAAATGCTAAGCAGTTGAAATCTCTCGATATCCAGATAGCAGCAGGGAATTCCACATGTTCTTCTTTGGAAGCTCGAATTAGTGATTTGAATTCAGAGCTGGATAGACTTCGTGATGAACTCCAAACTTGCCAGGAAAATACCAGTTCACTTGAGACGAAGAAGACCTCATTGGAGCAAGCGCAAGTTAAAGATGCCACAATTGCAGGATCCATTGACCAAGAAAGGAAGGCTCTTGAAGACAACTTCTTGCAGTTGATTGACAGTGATTGATTAAGACAGAATGAAGACTTCTTCTTCTTCTTCTTCTTCTTTTTTTTTTTTTTTTTTTTGCTATGTTGAATGAATTTTGATTCATCAACATCATTCTTTATTGGATTTTTTTTTTCTCTTGCATCTCCCTTGTACACTTTCTTTTTTGCAAAGAAATATTAATACAAGAAAAAATAGAAAGAATTTATTGATTTTGACTGAACTTGAATTTATAATTTCCATTCAAGCTGCCTACGTACCCAAAAAGGGATCAAGTCAAAACGTAGTTCAGTACAACAACATTTTTTTTTTGTTTATAGAGCCGTTCACAGTTTATCCTCTTGCGGGCCAGGAGTAGTACATTTAGGTACAACAAAATTTAAAGAACTTTAAGCGTAAAAACGCTTTAGGAATTTTCCGTTGATAGGTCCAATTTGCAGTCCATCTTTGTCAACGATCTTGTATGCTCCATTTGTGAACACGTGAGTAAAAAGGAATGGACCATCCCATTTAGGTTGGAAATTGCCCCCAGTTTTTCTTGTGATTATGATTGGTCTGCGCACTGAAAGTACCATATCTCATACTTGAAATGATCTTGGTCGCACCCTTTTGTTGAAGGACTTTGCCATACGAGCTTGATAACATTCCAAGTGCATTTGTGACTCTAATCTCTTCTCATCCAAAGCTTCTAGCTACTCGAGTCGAAGACGGGCATTTTCTTCTGTTGTCAACCCTTCTTGAATAGCAATCCGAAATGATGGAATTTGGCATTCTAAAGGTAGGACAGCTTCTACTCCATACACCAAAGCATAAGGGGTAGCTTGTGTCGGGGTCCGGTAAGTAGTGCGGTAAGCCCACAAGGCTTCTCCAATTCTTTCATGCCAGTCCCTTTTTGATTTAGACACAACTTTCTTCAACAGGTTGCACAGGGTCTTGTTGAATGCCTCTGCAAGTCCGTTGGCTGCTGCATTATACATGGAGGAATTGTATTGTCAGAACCCAAATTTAGCACATAAATTATTTATGTGGCTATTGCAGAAAGGCTTTCCATTATCAGTGATGATGTGTCGAGGAACTCCATACCAGTAAATGATTTGAACACGAATGAAATCCGCAACATTTTCTTTATTTACTTCCCTCAGCGGTACAGCTTCAGCCCACTTGGAGAAATAATCAGTTCCAACAAGGATGTATGAATGTCCAGCTGAAGATTTTGGAGTTATAGGTCCAATCACATTAAGGCCCCAACCATCAAAAGGCCACGAGGCTATCGTCGGGTGCAATGGTTCCGGAGGCTGGTGGATGAAATTTGCATGGACTTGACAAGCTTCACATTTCCTTGCAAAGTCCATAGAATCTTGAATCATGGTTGGCCAATAGTATCCCATTCTTTTTATCCGAAAATGGAGCTTGGGCCCGGACTGATGAGCACCGCATATTCCAGAATGAGCTTCTTCAAGAACATGTGATTTTTCCTCATTACTTAGGCATCGAAGGAAAACCCCATCAAATGAACGTCGATAGAGTGTGTTCTTGTAGAATATGAAGCGAGAAGCACGCCTTCGGACTTCAGTCCTACGATGGGGATTGTCCGGTAACTTCTGATGTTGAAGATAATCAATTATTGGTTGCCTCCAATCAGCTTTTTCTTCATCGAAAACTTCAACACTGTTGTTTTCTTGCAGATTCTCTGGCAATAGTGGTGGAATAACCCATTTTTGAACAATTGACACCTGGTGGATAGACTCTTCATCTGATCTGGCTAGAACAGCAGCTAAATTGGCTAATGCATCAGCTTCTTTGTTTTCATTTCTTGGAACAAATTTGATTTGTATTGATTCAAACTGCTTCAAAAGTGTTGATGCGTACTCATGATATGGCTTTAGATCCAAATTTCTGACTTCATATTCAGATAGAAGCTGGTTGATTATCAACATAGAATCTCCAAAGACTTCTAATTGATTAATTCCCATGTCCAATGCAGTCTCCAAACCAATAATGAGAGCTTGATATTCTGCCATGTTATTGGAACACTTTTCTGTCAAAGCAAAGGCATATGGCATAACTTGATCATGGGGAGTGACAAATACGACTCCTGCTCCAGCACCGTACTTTCGAGCTGCCCCGTCAAAGAATAGCCTCCATGAAGGTACAACTTTAGTGTAAAAGACTTCTTCATCCGGAAGGTCTTCAGAGAGCTCCCATTCTGCCGGAATCGGAAGATCAGCGAGAAAATATGCTAATGCTTGTCCTTTAACAGCCTTTTGAGGAATAAAATTGATGTCGAACTCCGATAATAGAAGTGCCCATTTTCCTATCCTTCCAGAAAGAATAGGCCTTGACATTATGTACTTTAATGGATCCACCCTTGAGACTAGATTGATTGTGTGTGTGCTAGCATATAATGCCTCAATTTCTTAGCTGCAAATATCAATGCCAAACACATCTTCTCAATTGGTGAGTACTTCAGTTCAGCACCTACTAATGTCCGACTCAGGTAATAGAGCGTATTCTCCTTTCCTTCATCGTTGTTTTGGACAAGAAGAGCACCTAGAGAATATTCTTGCGCTGCAACATAGAGAGTCAATGGCTTTCCAGGAGTTGGAGCTGTAAGCACTGGTGGGTGAGATAGATATTTCTTAATACTTTGAAAAGCATCACGACATGCATCGTTCCATTCAAATGGTACATCTTTCTTTACCAACCTGTTGAATGGGTGACAACGACCAGCAAGATTAGAAATAAATCTTCGAATATATGCTAACCTTCCTTGAAGACTTTTTAGTTCATGTAAATTGCTGGGTTCACGCATGTTAATTATGGCATCAATTTTTGATTGGTCTATCTCAATGCCTCGATGTCGGACTATGAAGCCAAGAAACTTTCCAGAAGTGACCCCAAATGCACACTTTAATGGATTCATTTTCAACTGATAGCGCCGGAGTCTCTTGAAAACATCTTGTAAGTCTTGTAGATGATCGTCTCGTCTTTTTGTCTTGACAACAAGGTCATCCACAAGGCATTCAACTTTCTCATCCATCATGTCATCAAAAACCTTTTGCATTGCCCGTTGATAAGTTGCCCCAGCATTTTTCAATCCAAAAGGCATGACCTTATAACAGTATATCCCTTTAGGTGTGCGGAATGCTGTAAGCTCTTCATCTTTAGGATTCATTATGATTTGATTGTACCCAGAAGATCCATCCATGAAAGAAAGAACCTCGTATCCAATTGTTGCATCCACCATTAACTCTGTTATTGGAAGTGGAAAATCATCTTTAGGACAAGCTTGATTTAGGTCTCGAAAGTCAACACAAACTCGTAACTGTCCATTCTTCTTTCTGACAGGAACAATGTTAGCAATCCAAGTCGGATACTTGACTTCACGTATGAACCCAGCTTCAATGAGTTTGTTGATTTCTACTTCAATTTGGGGAATCAATTCTGGCCGAAATCTTCTCTGAGGTTGCTTGATAGGACGAACTCCATGCTTTACTGCAAGATGATGCACAACAACTTTAGGATCCAGCCCTGGCATTTCTTTGTAGGACCATGCAAACATATCCTTGTATTCTTGTAGCATGTTGAAATACTCAGATTCTTCTTTTGGACTCAGAAGGGCACTGACATAGATTGGCCTCGGCTCCTCTTCTGTTCCCAAGTTCAATTGTTTCAAATCATCCACAGTGGCTTGCCCCCCTTCTTCAAATGTTGGCGGAGCTGGTTCAGGTTCATCTGATGTGTTTGAGTCTTCAACTTCAGATTCTGGGTTACCAACTTCTTCAAAAGCAATGTGGTTTATTGATACTTTTTCTTCATTTCCGTCATTCTTTTGAAGCTTGGAAGTCTTTCTAGTTTTGTGCCTTCTCCTGGAACGTTGAGTCTTTAAACTCACATCTGAATTCTTAACTCCAAGTTGAGAGAAGGCAGATTGCCTTTGAGACAATTCTATAAAAGTCCGAGCTTTTTCATCAACTTGAGCAGATATGGGGTCATTGCTGCTTAACCTCTGGAAGACTGAGACTTTGTCTTTTGATTCAGTGGCTGTTGAAGATTCTCCCTTTAGCCTTTCGAATACCGAAACTCTGACGTTTTCACCTTGAATTCGGTCAAATACGGAAGGTCTCAACTCTTCTGATTTTTCTTCAGGAATCTCACATATTTGAATCATGATTGGGTTTGAGGAGACCTTCTTAACTTTAATCTGTTTCGGTTGATTTGGATTATATCCCAAGCCATATTTTGGTTGTGATATGATTGATCCATCCAAACCTGATGGGACACGTCCACCTGCAAGTACTGCGTCAAGATCACCTAATTTTCGAGGTTCTCCTCTTCCAAACCCAGCATTTTCAAACAATTTATTGACTCTCGGATTGTAACATCCCTTGAAAGTTCTCTTCATTTCGTCAACTCCTTTTGCATGTGTCAAGTTCTGTTCAGGTGAATCAGAGATACGGAGTCTTGATATACTTGGAATAGATGTTGAAGCTTCACCGACCTTTGTAACTTTCATAAGTTGATGCGGTATAGCTAGTTTTGTAATGTTAGGTATCAGAAAAGTCAATTCTTTCTTCGATAACTCAACATTTTTTGAAGTTTCCCGAGGCTGTTTACCTTTAGAAGACCTTTCACAAGTAAGTTTTGATTTACCTGTCATAAGTTGATGTGGTGGAAAACTTTCTGATTAACACTTTCCATTTCAAACCCCGCTGTAGATAACCCTGCCGAATGAAATTCTTCATCTTCAAGGTAAAACTTGGCATCTGCGAAGTAAGCTTCTTCTTTCGGGAAAGGCTTGGTCTCAGCTACCACGCATTTGATTTCTCCATCTCGGCTGTACTTAAAACATTGATGCCAAGTTGAGGGTACCACTCCTGTTTCATGCAGCCAGACACGTCCAAGAAGTAATTCATAAGATGTTTTGGCATCAATGACATGGAAGAGAGCTGTGGAAACTAGGTCTGCAATTTGTAGTTTCAAGCGTATCATGCCAATGGCTCCTTGACCTTTCTGATTGAATCCCTGAATCATGATGTTGGTTTTGGACAGATCTCCAATCTTTATTCCAATTTTCTTCATAGTATTGATTGGCATAATGTTCACAGCTGAACCACAATCAATCATTATCCGATGTATTTTGCACTCTCGGATATAACCACAGACATATAGAGGCCTGTTATGCAAACGAGATCCCAGCTGTAAGTCATCGTCATTGAATGTGATTGTGGCCATACAGTCTTGGTAAGTTGTAGAAGTAATTGGTTCCAACACTTTCCCTTGATAAGCTTCTGGATCAATCAATGCCGTGATTAAAGCCATCCTATCATCAAAAGGTAGATCTAGAGCTTCAGACAAACTTGTGTTTGAAGAGATATTATTGAGACGTGATATTACTTTCTTCGTCTTCGAACTCTCTCATGCAACATTCTTTGATTTACTTTCTCCATCCAGACCGATGACGTTAGAAGTGAAACATTCTTTGTCAAAGAAATCCTGAGGAAAATACTCTCCCAAAGTTATGGGTCTAGGAGGTGAACTTGTCTTAGCTTTGGACTTCTTCTTACTGTTTCTTGGCCTCCTTCTTAGCCTTGATTGTTCATCACGTATATCAGGATTTGGTAGTTGTTGAGCTTTTCGGTGTCGTCTTTTCACGAGAGTCCATGGCATATCACTTTCTTCTGAAGGTGTTTCTTCAATAGGAGAAATTTCCATACTCAATGCCCCCAGTGTTGGTCCTGCAAGAGATATCAAAGATGGTATTTTACCTGTTTTGTTGGGCGTCTGATATTTCTCCTTCTTGCTTATGGATGTGGACCAACCATCACCAATTTCATCTTCAGATTCCGAATCGGAATCCCAAACATCCAAGTCATCTGTCATGATTTCATAAAATGTTGGACGGTTGGGAGCATGTGGTTTATCCATTTCTGGATATATGTATGTGATGGTGACTTCTCCGTCTACCTTGAACTCTATTGGAATAGCTCCTTTTGGAAGTTGAGGTCCAAACTCCGTTACCCCAGGCGAGAACTTGTCCATATCATATGCAATAGGGGCAAACTGATCTTTATTTGCAACAGGGATTGGATCGAATGACCCAAAGGAAATCATCGAACAAGCAGCTGTTGGATTTTTACCAGTTTCGAGTTTGATCTTATTTTCTTTGTCCAGGCGAACAATAAGATCTTTCAACACGAAACATCTCTCCACCGGATGACTGATTATTCTGTGGAACCTGCAGTACTTAGGATGATCAACTTGACTAGCCTCTTCTGGCCTCTTCGATGTTGGAAGTTCGATTATTCGTTGTTCAAGGAGTTGATCTAAAATTCCAGAAACTTCGGAGTCTGAGAATGGATACTCCTTTTCTTCAAGTTCTTTCAAACTTAGAAGACCTTTCTTTTGTGCTTGTGCCTTGTTAGGCCTGAACTCCTGCTTTGGCTTCGGATTTGGATTTGGATTTGAACTTGATTTCTGAAAAGTGATTTTTGCAGGAGCGGTAGATATGGCCAGAGATTCTTTCAACTTACCTGGCTTACTGTCCTTTTTGACTTCCTTCTTGGGATCTTTTTTGTCACGCGGGTCGCTTGGCAAGTAACTTCCATGCCTTGTAATTTGAATTTCTAGATCATGAGCACGTGTGGCCAACTCTTCAAAAGAGTGAGGCATATTTGCTTGGAGATTATAAAGGAGTCCCCAATGCATGCCTTGCACACACATGTCGATAGAGGATGCTTCGCTGATACGTTCCTTGCAATTAAGGACGAGATTTCTCCAGCGTTCAATGTATTCAACAACTGGTTCCTCCCTATTTTGCTTAGTTCTGGCAAGTTCTGGAAGGCTGACGGTCCATCTGGTGCTATAGAAGCGTGTGAGAAATTCACGTTCGAGCTGATCCCAACTGTCAATTGACCCGGCTGTCAAGTCTGTATACCATTCAAATGCAGCACCTTTGAGGGAGCGTACAAACTGCTTTACCATGGTATCATTGTATGTGCCAGTATTGTTACACGTTTCAATGAAATGAGCTACATGTTGTTTCGGGTTGCCCTTTCCATCAAAATACTGAAATTTCGGTGGTTAGTAGCCAAGAGGCATTCTCATCTCGTCGATCCGACGACTATATGGTTTGGAATAAACCAATGAAGATTGCGGTGAGCCACCATATTGAGCACGGATGGTGTCAGTGATCATATGTTGAAGTTGTTGGACGGACAAAGAGCCAACAGAGAGTTGAGTGGTGTCACGAAACACATTTTGCACAACAGTACGGTCATGCATATCTTGCTTCTGCTGGTACTCTTGGATTTCAGGATAACTTTGGAAGAGCTTGCATTTTCTGGGTTGTCCTTTTTCAAAGGGCTTTACAACTCCAGTCGATGCATGAGAGCGGCGATTTGTGCATCTTTTTCCTCCAAAGACTTTGTCAACTTTTCAATGGAGACTGCCATTTGCTGAACTCGATCATCAGTGTCTGGTGACATTTCTATTACCATCACCGGCTCGATTGATTCTTCAGAAGAGGTATAGTCATCCCATTTTCGTGGAGAAGTAGCATGAGTCGATCCAAAAACAGACCTGCCACTGGAGATAGAACCAGAACGTGGACTTTTTGCCAAGTTCTTTTCTGACGACCGGGAGCCCTGCTTCTTGAAAGCGATTTTCATTTTGCCCTTTTTGGAGAACTTCTTTAATGGTGTAACCAGTTGCGTTTTCCCAGATTTTGTTTGGGCTCTAGTCACATGGAAAAGTTCAGCAAGTGTTTCTTTAAGACGGGTCACAGTTTCCTTCGCTTTTTCGCTTGCCATGTCTGATGTATTTGTTGAAACTTGAAAGTTTTGCAGAACGGAATATGAGAGGCAAGAGGGTCCCACTGGGCGTGCCAAGAAATTTGTACGACGAATTTCGAAGTATTATTAAAAATACTGAAATTGTTACAAATTGAATTTGAGAAAATACAAGTGGACAACTCCTGTGAATGCAAAAATTGCAAAATCCTCTGATTAACGATCTGTGTGTTTGAAGACAAGGGGCCACGTGGCTTGATTCCTGGACTTCTGAATTTGTTGATTTGTTGAGAGATTGCTTGTTTGGCACTTGGAACTTGAGACTTGGATTTGAACTCGGGATTTGAACTTCGAATTGACTTGCTTTGATTTGAAGAAGGCTTTGATCTTCTTGGATTTTGGACTTTGCTTGATTTGAAGAAGACTTTGATCTTCTTGGATTTTTGACTTGGCTTGAAGTTTGAGAGAATTTTTGTATTCTCCCCCTGCAATTTGCTTTTCTTTTCTTTTCTCCTTTCTTTTCTTCCTTTTCTCTTTTTTTGTTTTCTTCCCCTTTTCCTTTGTTTTCTTCCTCTCTTTTTTTTCATGGACCAATGGTCCTATTTATAGAGAGAATTGTGTAACCACCCCATTTATTTAAATAAATAAATAAATAAAATGGTTAGGTTTTGAAATGTAGGATGGGCTTCATCCATGGGTTTCTTTTAGGTGGACTTTAGTGGACTTTATTTGTTTAATAAATTAATTGGAATTGGACTATTAAATTTGATCCAATCCAATTAAGATTTTTTTTTTTTTTTAATGTCTACATGGTGTTCAGCACTTTAAGGACACTTTTGAGAACACTCCGGAGTATGAAGCCATACAATGATTTTTTGGTAATGCTATGGCGTGAATGGCCTTGAAAGATGTTAAGGATGATTTCCCACATCTTTTAGAAAATAGAGGCCTTTTATCCGGAGCCTCAAGAAGCTGGCGAGGATGATCCCTCTATTGATGCCACTGATGGCCTTCCTGAAAAAGACGCTAAACCTTTCAACACCTCTACTTAGGATGAGCATATTTGCTGACGATGCTTTCCTTGACTCCTATCTTTCTAGTTTTCTTTTTGTAATTCTTGTAGCTCTTTTTGATTGCTTCATCCTTTGTGCTGACTTATCTTTATTTTGAATGATACACATGAATTTTCATCTTTCACTTCGTGCGGCCAAACATTGTTTCTTTTTATATTTATTTAGTTCGACCTAAATAAGTAGTTTGTAATATGAGATAAGTAGAATATGAATAGGTAATTTGCCATAAAATTATAACAGGTTGCCGATGTGTCGACTTGTTTCGGTTCTCAGACTTGTTTCAGTTCTGATGAGACGTCACATACTACAAGAAGTCATATGCCATGACGTCAAATGCTACAAGAAGTCACATGCCACATGATAGTCCCTCAAACCTAAGTATTAAGACATTTATGTTTATTGGTTAGGTTTGATTGAAAGGATGTTTTCTTCAATTTTTATTTCAAGGAAGTCCCTTGTTTGTGTCCCAGGTATGGAGTGGTATATTCCAATTGTGAAGTTTTGTTTGAACAAATTGTAAGTTATATTCTTTAAATTGATCAATGTATTTTAGAAGTACCACCTTGCCAAGGCACCTTTTGAGTGACAGGGTCCTTTGTATGAAGGAATCCATTGTGTTTTAAAATAGTTTGTATAACAACTACGTACATTGCAATAATTATGTTCGCTTCGACCACTTCGAATCGGAGTTTGGCTAGCCTTAAATAACTGTAGTTTTGAGGCCAATTATCATTCTGTCATTATGAGATCAAACTATACAACATAACTTGTAATCTATTCTACGTAAATGTACATAGGAAATATAGGGCATATATCGTATGCGGATGATGGCCTGCACATTAATAGTAACGGCGAAAATCAACAGTGTTCCAGGGATTATGTAGGGCTCTGCCGGAGAGATCCTTTACTCTATGAGTCCTTGGCAACACCTTGGATGTCACTTTGTAAGGTCCCCCCAATTATGTCCTAGAGTCCCTACTCTAGGTTCTTGCATTGAGAGAAGGACTTTCTTCAAAACTAGATTTTTTATTCTAAAAGCTCTTCTTTTGACTTTTTTGTTAAGGTACCAAGCCATCTTTTCTTGATATCGTGCATGTACAATTTGCGAATCATTCCTCCTTTCAAGGAGGAAATCGAGTTCTGCTCACAGAGCCTCTTCATTTTCCAGGTCATCGAAGTGAATTTTTCTCGGTGAAGGCACTCCAATTTCAACAAGATATACTGTCCCGAATCCTTAAGCCACGGAGAATGGAGTTTCTCATGTGGTAGTGTGCGAGGTGGTTCTAATTTCCCATAAGACTTGGGGAAGTTCATCCACCTAAACCCTTTCATTGACTCCAATTTCTTCTTCAGAATGTTCTACATAGTTTTATTGACCACCTCAACCCGCTCGTTCGCTCGTGGATGGTGCGGGGAAGAAAAAGAATTTAGGTTCCCATATGAATTTGGAAGTTCTTTCCTCTGTGATTCTTATCAATGGTTCGGCTTCAACCCTTTTGGTGCCAGGGATGGTGCCCAGGCATGACTTCCACAAATCCCTTCATGGATTTCTTTCTTGTCATAATGACCATCCGCTCCCCTTACTCAACGCAATAGAGGCATGGTGTTACTTTGGTCGTAGATTACTCCATCTTTTTAAGATGAAGTGAACTGCGCATCTTTACAATTTCGGGGCTGACTCCGAATCAGTTGGTAGAGCTTGACGATCCAAGTAATCTGGAGTTAGGGTCACCCGGTAATCTTCGTCCTCAAATGATAGAATCTCCGCTCCGGACTCAATGGAAGAAACCGGTTGGAGTTTAGTGGGCGCTATGTTTTAAGAGTTCGGTGTCTTTGCTATTTACCAATTTTGATAACGCATCAATGTTCATCTTTTCAGACCTCGGTGCGTGTCCCAACTTAGAATTTTTAAAAATAAGTTGTCCAAACTAAATTGGATCACAATTAAAACCCCAGCTGTGGACCTTTTTCAATAAAAGGTCCGCCAATAAATGGATCCTACTTCGATGCATTAGTAGTTTTTCAACCATTCCTCCCTCAGGTGGATGGGTGAATTTGGAAATAGGTTTCCCTCTGAACTTTCTTTCTGAATTTCTGTATATAAAATTGTCCAAATTTATTTTGAGCATGTGTAGTATGCACTCGTCCCTTAAATTGGAAGTCTCGGGCATTCATGCCTCATAGACACATTTATAAGGTTTTAGCTCTTTTAGTCCGGAGTGGGCTCCATCAAGTGGCAAAGTCCCTTGTTTGAGGGGGTTTTTAAGCTATTCATATTTCCTTGGAGTTATGCTTGTTAGGAAGTACCTAGTGGGAGCCAATTATTTCTGTGCTCATGCATTTTTGTCGGGGTGGATGTCTTAATTTGGTCATCTTTCTGCCAAGATATCCAAACCTTATTTGAATAAGCAACAAAAACATTGATGTTTTGAATAAGTCAATACCCTTTTCGTTGTACAATCAAATTGGCTTGCACTTCTTGATCTTTTAGCCAGCCCTTAGTGGGAGCTTAGATCATTGATTTGATTCTTTGATTAATTTGTAACGGTGTTACTTCGACACACTAAGCCTGGGCTAAATTACTTTGACATATTACTTCGTCAATATTTAATCCGGTGTGGATTTTAGAAAGGGCTTTTGAGGCCATGCCATTCCAGAGGCATGTAGGAAGAGCTTCTGTAGCCATGTCATTTCGACACATGAGAATTTCAGTATTTTAGAACCATGTTATTCCAACATCATAAGGTTGGACTTAATAATTTTGGACCTCTGAGACCATGTGTCATTTCGACACTTAAGGACTTAGTTAGTCGGGGTCTTTGAGACCGTGTGTCATTTTGATACTTAAGTCGGGCTTAATGATGTAGGGTCGAGACCATTATTCATTGCGACACTTAATCCGGACTTAATAATATTGGGTCTTTGAGACCAGGTGTCGTGGCAACACTTAAGCCGATGCTTAATAATGTAGTTTCTTTGAGACCATGTGTCATGGCGACACTTAAGCCAAGGCTTGATAATAAATGGTCTTTGAGACCATGTGTCGTGGTGACACTTAAGCCGAGGCTTAATAATAAGAAGGGATTCTGGGGCCATGCCACTTGGGGCAGTAAGGAGGGTTTCCTGAGCCATGTCACTTTGGGCAATAAGATGGGCTTTTTGAGCCATGCTACTTGGGGCAATAGGATGGGCTTCTTGAGCCATGCCACTTCCGGCAATAAGATGGACTTTTTTAGCCATGCCACTTCAGGAAATAAGATAGGCATTTTGAGCTATGCCACTTGGGGCAATAGGATGGGCTTCTTGAGCCATTTCTGCCAATCTTTTTCAAGATGTTTTTGCTTTTTTGGAGTTAGTAAACTTGTGTTTCAAAGTTTTAAGCCTTTTTCGAGGTTGATGAACTTATATTTCAAAGTTTTATGCATTTTTCAAGGTTGATAAATTTATGTTTCAAAGTTTTGAGCATTTTTCAAGGTTGATAAACTTATGTTTCAAAGTTTTAGGCCTTTTCAAAGTTGATGAACTTATGTTTCAAAGTTTTGAGCCTTTTTCAAGGTTGATAAACTTATGTTTCAAAGTTTTGAGCCTTTTTCAAGGTTGTTGAACTTATGTTTCAAAGTTTTGAGCCTTATTCAAGGTTGATAAACTTATATTTCAAAGTTTTAGGCCTTTTCAAAGTTGATGAACTTATGTTTCAAAGTTTTGAGCTTTTTCAAGGTTGATGAACTTATGTTTCAAAGTTTTGAGCTTTTTCAAGGTTGATGAACTTATGTTTCAAAGTTTTGAGCATTTTTCAAGGTTGATAAACTTATGTTTCAAAGTTTTCAGCCTTTTTCAAAGTTTTTACAGGTGTAGTTTCCCATTTCTTTTTCAGAAGGCAGTTTGCAAGGGTTACCCATCTTTTTTCAAGAGGCTTCTCACCTTTTTCAGGGTTTTATGATCCTTCTTTGCTCTTTTTCAAAAGGTTTCTGCTTTTTTAAGGGTTTCTTGTAGCTTTTTAACACTTGAATCCATGGTCAGTGTAGTTTCCCACAGACGATGTCAAAATGTTGACCACAAAATCTGGTAAAATCTTGGATCAACATGTCTCAGCTCCTCCCTCTTGAACACGTGGACTTCCTACGTACTATGACAAATAGTCAGTATGCAACGGGGCCGGGGTGAAATCCATTTGCACTTCGACACTCAAGTCAGGACTCATTGTAAGCAAAAATAAATTGGGTGCAGGAGATATAAGTGTGTAAAATAGAGAAAAGAGAGTGAGATTTGTATCATAAGTTTAAGTATTGAGTTTCTCACCTTTTACTTGGAGGAAAATGTGTTCTATTTATAGGTGGAGCTATCTTCTTAGATCGTGACATGCGTTATACTTTACAAGTGGCTCACCCTTTCCTTTAACCCTTCATGAGGAAAACCATTTATTTGGTTATAATCATTACTACTTATTATAGGGTTATGGATACCGTCACATCCCCTTAAAGAAGCTGTCACCTCAGGTGGTAACCTGCAGAGGGGTCACATCTCTCTGATACACTGACTACTCCCACCACTAGCTCGGAGCATGGACCTCAAATAGTGACACCAGTCCGAACTAAGCGGTTCGACCATAAATGAGTTCGGACAGTATTTCACCTAAGCTATGAGTCCTGACTTGAGCTTAGATTTTCCATTGAATCATATATTTCCCGCATCCAATTTATATTTACTCACAATGAGTCCTGGGAGCCACCCCAGCCCCCGTTGCATACTGACTATTTGTCTAAGTGAATAAGACTCCACGTATTCAAGAGGGAGAAGCTGAGACGTGTAGGTCCAAGGTTCCACCAGGTTTTGTATCAACATAAATGATTAATATGAAGAAATAATGCAGTCTGAGTTTGAGAAAAAATGGTCGAGGAACTTGAACTTATTAGTGAAATCAATTTCTTCAAGACCTAATAGAAATTGAAAGTTCGGTTGTGAGGCCATAGGATGTTCCAAGTTACGAAGACAAAGAACAAAATAACAGCATCGAAATGGTATTCGCATATCATCACATTACTATATTACTTTTTTAATATTATTTGCGGTAATTCTTTTTTGGTTCCATTACATTAGTGGTAGAATTAATTGAAAACCATATCTTTATCTAGCAAGGGTCATGTCGTCCATGCTCCATCAATGCTTGAAGCTTGTGCATGGCAAGTCATCACTGTCGCCATTACATTAGTGGTAGAATTATAATTACATAAGCAAGGAAAAAAAGAAGAATAAAAATACTTGAAGAGCATCGCATATGAAAGTCCACTCCAAAAATATTTGAAGGTTGAAACATCACATACAAACACACTATTGGTTTTTACTTAGATATAATAATGCAATAAACTGGGAAAAAGTAATGAGTAGATTAATTGTGAATAAAAATACTCATTTATTGATTTTTTTTCCATGATTTTCATTTTCATTGTTTTTTAATTTTTCTTACCTTAGTGTTCGTGTGTGTATATATATATTTATGAGAATTAGTCCTAGACTTTTTATGAAATGCATTTCCGGAATTGGGTCCTAGCTAGAGTCAGGATGAACGTAGTTGTACGAGTAGGAAGCTCACACTGCTTTTCGATCTGGCTCGACTACTCTAGCTCGCCCAGCTAGCTGGAGCAGTGCCTCCCCAGCTCACCTGGCGAGCTGAGTTTGACATACCCAACTCGCCGATGAGTCGGATTCATAGCAATGTTCATCAACCTGCAGCCCCTCTCCATTCGATCGCAGGGTCCTGCCCGTTCAATCAATGAGGAATAGATATTCTGGGACACTTTTTGCCTGCTCCATGTCAACCCAAGTTCGTGATAGTAGCCACTGACTACTTTACCAAGTGGGTTGAAGTGGAAGCCGTTGTTAAGATCTCTGAACAGTAAGTGAAGAAGTTCCTCTAGAAAAATATTGTTAGCAGATTTGGAATCCCTCGAGTACTGATATCTAACAACGGAAGACAATTACAAGGATCCAGACTTAAAAAGTGGTGTGAAGAGTTCCAGATAAAACATTTCTTCACAGCGGTCAGCCATCCTCAGTCAAATGGGCAAGTGGAAGCAACAAACAAAAACATTCTTCAAGCATTGATGAGCAGAATTGATTGCTCAACGGGGAGATGGCCAGATGAGCTTTCGGGGATCCTATAGGCATATTGTACTACACCCAGAAAAGCCACTGGAGAAATACATTTCTCACTAACTTATGGAAGTGAAGCAGTAGTACCAATGTAAATAGGAATTCCAAACTTAAGGGTTCAATTACATAACCATGCTGTAAATGAAGAGATGGCCAAGGAAAACCTGGATCTCTAGGAAGAGAAGGAATTAGGCAGAATTGGAAGTTGCATAGATTTATGTGTATCGGCACAACAATATAAAATATTAATTGAACCTCAATCTAATTGTTTATTCATAAAATTTACATGACCTAAAGTCTTAAATACATAAACATTCATGTTAGAATCCAAAATCAAACTCTTTCCATATATGAATGGCACATATGTGACACAAACGTGACATGTCTTCATCCAATTACAACGTTTCTACATTTACAATGCGTGTCGCAATGAGGATGACAATTTACCTATGTGGCACAATCCTTTTTTCACACATCACATCATCTTTTAAATCAACAACAACAACACTTCCACATCACCAAATTGTCATTTTCATTGTCAAAATAATTGTGTAAGTAGATTAATTCATCCAATTAACCTTAACGAGCCTTGCTATAAGGTTGACACCAAGGTTAGCATTATCAAATTTTTCACAAATCATATCATCGTCAAAATCAACAATTACACCTCCGTTTTGGTAAGCTTGTTTATAAATAAATTTATAAACAAAACATTTTTCAAACCATTTTTTAACCACTCATATTTCTCCAAACTACTTTCAACCACATATTTTATCTCGAAACATTACATCTTTGTTTATAATTTTTTTTTTTTTTAACAAATGGAGGTCACATCAATTTTTGTCAATATTATTGTCAACAAGGTTCTATAAGTAGCATTAACCTTAATTAGTTAATAATTCTAATACTTAATAACAAAGCATAACTCCTATAGTTCATTACACTTCTTATTTTAAAGCTATCGAATGGACATAATCAGATCCAATAATATAAGCTATCCAATGTCAACTTTTGTTCCATTGAGATAATTAATCTTATTCCATTCCACCAAAAGAAAGATCATATACTTTCACAATTTTACTCCCCTTCCCGTGACGGGGAGGGGAGCAAATCCCCCTTGAGAGGGGGGTAGTAGGTACCACCCAGTGCCACCCACCCCATAGGGGGTGGGATCCCCTCTCAGGTGGGGAATTTACGGGGAGCAAAATCTTATACTTTCAATTTAATTCAAATTACATCTCTAACTTATCGTTTTTACATATTATTTCGTAGATCATGTTATTCGAAATAACAAAAATGACCAAAATGACCTTTTCTAATATACATAAATCCTCAAATTTTGATCACATCACATTATTCATTCAACAATTGATGTCTTGAATTGCAAGTGTACAATACCGCAATCAAGTAATAAAGTAGACAAACAAGTCTGAGTTATTGTCACAAGAAGACTGCAATTGATTATCGAAATTATTAGTTCTAGACTTTATTTGAAAAATAAAAAGATGTTTTGAAAATATTAAACTAAAAATTATGCTAAAGAAATAAATTCCAAAATTGTTTTATTTTTACAACGATTTTAAAATTGTTGGGATTCACGATTTTACCCGACCAATTAAATTAACTAAAACTCAGTTTTATTTCCAAATAATGCATTCAGTTGAATTCACTCACTATATTGAAGTTCCTTCTCGAGTTTAAATCTATTATCTCTAATTAAGTCAATTATGTATCTCTACAGCGGGTCAGAATTATTTCCAAACTAAGTGTTTAAAACACAATAATTCATTTAACAACTGCAGTATTAACAAAAGTATATCTCTATCTTTCACTCAATTACCGAATTTTATTCCTAACTCTAGTTTGTTAGCTCACCTCTCGGATTATTAAAACAAACCACAAAATCATGAATTAGTAGCCAATTAACTCATGCATTAAACACAAATTAAAATAAACAAATGCAACGAATGGAATTAAAATAATATAGATAAGTTACATCGTTCATCCCAACATGAGAATTTAGCCACACATCGTCATAAAACTACAAAAATAATAATATAAACCATTCATTAAAAATAACATAAAAGAAATGAAAGCTTGCACCAAGAATCAATTCTCCATGTAATCTTTAAGTCTCGCCCTATGCTTTGCTTTACTTTACTTTACTTTGATCTCCCATGAATTTGATTTTGAAATTTGAGTTTTAGTCTATTCTTAGGCAAGGCAAAGGTCCCGAATTCATACCACACGAGTTGTATATATAGGTTGTGGGATAACTTACACTAGTACAAATTTTCCAAAAAAAACTAAGTAATGTACGTTGCTTTTTGGGAAAACCGATGCCTATAAAAAATGTGGTGGCAATTTTTTAAATATGATTTGACAATATGCGTCGGTTTCTACGAACTAACAGACACACTAGAAATGAACAACCAAAGGCATCGATTCTTCTTAAAGAACCTACGCCAAAAACTTGGTTTTATGTGTTGATTCGTTATTCAGAACCGACGCGTATACCTAACCTTAACTAAAGGTGTCGGTTCTTCAATGGAACCGATGCCTAAACCTAACGTCTTTTAGGGAAGAAACATCATCGCGACTGATCACTATCTCTCTTTCTCTCAAAATTCTCACACCTCTCACATGTGGCGCCGCTCCTCACGTCACCACCACTACCACCATCATT
Source organism: Ligustrum vulgare (assembly GCA_963555705.1). Taxonomy (NCBI): domain Eukaryota; kingdom Viridiplantae; phylum Streptophyta; class Magnoliopsida; order Lamiales; family Oleaceae; genus Ligustrum; species Ligustrum vulgare. The sequence goes on from OY743180.1 coordinate 29,990,001, forward strand.
CACGCTACCACTACCACCTCACCCTACCACCAACACCGCGCACGTTCTCTTGTTGTCTCTCTCTATCTTACGTCCACTGTCGCCCCGCTCTCGTTCACGCTCTCTCTCTACCCCGCCGCCACCATTGTTGTAATTGCATTTATTGTAAACAGACATTTTAATAGTTAGATTAGATATTTTAACATATAAACACAAATAAATGAGCTAGCATATATATATATATATATATATATATATATATATATGGGTATTTATATTTTATATAAATTTTCAGATTTACAATTTCAACTAGTTAATTGATTTTGTTAGTTTGTGATTGAATTATGATTTTATGTATTAATTGGTTTAAATGAACTTTTTATTAGTTTAGTTTGAATGTTAATTTTAGATTGTTGATTTTGAGTTAGTAGATGCAATTTTTGAATTGTTGGAGTTTTATTGAAATTTTAGAATGTTGAGTTATGAAATCTTATTTTGAGCTTTGTAGTAATGGATAAGTGATGATTGTGAGATATGGATAAGTGAATTATTTTGGATGTTTTGTACTTGTTAGATGTTTTGGTGAGTTGATGTGATTATGTTGTGATGATTGGGAGATATGAGCATATATAGTGAATAAGAGGCTAAAAATTCATGTAGCCTAGGTGTATGTTTAATTTTAGAATTGGGATTTGTAAATTTGAGTTATCATAGAAATTTTTAACTCAAAACTAATAAAAGATTTTTGTTGGCCTAAAGCTCGAGGTTGAGGCGAAGTTCGATTGATATATTATTGAGCACTGGGTCATGATATTTTGAGGTATATATCTTTACAAATTTATTTTGAGTCGGGGGTATATCCTGAATGTTATTGAATACTAAGAATTGTTTAATTATGAATTTATATTTTATTAAAAAATAACTAATAATTCATTTTAATTGTTTGTAGGCATTTTAGAGCATTCACGTTGGATGTGTTAAAGTGTTTGTTAGTTGGAGATATTAACTTATTGTCAATTTTATGTATACATTGGACATGTTAACTTGTTTGCTAAAGGAATCGTTTTAGTAACATGGTAACTTTCTAGTTAAATTTAGCTAGCCTTTTAACATCCAATAGCGTAATTACATCTCACCCCACCCCTAACCACCACCCACCCAACCACTTATTTATTCATTTTCATTTTCTTCTTCCTTTATAATTTTTTTAATATCGATAAAATAATTAAAACTTTTGTTGATTTCATAATATATGATTTAATGAGATCTTCAAAACGAGTACCATATTAATATATAAATTTGCTATTTTAAAAATAAGTACTTATCAAATTCTTAGGTTTAACTAGAAATTAACACATTCATTGTGGCAATAATAAGTAGTTAACTTTTACATCTATAAGTGTCATTTAATATCTAGTTTTTTGCCTATGTGACTAGCTAAATTTAACACATCCAATACGGATGCTCGTATAAAGAATCATACTCAATGGATGAGATCAACGAGATTATAAATTTATGGGCCAAATACTTCATTGACGAGTGTGCGTAAATTTTGTTTTTCTATGCAAATATGTAACATTTATAACTAATTAACAATATTGTAATTTGTTGATTTATTTAATTTTATTAGGCATATATGTCGATGAGAATGTGTATAGGATATTTGAAGGTTTTTGATGATGATGATGATAATTAAAAAAGGAAAATGCGTCTACTGTCGGTGACAACCGATACATATAGTTGAACAATAAACGTCGGTGACAATCGATGCATATTGTTCAACTATATGTGTTGGTTGTCATAGTACAACTGGCGCATATTGTTATTAATATGCGTTGAATTTTTTTTTACAACCGACACATATATTTGACAACGTACTACGTGTGTCACTTTTACAACCGACGCGTATGATTAAAACGTACTAGTGCTGGCTTATCAAGGGAGAAAACCTATTGAAATCCCGCACAAAAAGCCCATGAGTGGCCGAGTCGGAAGCCTGGGCGGCCGCGCAGGTCTAAAGCATGTAGCCGTGGTTGAACGAAAACCAGTTCTAGCCATTTAAAGTGGTTTTGTGCGGCCTGTGTTATGTCGTGAGGCCGCGCGGTTATAACTTTTAGCGCAATTTCTAACTTTAAATCCATTTAAGTGGCCCCCAGTCTTTATTTGCACTCCAAGTCTTTCCACTTCCAATTAGAGCATTTTGATTCTCATACTTTAGAATCTTCTCAATTAGCTCATTTCAACTCTCAACTTCTTCAATTAGGTCTTCCAAATCTTGAATTCTTCACTTTAGCACTACACATATTTCTCGGTTGACCTCAACAACTCTCGATTGTGCAATTTAAACTCAAATAGTCATCCAATTGCTCATTAATTTCCTCAATTTGCTTCATTCACTTGATATTGGGAATTAATCTGAAATGTAAACAAATAACAATTAATTAAGTAATATGTATTTTAAAACGACAATATAATATCCTAATTTAGCGCATTAATAAGTTTATAAAATGCACTCACCAACAATCAATGTCGAATTACAGATCTTAGACTTAATTGTGACTAGAAAATTATTTGAAGTTGTGGTCATGCCTATTAAATAGGATATTCTGTATCACAAATATATTATCTTCGTTATTTCTTTTGATTCCCTAGACATTGGGATATTGACAATTAATTTGATCTCACTTATAATTGATAATTCATAGAACTTCAAGTTATTTATTGAAACTACCATCTTCGTAAAAGGTCCTATTATAATAGTCAAGTGAATTAAATACATGTGATCAATTTTACAAATTAAGGGGCAGTTCTTTTTGTATTTCGATTTTCAGTTTTGAATTTTTTATTTTATTTTGAATTTTCTGTTTTCGTTGTTTGTTTTGAGATTGTTGAAAACGTGTTCTTTTTGTGATTTTGAAAAACTATTTTTCAAAGTAGAAAGTATGAAAATGCCTTTACTTTGAAATTTTGAAAATCATTATTTTGTTATATTTTATATGTAAAAATGATTGATTTGTTGAATCACAATAATTTTTAGTTTCAGTATATCAATCTGTGCTATATTCAATTAATATTTTGTTAATCTAGAATATTTCATCTCATACCTTTAAAAAAAACTAATAAACAAATAATAAACTTGCAATTATAAATTTGAAATCAAACTGAGAATAATTGATGAAATATTACTTTATGTAGCTAAAATCATATGTTGTTTTTGCTACCACAGTGGTTAGAGAGTTCAAAAATCGTCTGGATGGCTTGGGTTCGGATATCATTTCTTACAAATTTATTATTTAAAATATTTGTAATTTGTAATATGCATTTTTTTAGGGGGAAAGAAAAAGAATCATTTCATCTATAATGCACTGGGCCTAACAATGCAATGGGCGCGGGTTCTGGGCTGAACTCGAAGTTTCTCATCCGGTCCCGCCTCGCGACCCGTTTGGTCCCGGGTCGGGGCGGAGCGACTCACCCACCCCGTCAATGACCCAAACAATACAATTAAAAAGAAATATATATTATAGGAGAATATATGGTTACAAAGTAGAGATTTTTTTATATCATGTATAGAATACCTCATTACTAAAATATAGTTAAAAACGAATTTTAAAAAATGAGATGTGAATTAATGAATGTCAAACATAATTCAAAGAATGATCACAGGAAAAAAATGTTTTCCCAAAGAATGAATAGACATAATTTCTTTATTGGACTTTATTATATCAATCCTTAAAATTTAGGATATTAAAACTTTCCAATTAGATCGTGCAGAACATCAATCAATACATGAAAAGGAATTGCATGTGTATTAAATTTATTTATAAAAAATAACAATATTTTTAATTATTTTTTGTGTTAATGTTGCTCAACGTTACAAATAATATTTTTGTAGATATTTTTAGTAATGTCAAAATATAATAATGATAAAAATAAATTCTATTTGTTTTTTTTACATTCTTTAATGTTACATAATTTATTCTTGAAATTCATATAAAAATGATCCAACTAATGAATTAATGTATTATAGAATTGATTAAACAATTTGTTAGTACCAATGCACTGATTCTCGTGTAGTGGGGAATGAGTGCCAATGCAATTGTACTGATATAATTGATATTTAATAATCTTAAGTCAAACAAATAAATTCCATATTTTGACCGGAAAAAAAAATGATGTCAGCAGTATTGGCAGGAAAACTTGGGTCAACTATCTTGTTATTATATATATTAACATAAGATAAGATTATATTTTCTAGGGAAAATTACATAAAACCTTGTGTTTCATAGATACAATTCAAAAATCATGTGAAGGAAATCTTTTTTTTTTTTAAATTCAGGTATTAATTCATTTAATTAGGTGTTTAATAATTAAAAATAAATATAATGATATATATAAGATAAACATAATTATCTACTATATATTATATTAAAACTAATATAAAATTAAATCAAAATTTCAAATTTTGACGTCACAACCTACCCCACCCCACCCCACCCCACCCTACTCCACCCACCCCACACCAAAAATAATTTTTATTCTTTCCTTTCGATGTTTTCCTATCATTCCCCATCTCACCCTCATCCCAACCCCAACCCCACTCGACCCTACCCGACCTCATTGCAAAGTGACAAATTGATATCACCCTAACCACATCCCCCGACCCCACCCACCGACCCCAAAAATAAGTTTATTTTTATTTTCTCTCGATGTTTTCTTACACTTCCCCATCCCACTCCACCCCAACCCAACCCTACTCAACCCCACCCCACCCCACCGCAAAGTGACAAATTGATCTCACCCTCACCACATCGCCAGACCCTCCCACCCACTCTGCCCACCCACACCATCTCACCACCTATATCCTACCTCACCCCAAAAATAAGTTTATTTTTATTTTTTTCCAATGTTTTCCTACACTTGCCCATCCCACCCCACCCCACCCACCCCAACCCAACCCCACTCCACTCCACTCCACTCGACCCTACCCTACCTTACCTCATCGCAAAGTGACAAATTGATCTTATCCCAGCCACAGACCACCACCCCACCCCACCCTACATCAAAAATAATTTTTATTTTTTTCATTTCTATATTTTCCTATCATTCCCCATCCCACCCACCCACCCCACCCTACCCCACATCATCTTAAAGTGACAAATTGATCTCACCATAACCACATCCTCCGACCCCACCACCCACCCCGCCTCACCACCCATATCCTACCCCACTTTAAAAATAAGTTTATTTTTATTTTCTCTCTATGTTTTCCTACACTTCCCCAACCCAACCCACCCCCACCCCCACCCCGACCTAACCCCACTTGACCCTATCCTACCCCACCTCATCGCAAAGTGACAAATTGATCTCACCCTAGCCACATCCCCCGACCCCACCCACCAACCCAACCTCACCACCCATATCATATCACACCCCAAAAATAAGTTTATTTTTATATTCTCCCGATATTTTCCAAAACTTCCCCATCCCATCCCACCCCAACCCAACCCAACCCCACTCAACTCGACCCTACCCCACTTCATCGCAAAGTGACAAATTGATCTTATCCCAGTCACAGACCACGACACACCCTGCCCGCCTCGCCACCCACCCTACCCCACCTCACGGCAAAAACGATTTTTTTCCTTCTACTTTTCCACCTACCACCACCCAGCCCGACACCACCCTACCGATCCCACCCCACCCAAAAAATGATTTTTTTCCTTCTACTTTTTCACGCCCCCACCAACCCCAACACCACCCTGCCCACCCCACCCCACAAAATGAATTTTTTTTTATCTCTCCATGTTTTCCCACCCTACCCCGCCACCCACCCACCTAAAAATGATTTTTTTCTTCTAATTTTCTACACCCATTCCGCTCCTACCAGCTACCCACCCAACCAATCGACCCCACCCCACCCAAAAATGATTTTTTTCTTCCACTTTTTCACACCCCCACCAAGACCCTACCCTTGCACCCACCCCACCATACCCACCGATCCCATTCCTACCCACCCCCCAAAAATGATTTTTTTTTTCATTTTTTCACACCCCCACCCACCTCGCTCCCGACCCTACCCCGCCACCCACCCAACCAACTGACCCCACCCAAAAATGATTTTTTTCCTACTTTTTCACACTCTATCCCGACCCTACGCCCGTCACCCAACAACCCCGCCACTACCCACCCCACCCAAAAATAAATTTTTTCTTTTCCACACCCCGTCTCGACCCTATACCCGTCACCCACCAACCCCACCCCTACCCAAAAATGATTTTTCTTCTAATTTTTCACACCCCGTCCCTACCCCGCCACCCACCCAACAAATCGACCCCACCCAAAAATAATTTTTTTCTTATACTTTTCCTCGTCCAATGGTCACAAAAAGTTATAGTTGGTCACATATTATTTATTTATTGGTCACAACTTACTCGTTTTTTTTCATGATTAGTTAATATTTTTTGTCATAATTACCTAATAATTGGTCACATTCCCTACTCGTCATAAGTTACACAAAGTCACATTTAATCGACATTTTGGTTACACTTACCTAATAATTCGATCACCCCACCCTACCCTACCCTACCCCACCCACCTACCCACATATTCCTAAAGTCACAGTTGATCACACAAGGTCATAGTTTGGTCACACGAGGTCACAGTTAGATCACAATTGGTTTAGTTGCAAAATTCGGTCACACAAAGTCACAATTCGATCACATAAAGTCACAGTTGGTCACACAAAGGCACGGTTCGATCACACAAGGTCATAGTTTGGTAACACATGTGACCGAACTATGACATCGTGTGATTGAACTATGACCTTGTATGACCGAATTGAGACTTTTTGTGATCGAACTGTGACCTTGTATGTTCAAATCGTGACTTTGTGTGATCAAGTACGGGATGTGACCAATTATTAGGTAAATGTGACCAAAATATTTACTAATTGTGACTTGTGAGAAATGGGGGATGTGACCAAGAAAACTAAGAATACGGAATGTGACCAAATATTAGGTAATTGTAACAAAAATGTTAACTAATTGTGATTGAGGAAACGTGTAAATTATGACCAATAAATAAATAATACGTACCAGCTATATGATAATTTTGATCAATTATAGGTAAATGTGATCAAAATATTGACTAATTGTGAGTTTGTGCGACTTATGATAAGTGCGAATGTGATCAAGAAAAACAAGTAAGTTTTGATCAATCAATAAATAAATTGTGATCAATTATTGATGACTATGACCAATTATTAGGTAACTATGACCACTAAATAAATAATATGTAATCAATTATGGATCATTGTGACCAATTATATAGATTGTGACCAACTGTGACTTGGTGTGACCATTGGACGAGGACATGATATGACCTACAATTGTGTCAAATATAACTATGCGTGACCGAACTGTGACTTTGTAGGAACAAAACGTGACTTTATGTGATCGACCTGTGACCTCGTGTGATCTAACCATGAACTCGTTTGACCTAATTGTGACCTCCTGTGACTTAACTGTGACCTCGTTTGACCAAACTGCGACTTTGTGTGACCGAACTTTGACCTTGTGTGACCAACTGTGACTTTGGAGGGGTGGGGTTTTACATCTAAATTTGTAATTGTGACTCTGTGTGACCTTCTGTGACTCAACTGCGATCTCGTGTCAACTTACGTTATTGATTTGTGATTTTGGGGGTGGGGATAGTGGGGTAGAGGTCGGGTGGGGCTAGAAAAAGTAGAAGAAATCATTTTTTATGGTGAGGTAGGGTTGGGGTGGGTGGGTTAGTGGGGTAGGGTCGGGGTTGGAAAAGTAGAAGAAAAAAATCATTTTTTTGGGTGGGTAGGGGTAGGGTAGGGTGGGGGTGGGTCAGGGTGGGGAAAAGTAGAAAGAAAAAAATAATTTTTTGGAGTGGGGTGGGTGGGTGGGTAGGGTGGGGTCGAGGTCGGGTTGGGGGTTGGAAAAAGTAAAAGAAAAAATTATTTTTTGCATTGGTGGGTGCGTGGGTTGGGTGGGGTGGGGTGGGTGGGGTGGGGTGGGGTGAGGTGGTTGGTGTGAAGTGTGAAAAAATAGAAGAAAAATAATTTTTTGGTGGTGTATGGTTGTTGGCGGGGTGCGGTGGGATGGGGTGGGGCGGTTGGGGGGAAGTGTGAAAAAATAGAAGAAAAATCATTTTTGGATAGGGGTAGGGTGCAGTGGGATAGGATGGGGCGATTGAGGTGAAGTGTGAAAAACTAGAAGAAAAATCATTTTTGGGTGGGGTGAGTTGTGGTGGGGTTCCTAGGGTGGGGTGCAGTGGGGTTTTTAGGGTGGGCGTGTGAAAATATAGAAGAAAAATCATATTTGGGTGAGGTGGGGGGGGTGGGTGGGTGGCGAGGTAGGGTCGGGGAGGGGTGTGGAAAATTAGGAGAAAAAAATTAATTTTGGGTGGGGTGAGGTGGGTTGGGTATGGGTGGCGTGGCTGGGTCTTGGCGAGTCGTGAAAAAGTAGTAAAAAAAAATCATTTTGGATGAGATGGGTTGGGGTAGGGTCTGGGGCGAGGCTGGTGGGGGAGTCGAAAATTAGAAGAAAAAAATTAATTTTGGGTAGGGTGGGTGGGGGTGGCGGGGTGGGATAGGGTAGGGTCTGGGCGAGTTGTGGAAAAGTAGTAAAAAAAATTCATTGTTTGTGAGGTGGGGTGGGGTGGGATAGGGTATGGTCGGGTCGGGTGGGGTGGGGTGGGGTGGGGAAGGGTGGAAAAATATCTCAAAAAAAAAAAAAAACTTATTTTTGGAGTGTGGTGGGGTGGGTGGGTGGGTGGCTTGATGGGATGGGACTAGTGGGTGGGTGGCTGATTGGGTGGGTGGGGTGTGATTGGGTTGGGGTGGGTGGGTGGGTGAGATGAGAAAAAAATAGAAGTAAAATCAATCTTGTGGTGTGGTGTGGTGTGGTGTGGTTGGGTGGGGTGGGTTGGGTGAGTGAGTGAGTGGTTGCGGGGTGGGTGGTGGGTGGATGGGTGGATGGGGTTGAGTTGAGGAGGAGTGGGGGGTGGGGTGGGTAAGGTGGTGTTGGGCGTGGGGGTGAGTGTGAAAAAGTAGAAGGAAAAAAATTATTTTATGGGGCGGGTGGGTGTGGGTGGGTGGGTGGATTGTCAGGGTGGATGGGGTGAGTGCGGGATTGGGTTGGGATGGAGTTGTTGTGGCTTATGTATTATTTTGATTTTATTATTTAATATTAGTCTTTGTTTGGCAACTCATTATAATTATTATAATATTGTATTAATTAATTAACTAATTAATACCTGATTTAAAAAAAAAAAAAAAAAAAAAAAAAAAAAAAAAAAAAAATCTTAAGTTTGTTATGTTTAAAAAGAGAAAGTTTTAATTGTATAGTTATGTACTTTTCCTTATTTTCTAACTTATTGTTTTTGCATTACGTCAGAGTCCACAACGAATATTCGAACCAATGTAAAATGACCAAAATAGCATTTTTCTTAAATACATAGATTCTCAGATTCAATTTTTTTTTTTATAGTCTCATTTATCACATCACAATATTAATTCAACACTTATATCAAATTACTGATTACAGATTTAACACTATAAAATCCTTTGAGGTCAAGTTCATGCTAATTATTGAATACGTTACGGATTTCAAATCTGAATATATATTTCATATTATTTCACTTCGATTCTCAAGACACGGATATATTGACCAATGATTTAATCTCATCCACTGATAACTCAAAAAAAAAAAATTCAAATTAGTAATCGAATTCTATTACTCGCTAAGAATTAAGATCTTACCCACAATAGTCAAGCTGAATTAAATTTAAGTGGTCAATTTTATTTTACAAAATAATTCATTCCAAAATGTATGCTCAATCTTATTACCAAGGTCAAATAAAAATTAATAAGATTTAGATGATCTTATCAATAAAAAGTGTTCATCTTTATTTACTAATCATAAACAGTAAATTTTAGATCAAATTATAAATTGTCGTGAATAAATGCAAGCTCAAATTTATACAAATAACTTTAAAATAAATTGTTTTATTTCAAAATATCACGACTCAACATGCTAAACTTATCTAACATCAACTGATTTTGCACTTATTCTTCAAAAAAATAAAAATAAAAAGTGTCAACGAACGATAACTATTCGAAGTACGTTCTGTTACAACAAGTTTATGTTCTTAATTAGAATTGGCTTGTTTATATTTTCTTGGTTGATTGGATAGGCATGGTCCATCAAAACCTTTCTAATTATTTCGTTTTCATGATCCCTCTTAGTGAATTGATCTAAAAAAATGCTATGAACACTCTTTCTAGAGCCTGTTCAGCTAAGCTTTAAAAAGTATCTGAATTAACTTTTTACTTTCTTTAGAGTAAAAAATGTTATATAGCTCGTTATTATGTCTTCGAGGAAATCTCCTTGATGTTTCTTTCCATAAATCATAAAGCCTACCCCTTACCATGACGCAGCGCGAGGTAAAAAAAATCAAGCGAAAACCTTAAAATATATGAAAATTGAAATCCACCAGAATATAGAATAAACTCAAATATATTAATTGTAAGATACGAAAAAACAAAGAGTTAACTCCTTATTTATATGGTTTAGAACATAAAAATCTCGTCTAAATTGACTAAAATTGAAAGAATTCAAAATAACCTAAAAGATAAAAATAACACTAAAAATATTAAAGAGCAGTTTTTGAGGTCTAAACGAACTCGAATGGTCGAAATTCATCGTACATCAAAGCATAGCAATGCGTCTTGTTCGCCTCGTCGTTTCAACTCATTCAGTCATTTGTTCTATCACATCCAATCAACTCCTCTCCATGGGTGCTTTCTCTATTGCTATTCAATGAGACGAGTGGGTACATAGAATTTAATTCACAAGAGCATATATGTACATAAATTGGTTGGGTTTGTTAATTTGAAGGCCCTACAATATGACATCTTGTAAGTTGTAACAAAAACTTAGAAGAAAGAAAATCCTTTGTAATATCTCGTGCGTATATGATCGTATTGAAGTCGAGTCGAATATTAATCATTTTCTGAAAACAAGAATAAATTTGTCAATTCGAAAGAAGGATAGAAGATATTGCAAACAGAAGTGGTTAGCAACTATATTAATGGTTGGACCAAATAGATTTATTGTTGATTGTTACGATGAATATTGTGAATGTGGTGTTTATATTATTCCATCATAATTAAATTTTTAATAGTGACTGACTTTGACAAGAGAAGGAATGTCACCCCGGGAATTCTATTGTGTTAATGAGTACAACAATAATTTCACCCACATGCATATATATCAAGACTATGATGTGTGTATATGGACCAAAATCTTATTTAGGGACCCCCCACAAAAATTACAATATGTTGGTCCCAAAAAGTTAATATCATTTATGCACAAATTAGTCCGGTCGACAGCAAAGCACCGAATTATCTTTAATGAACAAAAAATTCAATTGATGTCATCTAGAGACATGAATCTAATGAAAACATGTATGTGGATTAATGCGGCTCAACTACTTCTAGATTTTTCTTAGTCTCAGTTTGGTAAAAGAAAGTGGTTTATAAATTGATTTATTTATATTTTTAGGGTAAAATGTGTGATTGAAAAATGAAAAGAATAAATGTAAGCGGTTAAAATGTGATTTGAGAAATTATGTAAATAAATTGGTTTATAAATCAAAAAATACAGTTACCAAATAGAGGCTTAGTTATTTTCTGAATTAACAGCAATAAAAGATTGACGAGTTTATATTTTCCACAATCAAGTGGTGACGACTATAGTTGAACTAGTGACATTTATTTACTCCAATTTAAGTTGAAATACATCCAAAAACCCAACCTTTTAAAAAAAAGCAACTTCATTTATTAAAAATTTGTCTTCTACAAAAATCAATTTCGTAAGTACTTTCCTTCTATCAATTTTAATTACCTGCTATTGTAAAACGTATACAATGACCTTCAGTCTAAACTTTCATGACAAACAATCAACACTTCACCACAATGATTCAAAACATCATCCTCAACTCAATCAAACCTTAACATAATCAACTACTCCAAAAGCCATCATGACTCCTCAACATAACAAATTTAAATCAATGAACTCCAACTAATCAATTATAAAATAAACTAATCATTAATTCGATAGCATAGATTATTTAAAATTAAGTTTAATCAAGCAATTTAAGAAATGAACGAATAAAGGAATAACCAACAAAAACTTAAGTAAATTCTAATTCATATTTATTTTTAAAAAGTAAACCGCGGATAATGTCTGAGTCTGCCACCAAGTGCTCTCCCTCGATTAACTATCTTTCATACATGAAACATGGGGAAATTAAAAGGGTGAGCTAAGGCTTAACAAGTAAACTTCATGCACGTGATGCATGGTCATGCCATGAAATGTTTTAATACTTTGAAATATGTATCTTCATTTACTTTAACATTTAAAACTTTATTTCATTAATTTCATTAACTCACTTGGTATATTTTCTAGTCAATCAGAATGCAGTGAAAAATTCTTATTTGGAAACAGATCACTTTTATCGATAAAACTGTAGAGTGGTCAACATTAACTTTCATTCCACCGCGAAGCGGTAAATGTCATTTACATTCCCCCACACGCGGTACATTCACTTTCATTCTGCTAAAATGTGGTACTTCATTCCACCGCGAAGAGTAAAAATCATTTACATTCCCTCTACAATGCATTTCATTTATTTTCTAGACTTCAAAAAGGTAGAAATATAAATTCAATTTCTGAATCATGTTAGGGGGTAATCAGGCTTTGTTACAACCTTAACATGATCCCAACCACTCCTGCAATGATCCTGAGGTACTTAAATGCACCAGGATAGGAAATGTTGAAAGGATCAGGATCAATTGTAGAAGCGGAATCTTAAGTATCGATACATGAAGAACATGTATCGATACACTGTTTTATTTTTCAGAATACAGAAAGTAATATTGGTTTCTTTGTTGTTCTTTTCAAGTCATCAGAAGGTAAGTAGCACTGCATTTTAAAATGGTCTTAAAAGTTATTTCATACCCTTATTTGATTATTAATTGCGTTGCAATCAATGGTTTTCTCTTACATTATTATAATCACAAGTTATCCCGCTTGTAATGCCACTGAAAGGTGATCGTGATTTATCATGGAAATATTTGAATATCGTGAGAAATATTTTAACTAGGGGGTTATACCCTTTGTGGTTTAAGTGAGCTCGGGATAACGTCTGAATTGTAATAAGCCCACTTGAAAGTATGTTTTTCCTAAACTAAATTGCTACTTAATGAATACTTTTGTATTCATATTTTTCATATTTTACAAAATACAGATGCTTAAGCGAATGGCTTTTCAAGCAGAGTCGAAGGGATGGAAGCTAACACATGATGGATGGATGTATATTTTCACTACTGAAGTAGAGATCTGGAGCTATCCCCCAGAGCACCCGACCTTGTATCGCTACGAGTATACTCAAGTGACTGAAGAGTACTATGATGCTCATACTTTTGAATTATTATATATAGACAAACGTACTGTAACCGATATGTAAGTTTGCAGATGAAATAAGCTCGAGATCACATTTTGTAGCCCATTGGTACCCGTGTTCACCTGTACAATTGTTAAAATAAGTTTTATGCATGTAAATGGATGTTTTGCAATTACTTATGTATTATTTTAAGGGGTTAATAGCACAAAACGTTCCTACCTTTGACATGTACTGTGCAAAACATCCAAACGTTGTGATTTTTGACCCTGAACGTCCCAATCTTTACATTTTCTTGTTGGATACATCCATTTCGTTATATTTAACCATATTTAAACGTTAAATTGAAATTGAACAATAAACATGAGGGGCATTATTGTCCAATTTCATTTTTAATTCATTTCTTAAGAGTAATTGGCACAAAACGTCCCTACGTTTGACACTCATTGTGGAAAAACGTCCCCAAGTTCAATTTTTTAGAGAATAACGTCCCTACCTTTAGATTTTCTTGCAGATTAGTCCCCAAATTTTACTTTTCTTTCAATTTAGTCATTCAGTATTTGATTTAAAGGTCATTGTCTTCAAACGTGTATAACTTTTAATCTACAACTTCGAATTGCACTCCGCTTTTTATGTTGAACTCCAAATTCAACCATCTTTCTTATGATATATCATGTGCTCATTTATTAAACATTTCGTTTTGACTTTTGTATTGTAGATACTTATTTTGTTAGGGCATCATTGATTAACGTAAATTGATTTCTGTAAATTTTATTGAAACAGTGAAATTTTAATTTTAGTATGTGTTCGGCGACTAGGGGAATTTATAAATTGGTTTTATTTGACTTTTTTATTTTTTAAGGTACAATATTTGGTTAAAAATTGTTATATTTAGCCTCTGTTTGAGCCATATTATAATATCAACTCACTTTTTGAACAAAACACATTTTCTCTCTTCAAATCACTTTTTAAAAATTGGAGAAAGAAATTGTGTGTTGTTCAAAAAGTAATTTGAGATTATAATATGACTCAAACAAGGGCTAAACATACCAATTTTTAACCAGACATTTTACCTTAAAACAAAGTCAAATAAATCCAATTTATAAATTCCCCTGGCCGTCGAACACATACTAAAATTAAAATTTCACTATTTCAATAAAATTTACAGAAATCAATTTACGTTAATCAATGATGCCCTAACAAAATAAGTATCTACAATAAAAAAGTCGAAATGAAATGTTTAATAAATGAGCACATGATACATCATAAGAAAGATTGTAGAATTTGGAGTTCAACGCAAAAAAAGGAATGCAATTCGGAGTTGTAGATCAAAAGTTATACACGTTTGAAGACAATGACCTTTAAATCAAATACGGAATGACTAAATTGAAAGAAAAGTAAAATTTGGGGACTAATCTGTAAGAAAATCTAAAGATATTGACGTTATTCGCCAAGAAAATGAACTTAAGGACGTTTTTCCACAATGAATGTCAAACGTAGGGACGTTTTGTGCCAATTACCTTTAACAAATAAATTAAAAATGGAATTAGACAAAATGACCCCTCATGTTTACTATTCAGTTTCAATTTAACGTTGAAATAGGGTTAAATATAACGAAAATGTAAAGGTTGGGACGTTTAGCGTCAAAAATCACAACGTTGGGACGTTTTGTACAATACATATAAAAGGTAGGGACATTTTGTACTATTAACCCATAAGAAAATGTAAAAGTTGGGACGTTCAGCGTCAAAAATCACAACGTTGAGATGTTTTGCACAATACATGTCAAAGGTAGGGACGTTTTGTGCTATCAACCCTTATTTTAAGTATCTGTATCGGTACATAATAATTTGGTTCACCTAACGAACTTTGGCGCCAAGTTTTGAATTGCAAAGGAAACTTAAAATGACTACCCAAAGCTAAAATGAAATTTCCTTGATCTATATGTATCGATACATGTATGGTTCCTTAAAATTTCTGAGTATGAACTGTAAACATGAATTTCAATTTTTCACATCCAACCTTACTATACGAGGAAAACAATTTGGAACTGCATACATAAATGATCTTGCATGTTGAGTTATTGTTTTGAATCATTTTATTATCTCCACTAAAAACCTGGTTTGAGTAAAGCTATTCGTACAGGCAACCTTTACAGATTTGTATACAGATGTTGACGTGGACTATTTTAAAATTGCTGAGTTGGTGTAAAACTCAAATCACCCGTCAAATTCAAAAGGCTGGAAAATGCAACTCAGATGCGAATGAGCGTGGGGGGCCAGTCAACAGATTAACAATTACTTTTTCGATTAAAAAATATAAATGAATATATGATTCCATAAGCTCTAAGAACCTTTCTTGACCAAAAGATACATGAATTTTAACAACAATAACTGATTTATTCCTGACCCTCGACAATCGGAGTCATAGCAGGCTTGACAGAAAAATTCAAGTAATTCAAGCCAAAACAAGAATTCAGTAGGTTTGACAAGATTTGAAGATCAAACCATGTCGAAAAGAACCAAAAATTATGCAGAAGCAAAGTTACGGCCGTAACCAAATATTCTCACGGCCTTAAGTCACTCTCGGATCAAAATGAAGAATTCCAGGTTTTCAAAGTTATGACCGTAGTCCTTAAGCAGAAGAATAGTTACGGCCGTAAGTGATGCTGTCACAGCCGTAAGTTAGGATTTTCGCAAATAAGGCGGATTTTTAATTCCTTTTTCGTATTTTTATTCCTTTTCCAGTTTTAGCTATTTTAGGTTAGTTAGAACTCTATTTTGAGTTCATTAGCGACTAGGGTTTTATTTTACTTATTTATACGCTTTTTCCATTCATTGTAATTCAGATTTGGTTTTGATTAAACAGTTTATTGAGGATTCAATAAAATATATAAGTGGATTCCTATATTTCATAGAACTTATCAAGATTATCATCTTACGGCGTTCATCGTTAACTTATCAAATATTCGAGAGAATATTTGTGGCGTTCAAAACCAGAAACTTATCAGGGAGATTGGACAAATCCTTGTGGCCTTTCGAAAGTCGTGATTCTTTATTCCGCATCATCGAGACATCGCGTCGTGAATATCAAGTCATGATTCATTCGTCCAACCACAACCTGAGTTCGGAACTTTCCGACGTTTCTTCCGCGCTTCGAATCTCAATCTCATCAATAACCCATAAAATGGTGAATAAATTTTTTGAATGCTAAACATTAAAATATACATTCATCAACCAATAGCACAAAATATCTGACAAGGAAATAAGCTGACTCATACAAAAGCTGGAAATTGATTTTCACTAGAAACAAAAGGCAAAATATCCAAGGAAAACTTACAAGGGATGGAACTAAGAAGATGGAAGAAAGCTGGATTATCTTCAATACTAGAATTGAAATTGTTAATTTTATGATATTGGTATTTCCTATTTTTCATGAATGTGTAATTTAATAAAACTTGATTTAATTACTAAATACATGTATTTAGTAATTTATTAAGTTCGATTAAATTATGCTATTTATTTCTTATTTTCGAGAAATACATTTTATTGTAAAGATAATGATCAAGAAAATATTGATATATATTTTGGTAATATTCTTGATAATCTGTTGTGATTATTCTTGATACGCAAGCATATCCAAGATATGGTAAGCATCTTTTTGATATGGTCAAGAATATTTCATTCTTATCTTTGCATATGGTAAGATTTGTTGAACGAAAATCTATGTAGGGAAAATTCTTGATAGGGCCGAAAATATGAAGTCCAAGTTTATGTTAATCACGTTATTGATTAACTTATGGTAAGATCTTACATGATTTATCTATATCTTATTTATGGTAAGATTTAATTAAGAATATTTATCTTACCTTTTTACTAATTATCTCTACCTTGTTTTGCAGATATTAGAGATCTTGTGCAATAAGGAAACTTGGGAGCCAAGTAAACCTAATTGCACTATAAAGAGAAGAAAAACGTGACATTTTTCTTAAGACGTGGAAAATACAAAAATTCGTGTGGAGCTTAACATAATTCACGTCCACTTCATTAAGAAGTCTTGAAGCCTATTTTCGTGTGTGCACCAATACAAAAGGCTTAAATTGAGTTGTGACTTCAATACTCCGGGAGGAGGATTTAATCACTTAGAGAAGGAAAGAATTTCAGCGTGAAGATCAAACGGGAGGTTTGGATCAAGATCGAACGGGAGTTCGTATTGCTAAAAAGTGTTGCAGATTCAAAGAAAACTACTGAAGAGTGGTGGGACACCAACTCACATTACATGCTACAGAAGGATCAGGGAGTGATTTATTTCTTGGATGTTTGATAAAGTCTATGCGTAGATTTATCATGTAGTTTAGATTGATCTGTATAAACTCTTTCCTTATATAGTGATTTGTTTTTGTTCACAGGATGCAAACCGTGGATTTTCCCTGTTAGGGTTTTTCCCACGTTAAGCTCAAATTATTGTGTTCTTGTCTATTTACTATTCCGCACAATTTATTCTGATTGTTTACGTTTTACCATCCAGACGAATCTTCCAGAGCAAGATTCATCTGGTACTGCGCTAAACAAACTTAACGAATTACTGTTAACTGGTTACTGTCCAGACACATCTGCGACTGTCCATTATTAAAATTTAGACAACCTCAAATTTTCAATTGGTATCAGAGCGGGTTTACTTCTAGAAAGTGAGATCCGGTTGTCTAAATGGAAAATTCTGCATCTCTTAGGCCACCTCTTTTAACTGGTAGTAACTATGCATATTGGAAAATTCGTATGGAAATTTTTATTTAATCTATTGATGAACGTTGTTGGACTTCTGTTTTTGAAGGTTACACAGCACCCACTGTCACTGCTGGAGGTATTGTTACAGCTATAGCTAGAAGTTCTTATACCGCAGATGAATTAGCTAGTGCAAATTGGAATTCTAAGGCACTTAATGCTATTGTTTCTTTGGTTGATCCAGGTCAATTTAGACTCATTTCCTCCTTAAGGACGGCCAAGGAAGCATGGGATGCTTTGAGGATAGCAAATGAAGGAACCAATGCTGTCAAAACCTCCAAGCTGCAGATGATCACTCTAGAGTTTGAACAACTATCTATGGATGAGAAAGAAGACTTCAAAAGCTTCTACGCCAAATTGAGTGATCTCACCAACTCAGCTGAAGCTCTTGGGAAAACCTATTCAAATGAGCAGATTGTACAAAAAATCCTTAGATCTTTACCAGACAGGTTCCATGCAAAAGTGACAGCAATTGAAGAAAGTAAGGATCTTTCAACCATGCGAGTTGAGGAACTTGCAGGGTCATTGATGACCTATGAGTTAAATCTGACCCGAAGAAAGAAAGACAAATCACCAGGGATTGCTTTCAAGACAAACAGTGCGAATCCAGACGACTCTGGAGACAGATGAAGATGAAGATTTCGTACTTCTCACCAGACAATTTAAAAGGTTCCTCAAAGGCAAACAAAAAGAAAGATCCACAAATCTTCAAGGCATGAATCAACAATCACAAAAACAATGGAGGAAAAATAATTTCTATCCAAAAAATGATGCTAACGCGTCTGAAGCAAAGCCTAGGAGTCGAATTCAATGCAGAGAATGTGAAGGATATGGACACATAGCAGCTGATTGTCCCAATACTCAAAAGAAGAACAAGGGAAGAAAGGCCATGAATGTTACATGGAGTGATGGAGACTCAGATGAATCTGAATCAGGATCAGACAGCAGCAATTCTGAAAAACAGGTAACTACCCTTACTGCTTTACAGCTGTCTGGTGCTGAATCTAGTAAGTCTTCTTATGCAGATGAATCCAGACCAAACACTGAAAACTTGAGGAAGAAACTTCGAGATGCAGAAGAGAAGATTCAACTGTTGCAGGCCTTTGTTGAGAACAGCAGGGAACGACAACTGAACAACGTATCTGCAGTCTCAGATGATGAACAAAATGAGGTAAATAGGTTAAGTTCAAAACTTGCTAAAGCACAAGACAAAATCAAGAAGCTGGCACTTGGATCCGTCCAGCTTGATGAAATCCTGAACAGTGGCAGACCTGTTAGCCTAAAAACAGGTCTTGGATATGAAGGTAAAGGTAAAAATCATGACCATAAAATAAACTTTGTAAGAGAATCTGGATACAGATATATGGAACAGAATAGAAATCATACAGATGCATCTACCTCTCATCAATACAATGCAGCTGGGACTCAAAACTTACATCCAGCCAGGAACTATACAAGAAGACAATTTCATCCGAATCTGTACAAGCCAGATGATTCTGTCCATCATAATGGCAGGAAATTTCAACCTCGACAGAGTCGGCAGGATACATCTGTTTTCTAGGTATTCTGTAATTTTTGTGCTAAATCTAGTCATGATGTATTTAGGTGTCATGAGTACTTGAAATTAATCAATTCACACAAAAGAAGACTTGTTCCTAGACAAGAGAAGAAAATTCGAACTAATGCTTATGTAGTTCAATTGTCTTTGAGTGCCTTGATTCCTAACACATGGTATTTTGATAGTGGATGTTCTAGACACCTGACATGTGATCTCTCTCTACTAACACATTTTGAAAAAGGCGAAACAGGTGCTGTTACATTTGGTGATGGCCAAAAGGGTAAGATAGATGGATCTGGTATCATCAACATCAAGGGATAATCTACATTAACAAATGTCTTATATGTTATAGGGCTTAAGGCTAACTTAATCAGTGTAGGACAACTATGTGATGATAACTTGCTTGTCATGTTTTCAAAAGAATATTGCAAGGTTTTAAATTGTGACAAGAAGTCTAACCCGTTAAAAAGTGTGTTGTTTAAGGGAGTTAGATCTAGAGACAAATGCTATACACTTGAGAGTTACGACACTTGCAATTCTGTTAAGACCAAAAATGAGAAACTATGGCATAACAGATTAGGGCATCTAAACTGTAGCGCCCCGAGTTCCGTATACCCGGTTCACCACGTCATTTTATGATTTAATTTTTCGAATAATATTTTAACGGAAGAAATAACTGAAATTCATTTTTGGCAACATTAAATAAGCTGTAATGGTCGATAAGATTTGAAAACATTTATGAAACAACTTGAAATAGCAAATCGAACCATTAATTTTGTAAAGCAGTTAACGATGTTATAACTTCTCAAATAACTGAGATTCTCAAAATTATCTAATGATGGAAATTACGGAAGTCATTAAAGTAAGACATTTCAACCATTTAACGGTTATTGCCACCATCATCCATCACTTGCCACCATCTCCGAGATCTGCAAAACCGTTAAAATAACAGGTTGAGCATTTCGAATTAAATACTCAGTAGACTCATCGCCAATTAATTAATCTACAATATAATTGAACACATAAATGCAGACTCTTTAGAAAACATAGGGTGTGGGTTGCTCTTCTTGTGCATTTAAGCACTTGGCTTCTTTTGAAAAATCATAGGCTCTTTATAAAACATAGGGTGTGGGTTGCTCTTCTTGTGCATTTAAGCACCTGGCTTCTTTTGAAAATCATAGGCTCTTTAAAATTGGCTCTTGATAGATCTCATGTTGTGCATTTCAGCACGGGTCTTCTTACTTCTTTTCTTTCTTGTGCACATAAGGCACATGTTATGCATAACATCATTTCTCTAGTACCGGGTGGGCTCCCTCAAGGGGCCTTTTCCCAATCATGCCCGCGTACTCATTAACATCATAATTATTTCCGAAGAAATACATTCTCATCGCCTTTTCTTACAAAAAAATATGACTTTTACAAGTCATGTTACATTCACATGCAATCATAATTTAAATCAATTAATAGGGGCGAGTCTACCTTAAACTTGACGAGTGTGGTTGAGCGGGAAACGACTTCCATTCTTAAATTCTCCGTACGCTTCGTCTAGCCAATTAGAAGATTAAATCGAATTAGTCTTTTGAATTTTATAGTTAAAATGATAGAGTATAATTTAGGGACTGAAATCGCTAATTTTGAAAGTTGGAGGACTAAAATGAATACTTTGAAAATTGAAGGACTAAAATGAATATCTTTGAAACTCGAGTTTATAAATATACGTGTACATGTATATATCATCAATATGGACCAAATCGAAAGACTTTAAAATATGAAGGCTTAAATGATTGCTTTTAAACATTTGGGACTAAAATGTAAACCTTTTAAAAGTTGGGTCGTAAACTCAAAACAATGAGGTTGAAATAATATATTTTAAAAATAAGGGGTTGATTAAAATCATTTTGAAACATAAGGGGCTGAAATGATAAGTTTATAAAGCTATAGGGGCTGATGTGAAACAATTGAAAACTATGGGGGCTAAAATGTAAATCTTTTAAAACTTAGGCTTAAAATCAAATAAATTAAATCAACCAGGACTGAAAAATGGGTTTTAAAACTATAAGGACTGACTTGAAGTCTTTTAAAACTTAAGGGCTGAAATTGATGATTTGAAACAAAAAGAGACTGAATTAAAACAGATTAAAACACCAGGGACCAAAGTGTAAATTCTGAAAGTTCAAACAAATATTAAAAATCAGATTTCTTACACTCTCTCTCTCATAAATCACACAGCGAGAGACAGGGAGCGAATCCGGTGCTCCCTTCGCTCAATCCGGCCTTCATCCGGCGAGATGTGCCGGCGAAAACGCCGGTGATGGAGGCGGCAAGCAGCGGTTTCAAAAGGGGTTCAAGTTTCTGCGCGTTTGGTGCGAGATTGGATGAGAAAACCAAGGCTAAACCGGGGCTTGTGCGAAGCTTCCTTCGCGATTTTTCCGGCGAATAGGCGGCGGCGGTCGAGGTAAGTATTTGGGCTTGGCTTATTCTGGGTTTTGGGTTTTTGATTTTGGATCGCGATTGAAGTTGGGTTCGCGGAGGTGATGATGATGATGGCGTGATTCTGGCTTCTATGTGCGGTGGTTGTGCGATGAGTGGTGGCGGCTGCTGGAATGTGCCAGTGGTGGTTGAGGTGGTGCGTTGGGTGGTGGCGTGATGGAGGTGGTGAGTTGGAGGTTTGTGGTGGTGCTGCAGGTGATGAGGTAAACAGTGGGTCGAAGTGGTTGTGTTGGTGATGCTGGGAAGAGGCAGTGGCTGCGTTGGGGGCGGTGCAGTGGTGCGGGTAATGGTGATGGTGATGGTGATGATGATGATGAAGGAGAAGGGGGCATTACCTTGCTGGAGTGGAGGCTGAAAATGGAGCTGCAAGGAGCTAAGTTGGTTGCTGGAAATGGGATTGCGATGGAGTTGGGAGGAGGCCGCTGGTGGAGGTGAGTTGGAGGTGGCGGTGGTGATGATTGGGATCTTGGCAGTGTGCTGGTGGTGATGATGATGATTGATGGGGGAGGGCTGGCGACTGGGCTGTTGTGCGGTGGTGATGATGGTGAAGATGATGAAGATGAGGAAGGAGGTGGTGGTGGTGACGGTTTGGAGTTGAGTTGCTGGACAGAATGGTGGTTGCTTGGTCGAGAGGTTGCTGGAATTGCTGAAAACTGAAGGGGGACGGGATGCGTATAAAGAGGGTGTTGGGTGATGTGAAGAGTATGGGTTTAGGTTAGTGGGGGTTTGATAGGTATGGGATGGAGTATGGGTTGGTGGGGTATGTTGGAAAATTTATGGGTTGATACACAAGAAACGGGAATCGAGAAATAATGCGCGTGAATTCAATTGAATTGAGAAAAATGGATCTGATAAAATAAGCTTAACACGATTCGGACTTTAAAACGATTTTGAACGAACTAAAATAAATAACCAAATAAATAAAATGATATAATTTTAGAAATTCGGAATATATTTTTAAAATTGAATTAATTCGATATTTCTCGATGTGGCTAGACGAACGCGTCATGACGTTAACTTAAAATGAGTGAGATTGCAGCGACACAATTTTCGAGACTTTGAAATAATTATTAAATTGCGTAGAAATTCTCGGTCGCTACAACATTACCCCCTTAAAATAATTTCGTCCTCGAAATTAAACTTTCTTGATCTATTCTTTCTGGATACTTGGCTAGGATCTCTTCTTCATTTCCCAAGTAACTTCATCATTATTGTGTCTACCTCCACTGGACTTTGACTAAAGGAATCTCTTTACTTCTTAAGACATGGACTTCTTCTCTTTACTATGCACATAGGTGCCTCTTCATAAATCAAATCTTTCTAAACTGAAATAGACTGATAATTCATCACATGACTAGGATCATGAACATACTCTCTCAATAGAGAAACATGAAAAACATTGTGAACAACTTCAAGTTCTGGTTGCAAAGCCAACAATAAGCCACAATATCCACTTCTCTAGTATTTCAAATGGTCCGATGAAACAAGAACTTAAATTTCTCTTCCTTGTCGAAACAAAAGTACCCTTCATAGGAGTTACTTTCAAGAACACTTTCTCTCTGATCTCAAATATTAAGTCTTCTATTCTTTGATCGGCATAACTTTTCTGTCTGTATTGGGCAGCTCTAATTCGTACTCTGATCTTTCTCAATAGCATCAACTGTTCTTCTCAATTAATACTGAACCCAATGACTTCTTCTCATTAACTACATCCCACTCGATTGGCGATCAACATCGCCATCCATACAAAGCTTCATAGGGTGCCATACCAATGGTAGCTCGAAAAATTATTTGTTGTAGGCAATCTCTACTGATAGAAAATGTATCTCTCAATTACCATTTGGGTCTAGAACACATGCCTTAAGCATAACTTTCACTGTCTGAATTGAAGAGGGTAGGCAGTACTAAAATTTAACTTAGTACCCATTGCCACATGTAAACTGTTCCAAATCTCGAAGTAAATCTCGAATCTCTATCCGAAAAATGAACACTAACAATACATGAAATCGGACAACCTATCTAACATATATCTGTACCTCATACGAAGCTATGCGAAAATAGGCTCGATAGCTATTGAGTAGAACTAAATCAATCATCCGTCATTATCCAACTTATTAACTCATTCATTAACCTTCTATTCCCAAACTTTCCAGAATCTATACGGATATCGAATCCACGATATAAACATCAATTATTCAAATGCTTAAACTAGAAACCAAGAAGATTGATCAAGAATAATACCTTATCACCCAAAACATAGAACGCCGTATCAATTCCAAAACATTTGGGTACAAACTCAAACTTGGCAGAATCTTTCTGAAGAGATTTACAAACGAAATCATTTCTAAACTCGACTGAAACTTCCCTTTCAAGCTGAAGGAATTCAAACTTAAATCCTTTAGTCCATACTTTTAAATCATGCATCAAGTATCTGGTATCACATACCCATTCTAGCTGAGGACGAAGGTACTAACTTAAAGTATCATCATAATCATCAGATATGATATTCTCAACTTAAGAAACCTCACTAACTTCCCAATCTGAAGTTCAAGATTCAATTTCCCTGTTCTCCCAAAACTTCAATTCATGTTACCATTTGAACAATACTCTGATTAAGTCTATCACCATTGGACAAGACTTCTGTGAATCATATAGGATTCCTCATCAAGTTTACTTAACCCAAAGATACAATCCCATTATAAGAAAAAGTCACACAGCTGATCATCTCAAGTTTTCCATTATTGTTTCAAAATATTTACTCACATCAAAAGTACAACCGACAATAAGTAATCGAAACTGCATAACCAAAAATCTTAAATAAGTCCATATATCTTATGACTCAAAATGAAAATTCTCAATCGCAAGTAATATTTCACCATAATGCAATAACCCATCAAAATGAGATCAATTGACTCCATATATTCACACAATCCTTCGTGGGATAACCATAACATCTATTACCCGTCTAGTCACCATATCTTGTAGTAATCATGTAACATGTCGCTCATCGTCGCATCATATGACCTCAAATAATCATATCAATCTCTCTAAGATTACAATATAATAACCATCATATCTATCACGTGAACCTTGTACGTCAATCTGCTCACTAAGATTATATATCAATCTCTTAAACTAAATAAATCTTGGATTCTGTCATTGCCGCTCTTTCTGCACACTACTCCGTAATAAGTCATTACTGTGAAGTCTGATCCTCATTTCCACAAGGACAATTACATAAAATTTCATTTCTTATTTTCGAACCAAAATACCATTAGTAACTCTTTCCAAAATTTCAAGGTAGGATCTTATCATAAACTTTCCTCCGTTCAAATGCATTACTTCTGCAATACTTGAGTAAATTTAGGACCTGATAAATTTCTGTCATCACTTTCATCCAACAATTTTCTCTCATGATCTTCTAATATCATAAATGAAAACTTAATGTACATCTGTGAATCATTCACATTACGAGGAAACCCTGATTCATTTCCATGACTGGGACTCATCTTTCCTCGAATTCCACTTAGAACCAAACATAGCATAACTTATTCATGAAAAGTCAACTTACTTCATAATCTCAATACATCGTCACCTTCAGTTCTCACCATAAGAGCGATCGCATTATTCCTTATAATTATCTCTTGTACCTTTTATATTCAAACGACCTTATGACCATCATCATTGTCTCACATAATCCCAAACATTCGATCATATGTGCCCAATTTTTCACTATAATAAATCTCGATACCTCTAAGGGCATCTCACTGTAAAATACTTCCAATATCTCTCATTCATGATAACTGACTTTTCCAAATAATCATATTCCAGGTAAATAACCAAATCTTTAACACGTCATCTACCAATCAACTTCCAAAATAAATCAACAATATTACAGCATATCATCATAGTTTATAATATTCTCCAGTACAAGCGCCCATTTCATACTCAAAATAAATTCGTTCTTAAGAATAATTAAGATTCTTCCCAATCACATCATAATAGTTGTCTTCACTCATCTTCAAAATATAACTTGACATTTCTCAATGTATGCATCAATTCATCACATAATTTCATGGATACCTTGACGTCCAAGTAGTTTTATACATCATCTTGTTTTGAAATTCTGAGACAAGGAGAGCACCTCAATAAAACTATATCCATTACAAAATGATCATACTTCGAAGAAGCCAAAAATATCTCAAGGGTCATTATCCCTCTATATCACTTACTAAATCTTGCTTGCGGTGTAAATGAACTTGCAAGTCTAACCTCAATTCTCTTAGTTGGTTGCTTTACCATACCTTGCTCTTAACTTAAAATGATAAAATTCTGGACAGAGTCTCCCTTGTAATATGGACTAATCCAACCCGTAGGTATACTTCATAACCAACAATGACAACCTGTAGTTATATTCCATATCTGACCACCATGACTTAAATATTGACAACAATTCCAACAAACTTCAATACCACAAAATATCCCAGAAAATTAATTCATCATTCCTCAATATAACGATCTCAAATCATATTTTCCAATATCACGATATCACTTCTTCAATACATTAATTGGCTCAAATGACCACTCATTCATCATACTTATAAAATATATATGCCACAAATCAAAATTTCCAAAATTTCTTCACAAGGTCAAACTTCATGATAAATTTCTCTTCAACATAGAGGCATAATTCACTTACTCAAACACAATATCAATTCTTAATTCCCAATAATTTAGAATCAAAACTTTAAATCTCGAATTTCATAATGCTTCTCATACAAGTCTCAATAAAATCATAATACTCATAATCTCAACATCTTATCACATCTTCATAAAATTGGCTTGCTATCTCTCGTTGATATATTCCGAAAATATTGTCTAATCCTTTCTTTTGACTTCTCGTAAATGGTGCCATGTCTAAAATAAATTATGCAAAGTCCAGTTAGGGTTCATCATTTCTAAGTTCGAGGACAAAAATTATTATAAAATCATTCTTAAGTCATATTATTCCCATTATGCTCAACACTCAGTTCTCTTTCTTTTCTTTTCTTTCTGAAAAACTTTTCGTTATGCTTCAAAACTCATTTCTTTCTTTCTTATTCGGATAAAATCTCTTTCTCTTTAGTAACGACCCGGCTCCCTCGCTGGGGCCTTATCCGAGTCGTACTCATAGTCTTTACTTCTTTCTCATGCCTTTAAGCAAGTAAGTTTTAACAAGCATAACGACATCATAAATCTTCTTTCTCTTTCTCATAAATCAGTAAAATAAGTATTCGAAATACTGAAATAACTTTAAACATCTTATACTTCTTTACCTCGGAGTCGATGGAACGAATGATGGCAGTGGCAATCTTCATTAATAATTACATAACGGAAAACGTTTTCTTGAAAATTTCTTTTTGAAAACTTACCAGTCTACAGAAACGCAGACTGGCTCTGATACCAAGCTGTAGCGCCCCGAGTTCCGTATACCCGGTTCACCACGTCATTTTATGATTTAATTTTTCGAATAATATTTTAACGGAAGAAATAACTGAAATTCATTTTTGGCAACATTAAATAAGCTGTAATGGTCGATAAGATTTGAAAACATTTATGAAACAACTTGAAATAGCAAATCGAACCATTAATTTTGTAAAGCAGTTAACGATGTTATAACTTCTCAAATAACTGAGATTCTCAAAATTATCTAATGATGGAAATTACGGAAGTCATTAAAGTAAGACATTTCAACCATTTAACGGTTATTGCCACCATCATCCATCACTTGCCACCATCTCCGAGATCTGCAAAACCGTTAAAATAACAGGTTGAGCATTTCGAATGAAATACTCAGTAGACTCATCGCCAATTAATTAATCTACAATATAATTGAACACATAAATGCAGGCTCTTTAGAAAACATAGGGTGTGGGTTGCTCTTCTTGTGCATTTAAGCACTTGGCTTCTTTTGAAAAATCATAGGCTCTTTATAAAACATAGGGTGTGGGTTGCTCTTCTTGTGCATTTAAGCACCTGGCTTCTTTTGAAAATCATAGGCTCTTTAAAATTGGCTCTTGATAGATCTCATGTTGTGCATTTCAGCACGGGTCTTCTTACTTCTTTTCTTTCTTGTGCACATAAGGCACATGTTATGCATAACATCATTTCTCTAGTACCGGGTGGGCTCCCTCAAGGGGCCTTTTCCCAATCATGCCCGCGTACTCATTAACATCATAATTATTTCCGAAGAAATACATTCTCATCGCCTTTTCTTACAAAAAAATATGACTTTTACAAGTCATGTTACATTCACATGCAATCATAATTTAAATCAATTAATAGGGGCGAGTCTACCTTAAACTTGACGAGTGTGGTTGAGCGGGAAACGACTTCCATTCTTAAATTCTCCGTACGCTTCGTCTAGCCAATTAGAAGATTAAATCGAATTAGTCTTTTGAATTTTATAGTTAAAATGATAGAGTATAATTTAGGGACTGAAATCGCTAATTTTGAAAGTTGGAGGACTAAAATGAATACTTTGAAAATTGAAGGACTAAAATGAATATCTTTGAAACTCGAGTTTATAAATATACGTGTACATGTATATATCATCAATATGGACCAAATCGAAAGACTTTAAAATATGAAGGCTTAAATGATTGCTTTTAAACATTTGGGACTAAAATGTAAACCTTTTAAAAGTTGGGTCGTAAACTCAAAACAATGAGGTTGAAATAATATATTTTAAAAATAAGGGGTTGATTAAAATCATTTTGAAACATAAGGGGCTGAAATGATAAGTTTATAAAGCTATAGGGGCTGATGTGAAACAATTGAAAACTATGGGGGCTAAAATGTAAATCTTTTAAAACTTAGGCTTAAAATCAAATAAATTAAATCAACCAGGACTGAAAAATGGGTTTTAAAACTATAAGGACTGACTTGAAGTCTTTTAAAACTTAAGGGCTGAAATTGATGATTTGAAACAAAAAGAGACTGAATTAAAACAGATTAAAACACCAGGGACCAAAGTGTAAATTCTGAAAGTTCAAACAAATATTAAAAATCAGATTTCTTACACTCTCTCTCTCATAAATCACACAGCGAGAGACAGGGAGCGAATCCGGTGCTCCCTTCGCTCAATCCGGCCTTCATCCGGCGAGATGTGCCGGCGAAAACGCCGGTGATGGAGGCGGCAAGCAGCGGTTTCAAAAGGGGTTCAAGTTTCTGCGCGTTTGGTGCGAGATTGGATGAGAAAACCAAGGCTAAACCGGGGCTTGTGCGAAGCTTCCTTCGCGATTTTTCCGGCGAATAGGCGGCGGCGGTCGAGGTAAGTATTTGGGCTTGGCTTATTCTGGGTTTTGGGTTTTTGATTTTGGATCGCGATTGAAGTTGGGTTCGCGGAGGTGATGATGATGATGGCGTGATTCTGGCTTCTATGTGCGGTGGTTGTGCGATGAGTGGTGGCGGCTGCTGGAATGTGCCAGTGGTGGTTGAGGTGGTGCGTTGGGTGGTGGCGTGATGGAGGTGGTGAGTTGGAGGTTTGTGGTGGTGCTGCAGGTGATGAGGTAAACGGTGGGTCGAAGTGGTTGTGTTGGTGATGCTGGGAAGAGGCAGTGGCTGCGTTGGGGGCGGTGCAGTGGTGCGGGTAATGGTGATGGTGATGGTGATGATGATGATGAAGGAGAAGGGGGCATTACCTTGCTGGAGTGGAGGCTGAAAATGGAGCTGCAAGGAGCTAAGTTGGTTGCTGGAAATGGGATTGCGATGGAGTTGGGAGGAGGCCGCTGGTGGAGGTGAGTTGGAGGTGGCGGTGGTGATGATTGGGATCTTGGCAGTGTGCTGGTGGTGATGATGATGATTGATGGGGGAGGGCTGGCGACTGGGCTGTTGTGCGGTGGTGATGATGGTGAAGATGATGAAGATGAGGAAGGAGGTGGTGGTGGTGACGGTTTGGAGTTGAGTTGCTGGACAGAATGGTGGTTGCTTGGTCGAGAGGTTGCTGGAATTGCTGAAAACTGAAGGGGGACGGGATGCGTATAAAGAGGGTGTTGGGTGATGTGAAGAGTATGGGTTTAGGTTAGTGGGGGTTTGATAGGTATGGGATGGAGTATGGGTTGGTGGGGTATGTTGGAAAATTTATGGGTTGATACACAAGAAACGGGAATCGAGAAATAATGCGCGTGAATTCAATTGAATTGAGAAAAATGGATCTGATAAAATAAGCTTAACACGATTCGGACTTTAAAACGATTTTGAACGAACTAAAATAAATAACCAAATAAATAAAATGATATAATTTTAGAAATTCGGAATATATTTTTAAAATTGAATTAATTCGATATTTCTCGATGTGGCTAGACGAACGCGTCATGACGTTAACTTAAAATGAGTGAGATTGCAGCGACACAATTTTCGAGACTTTGAAATAATTATTAAATTGCGTAGAAATTCTCGGTCGCTACATAAACTACCATTATCTCATGAAGCTAAGCAGACTACAAGCTGTAAGAGGCTTACCCAGCATAAACAATATTCCATATGAAATCTGTGATGATTGTCAAAAGGGTAAGCAAATTAAAAGTCAACACAAATCAGGTACATCTGTTAATACCTCTCATATACTTGAACTAATTCACATGGATTTTATGGGTCCTAAACAAAAGGAAAGTATTGGTGGCAAGAGGTATATTTATGTGTGTGTTGATGATTTCTCCAGATACACCTAGGTCATGTTTATTCGGGATAAATCTGATACCTTTGACAATTTTGTTAATCTTTTTCAGAAATTGAGCAATGAAAAGGCCTATGAACAGGCAAGAGTCAAAAGGATCAGAAGTGATCATGGAAGAGAGTTTGAAAACTCAGAGTTTGCTGATTTTTGTATCAAATATGGGATCAAGCATGAGTACTTGTCCCCAAAGACTCCTCAACAGAATGGAGTGGTGGAAAGGAAAAATAGAATTCTACAAGAGATGGCTCATGTTATGCTAAATAGCAACAAATTGCCCACGAAATTTTGGGCAGAAGCCATAAACACTACTTGTTATATTATCAATAGAGTCATGCTTAGATCTGGAACAAACCAAACTGCATATGAAATTTAGAAGGGTAGAAATTCTAGGGTTGATTACTTTCATGCCTTTGGGAGTAAATGCTACATTTTGAAGGATAGAGAATACCTAGGAAAAATTGACTCAAAATCGGATGATGGAATATTTTTGGGTTATGCTGAAAATAGTAGGGCCTATAGAGTTTACAATCTAAGAATCCAAACTGTCCTTGAGTCAATTAATGTGAAAGTGGATGATACTAATTGTTTAAATTCGGATTTGCAGGGAGCAGATGGTGATCAACTGGAAATTCCACCAAAAGAAAAAGCTGGAACTGAAAAACCAGAAGAAGAACAGCATCAAGCTGAAAGTCTCAATGATACTGAAGAATTCGATCAGGATGAGTCTGGGCACCCAGTAATATCTGCAGAATGAGACGAATCTGATGACCCAGATACACCTGATATTGTAGAATCAGAAGCATTGAGACTACAACCTGCTAGGATCCAAAAGGCTCATCCACTTGATAACATTATCACTGATATGTCTAAGAAAAATGTGACCAGAAGAAAATTTGCTGAGATGGGTAACATCTGTCATATGTCTCAAATCGAGCCAAAAAAATGTCAAAGAAACTTTGACAGATGAACACTGGGTACAGCCTATGCAGGAGGAACTTAACCAATTTGAAAGAAACAATGTCTGGGAGCTGGTTCCACGTCCTAAAGAAGGTAATGTAATTGGAACCAAATGGATCTTCAAGAATAAGTTAAATGAACAAGGAAATGTGGTAAGAAATAAAGTCAGACTTGTTGCTCAAGGCTATACCCAGATTGAAGGGATAGACTTTGACGAGGCATTTGCTCTGGTAGCCAGACTGGAATCCATCAGGTTGTTGCTAGTTGTGTCCTGCTACATCAACTTCAGACTATTTCAGATGGATATCAAAAGTGCCTTTCTGAATGGTGTGCTTAATGAGGAAGCCTATGTGGAGCAGCCTAAAGGCTTCACAGATCCATCTCACCCGGATTATGTCTTTAGACTCAAAAAGGCGTTATATGGGTTGAAACAAGCCCCCAGAGCTTGGTATGAAAGGCTCACGTCATTCTTGCTAAGCAACGGATACAAAAGGGGAGGAACTGATAAAACTCTTTTCATTAAGCATCTAAATCCTGGATTAACTGTAGCTCAAATATATGTTGATAACATAGTATTTGGGTCTACATCTAAGTCCAAAATTAATGAATTTATAAATACAACGAAAAGAGAATTTGAAATGAGTATAGTTGGTGAGCTAACGTTTTTTCTTAGTTTGCAGGTACAGCGGGATGAATCTGGCATATTCATATCTCAAGCAAAGTACGCTAAAAATCTGGTGAAGAAATTTGGACTTGAAGATGCAAAGGCAATGAGAACTCCCATGGCTACTACTCTAAAACTTTCAAAGGATGACAGTGGTAAGGATGTAGATCCATCCCTTTACAGAAGCATGATTGGAAGTCTTCTGTACCTTATTGCCAGTAGGCCAGATATATCCTTCAGTGTTGGAGATTGTGCAAGATATCAAGCCAAACCTAAGGAATCTCATGTTGCTGCTGTGAAAAGAATCATCAGATATGTAAGTGGTACGTTGAATTACGGAATTTGGTTTACAAGAGATACCACTGCCAATCTTGCAGGTTTTTCAGACGCAGACTGGGCTGGGAATGTGGATGATTGAAAGAATACATCTGGAGGATATTTCTACATTGGGAACAATTTGGTGGCATGGCTAAGTAGAAAGCAAAATTCAGTGTCACTATCCATAGCCAAAGCTGAATATATAGCAGCTGGGAGTTGCTGTACACAACTCCTGTGGATGAAACAAATGTTGGAGGACTATGGAATCTCTACAGAACAAGCCACTATGTATTGTGACAACACCAGTGCCATCAATATATCAAAGAATCTAGTCCAACACTCCAGAACAAAACATATTGACATCAGACACCACTTCATCAGAGAATTGGTGGAGCAAAAGATTATCAATCTGGAACACATACAAACTGATCTACAGCTGGCATATTTGTTTACTAAGGCCCTCGATACTGTCAAATTTGAAAGCCTTAGGAAACAAATTAGAGTATCACCTCCTTCTGAATAGGAACATGCATATAAAAAAAATTGTTTTTTTTCTCATGTATTTAAGATATCCTATTCTTATACTAAGTAGATCATGTTTTTACTTGCAGATATATCTGAGTGCTTGTGGCTGATAACGAGACAGATAAGTCTGGCTGATAGCAGTCAACATGTCTCCGGATGTATCTAACTAGCACTCAAATCTGGCCAATCCTGAGGATAACTCACTGCTGTCTATGTCATATGGTTGTTACTGGATGAGATTTCATATTTTGTGTGTAGACCTATGATCTAAATCTTGTTTATTGCATTGCACGCATTTTTCTTGTTATCCAAGGGCAGGGCTAGTGGAAAAGAAGGCTGCCTATCCAAGCCAAGTTCATACCCTTTAGCCTCAAAATACGATGAATTGATATTATAGAAGTAAGGGGAAAACCTAGTAAGATAACTTCTGGGGATTGTTTGAATCTACCAATCCAAGCCAAGTTCATACCCTTCTTCTAACCTAAAGGGGAACATACTGTAAGATAACTTCTGGGGATTGTGTGAAGCTGTTTCCACCTCCAAAAGTGCCATTATATAGAAAAAGTCGGCAAGCCGGATCTGAGAAAATGCACTTTCTGTAGATTTTGATCGGTCTTATTGTGCATTACGGTGACAAATCAATAAGTCAGGGCAATCATATGATTTTTGGTAGTATGTGGATGACTAAGGATTGCTCGGATCACACACGCACATTAATCAACATTATCATGCTCGTGGTGGATTGTCTACTGTCAGATATATCTGACTCAACAGATGCCAACAAGTGCTCAGACGTGTCTCCGGTATACATATGCATTTAGATTTTTCTTATTCACGACTTTTAGATTTTATTCTGAAAATCTTTATTATTAAGGCAGTATATCATGGGCTAATATGTGCAAATCTTACAAAACAAGTCAGTTGATTGTGGAGCCCAATTTTTGGTAATTTATTTGTTTCCTAATTCTTAACATATTTTGTTTATATACTTATCTTTTTTTAAGGAAAGAAGTTGACAAGAATCAGGATTCTCCAGTTACCATAATAAACACCAATTCCTTTTATATGAGAACCCTCCTTAAACCCAAAAAACTCACACGTCTTTATAAACCTCAAGTCCCAAGTTCCAAAAACCCCAATAATCTCTCAACAAAAAACCCTAAGTTCCGTCTTCCTCTCTCAAAATTCCACACTCATTCCAAGACATGGCTCGAAGCAAGCAAACCGGAAGGAGGAGAGTCACCAGAGGCAGCGGTGGCATTGTCGAATCACCTCAACCAGATCCATCGGGGATGGGAACTCCTAGCAGCGCCATTGTTCCTGCACCGCCCTCCGGCACCAGCCCAACGCCGACCTCACTCTCCACCACCAGTACTACTCCTACACCTGCTCTTCTCATGGCCCAAATAAGCAGGAGCACGCCTATTACTCCACAAACCATGGGCATCAATTTGGCACCCATCTCAGGTAATCTTGGGTCCAGCCATATCTCTCCCTTAGATATTCGCAATGAACTGCAGGGAGCCCGAAAACTTGCTGCCATGAGAAGTGCAAGAGATGTGACAATTAGGGATGAAGGAGGTGGAGATGAATCGGGTGATGAAAAGGATAAACCAAAGGAGCAGGAAGAATTTGGGGAGATTGACAAATTTGGGGAAGATAATGTAGCAGAAGAATCTGAGGATGATGCACCACCAGAAGAGCCAGAGGAATCTGAGGATGAAGACGAGTCTAAGCAGTTGGAAGAAGAGTCTGAGAAAGAAGCTATTATTCCAGACAGAAAAGGAGAACAAAAGATAGTAGCCACTGTGAGTTCGAAGAAGAAAAAGGGTGACATGGCTGCGGGTCCAGTGAGATCCAGGTTTGATGTTTCTTCATTCGTCTGCACCCCCATGCAGACAGCAAGAGGTATGTTTACCCCTTTCAATTTCAAATTTTGGTCATCTGAGGCTTACTCTGATTTCCAAAAACATATTTCGGGTAAACGGTTACATTATGAGTCTAGAGTAACTGTAGGCGAATTTGATGACTTTGAGATTGATGATATAGTGTCACATTTTGGATTGAAAAAATTGACTGATTGTAAGGGAGAAATCAATGAGACTCTGGTCAAGGAATTTTATGCAAATATCCCCATTGACTATAACTCCAAAAAATGTCTTTTTACAACTTTACTTTTTGTTAGGGGACAGTTAATTAAGATTTCGGCAAAAGAACTTAGGAAGTGGTTAGGACTGAATGATGATGTGGCTAATGAGGATGAGTCTATGGAAGCCACTAATGATGAAATTGCTATGGAGTTGACGGGGGGAAAGATCACATGGCCAGTGAAGGGGTTAAAACAATTGCCTAGGTCAGAAATGTCAAATAAGTATCAAATACTTCACAAAATTGTAAAAACAAATTTTGACCAACTCATCCATGACTCGAGTTTTAAGAGGGAATCTGCTAGAACTCTTTTTCTACTGGGGACCAAACGAAATATTGATCTTGCTGCCCGAATCTGGAATTCTATTATTGGAAGGGTGTCGGGAAGTGGTCCTAGACAAGGGAATACTTATCTGTTGGTTTATCCTTGAATTATTTCACAACTTTTGAACAATCAGGGTATCCAAACACTGGAAGATGATCTGGTGATCACCCCCAAAGTGCTGAACAGGGCCAGATGCAGAAAAACTCTGGAGATGCAGACGGGTCACAAGAAGCAGGTTGTGGATGAGACTGCTGGAACTCAGGATTCAGCTGATAATGATGCTAATCTTGGTCAGCTGGAAGCAGAGAATGCAGGAATGAAAGCTGACATATCTGAACTCGGTGTGCGGGTTAAGCGTCTTGAAGACACGCTTGATCAGCTACTTGGAGGGTCTTCAACAAATGTGGCTCCTGTGGAAGCCAAAGAAAAGAGGAAGGTTGCAGCCAAGAAGCTCCCTGCCTCTAAGAAGCAAAGGAAGACTCTGGACTAATCTTAACCCTGCCAGTCTCATCTACTTATTTTCAGTGATTTAAAAACATTGTTATCATGTTTTGACTTAACATGTTTGTTCTCCTATTCGACTTTAGATTGTGAACCTTTTAATGCAGGTTTTGTGAAACTTTGGCTTCTCCTCTTTCATCGAAAAGGGGGAGTAGCATTATATTGGATATCATCTTTTATGCTCTTTATGTGTTGATTTCCTTACATGCATTTATTTGATTCTGTTTATCTTAATGCATATCTTGAGGGGGAGATTTTTGATAGGGAGAGCTAATTGATTTCTTGTGATCATGAAAAGATGATTGGTTTCGGAAAAATAGAAAAAGTCAAAGGGGAAGATTGTTAATTTTATGATATTGACATTTCCTATTTTTCACGAACGTGTAATTTAATAAAAATTGATTTAATTGCTAAATGTGTATTTAGTAATTTATTAAGTTCGATTAAATTATGTAATTTATTTCTTATTTTCGAGAAATACATTTTATTGTAAAGATAATGATCAAGAAAATGTTGATATATATTTTGGTAATATTCTTGATAATCTGTTGTGATTATTCTTGATACGCAAGCCTATCCAAGATATGGTAAGCATCTTTTTGATATGGTCAAGAATATTTCATTCTTATCTTTGCATATGGTAAGATTTGTTGGACGAAAATCTATGTAGGGAAAATTCTTGATATGGCCGAAAATATGAAGTCCAAGTTTATGTTAATCACGTGATTGATTAACTTATGATAAGATCTTACATGATTTATCTATATCTTGGTTATGGTAAGATTTAGTTAAGAATATTTATCTTACCTTTTTACTAATTATCTCTACCTTGTTTTGCAGGTATTAGAGATCTTGTGCAATAAGGAAACTTGGGAGCCAAGTAAACCCAATTGCACTATAAAGAGAAGAAAAATGAGACGTTTTCTTAAGACGTGGAAAATACAAAAATTCGTGTGGAGCTTAACATAATTCATGTCCACTTCATTAAGAAGTCTTGAAGCCTATTTTCGTGTGTGCACCAATACAAAAGGCTTAAATTGAGTTGTGACTTCAATACTCCGGGAGGAGGATTTAA
This sequence comes from Ligustrum vulgare, assembly GCA_963555705.1. Lineage (NCBI taxonomy): Eukaryota > Viridiplantae > Streptophyta > Magnoliopsida > Lamiales > Oleaceae > Ligustrum > Ligustrum vulgare. Next base: position 30,027,532 of record OY743180.1, read on the forward strand.
TCACTTAGTGAAGATCAAACGGGAGGTTTAGATCAAGATCGAACGGGAGTTCGTGTTGCTGAAACGTGTTGCAGATTCAAAGAAAACTACTGAAGAGTGGTGGGACGCCAACTCACATTACATGCCACAGAAGGATCAGGGAGTGATCTATTTCTTGGATGTTTGATAAAGTCTATGCGTAGATTTATCCTGTAGTTTAGATTGATCTGTATAAACTCTTTCCTTATATAGTGATTTGTTTTTGTTCACAGGATGCGAACCGTGGGTTTTCCCTGTTAGGGTTTTTTCCATGTTAAGCTCAAATTATTGTGTTCTTGTCTATTTACTATTCCGCACAATTTATTCTGATTGTTTACGTTTTACCATCCAGACGAATCTGTCTGAGCAAGATTAATCTGGTACTACTGTGCTAAACAAACTTAACGAATTACTGTTAACTGGTTACTGTCCAGACACATCTGTGACAGTCCATTATTAAAATTTAGACAACCTCAAATTTTCAGAAATTACTAAAAAAATTTGAATAAGATCTATCGGACTCATCGTGCTCTGATTTTTAGGGTAAATTTTGTCAAGTCTTTCATTAAAGCAACTAGCAACCAGAGATCACTTGAGGCGTTTCACATCATCTACAGTACTTTGAGCTTCACCAATGTCCTCGTCCTCGTCCTCTTGCACTAATTTGCAGAGGGATTAATCCCTATTAAGATAGTCCCGAGTGAACAAATCTTCAAGCCTCTTCTGAAAACAAATGAAGTAACATTTATACCTTTGTCCATCATTCTATCAATATAGTTGCGAATAGCTTGAGGAAATCTGAACGGCATGAGTCGTGTTTTTGGGATCATGAAAACTTGGTCCAGGAGTAGGTCTTGTTTTTGGGAGAGAGATTTGTGAATGGGATGTATTAGATCTATCCAACTGAGATTCAATTGCATTTATGTTTCATTTGATTTAATTTCATTTTATTTGCATATAAGTTGCATTTCCCAGCCATTTGAATTTAACTAATGATTTCAATTTGCACCAACTCAGCTAGTCCACACCAGCATCTGTAAGCAAATCTGTAAAAGTTGCCTGTACGAATAACCTTACTCTAAGGGTTGAGTGGTTTTGGGACTAGGTTTAGGTTCTAAATTTTTTAAAATTACAGTTTAGCCCCAACTTTGAGTAAATATGTAATTTAGATCCAAAACTTCCATTAAATTTTGAAATGCTACTAAAAATTTTCCCAATTTTATTGAAATTCAATTTAGGCTACTTACTACTTAATTAAATAGAAATTAGCAAGCTTAGAAAATAAAATAAATAATTACACATAAATTGCACAAAAAGGTTAAAAAGTTCGATTTGGCATATTGAACGGGATTAAACCATATTATTATATGTGACTCACCTATATATCTATGACGATTGCGAACAAAAAGGAAAACATTGATATTCATGAGTAATTAAAGATTACATAAAGTATAAAGGTATATTTCTACCATCCTATCGGACTTTATGACTATTAGCACAAGTCCAACGAATTTCTAATCTTTTGAACCGAAAAACACGTCACGAATATCATGCAATCATTTTGCATATAATTGTAAATACATGAAAATAGAAATAATTGATCAAACTATAAATTTTTCTTTCATTAAACAAAAAAAATCAAAAATTAAAGCTTCATTATGATCCTAACACAATTAAAGTTAGCCTAGATATATAATTGAAGACAAATAACAAGATTTAATGATATTCATCTCTCTGATGTAGAAAATAGTTTTATTTTGGGATAAATCTTCAATCTTCTATCTTGCACCGAACCTTGCCTCATTGTCTTGTGCTCAATATCTCAAGAACTCTCTATATTATCATCTCTCCCTTGTGAAATTCATAGCCCACTACTTATAAGGTAGGTTAGAATCCTTTCCCAAGTAGTAAAAATATTAAAGAATCCATGTTGAAAAAGAAAAAGAAATATGCTCTAGAAGTGACCAGGCGATCACTTGGTACAATGCCCAGCGATCGCTTGGCTTTTTGGTTTGAGAATCTTTTGTAAAAAAGGGTGACTAGGCGATCGCTTGCCTATTTGGGTCATCGATTGTTTGTTTTTGTGAATTTACTCCCTTTTTATTCTTTTTCCATAATTGCATGTTAGTCCTTTTTGTAATTACATGTGGTCCTTCCTTTTTGTTTTATTTACTTGAGTCCTTCGTCTCTTGATTTCTTCAACTAAACCCAATCAATTCTGAATTTCCAATTTAGCTCCAACTCGATTCTTGATTATCCTCATCTACTCCCACATTGTATAATCAAGTCCAAATGCCTTTTCAGTCGGTCCATTACTTGCCTCGATTGAACCATTCTTTCTATAATAGGATAAGTATTGAAATAAATACAAATAATAACTAAATCAATAGAATTTATTCCTATATGACAATATAATTTCCAAGTTTTAGTCTCTAAATAAGTGTATAAAATATATTTATCAATCACCCTCAAACTAGAGCAATTGTACATCCTCGAACATAATTAGAACTTAAGATGTATCTTAAACACAATACTCAACAACAAAATAACTTAATTATTAATTTGCTTACTATATGCCTCAGGTTTGAATAAAAAATACACTCTAGGAAAGAAATCTAAACAGCATAATAAAATTATTTACACTTATCCGATGCTTAACATTTCATGTGTGTGAATAGCCAATACTAAACGTATACTCATAAAATACACCTAACATAGTGTGACTTGTAATATATAAAACCCAGATCTAATGTGGTCAAACAATGCTTTTCTTTTCAATTTTCTTGCACATCTTATGCTTTTCTATTAAATCCCGAGGTTTCCTCTGATTATGTGGTTTCTAAGTATCAAACATTGTAATTTTCCATACAAAGCAGTCAGGAGATTAGATACAAATATGTAAAAATAATTCGATGTTAAACAATTCCAAATACTAAACATACACTAGTATAAAAATACACCTAAGATAGTGTGACTTGTAATGTATAAAACCCAGACCTATTGTGGCCAAACAATGCTTTCCTTTTCCATTTTCTTGCACATCTTATGCTTTTCTATCAAATCTTGAGGTTTCCTCCAATTATGCGGTTTCTAAGTATCAATAAATTGTAATTTTACACACAAAGCGGTCGGGATTAGATACAAATATGTAAAACTAATTCGATGGTAATTAGTTCCCAATTTCACATCCCTAGTCTCCGAAGTTCTAGCTTCAAAGTTTATACCAAGCATTTTATTATACTCATATATTTTACTCATTACTTTTCTCATCAAATTTTCTAAGTTGCCCATGTAGTGAGTTCTGTGCTAGTAACTCCTAAGTCAGATGACTTTAGGGTACTAGGTTCTAATAACCCTTAAAGACTTAATTACCTTAGTCACCAAGGCTATGAAGAAAAGTAAAGATGCTATTACGTCTTATGTGTAAGCCCCCTCTCTTAAGTTTTCTAAATGACCCATGTAGCGAGCTTTAGGCTGATAACTCCCAACTTAGATGAATTTTCGGTACCAAGTTTTAAAAACTCTTAAAACTTAATTGCTCAAATCATCAAGGCTATGAAGAGAAGAATAAGAATATTATTACATAGGTAGTGTTGACTTACACTCGTTGACTAGAACCATTAAAAAATGTATAATTCAGGAACTTTAGACCCTCAAATGTTTATACATACCTATACTAATCCTTCCGTTCCCAAACTATTCTCAAGATGTTTGGTTTTTACTTTCAAGGTCAGGATCTATAAACTTAAGGATAGGAATAATATGATCAATCCTAGGTTGGATTATGTAATTAAAATGCCCCACATATGCAAAGCATACTCCAACACAAGTAATAATTTGATCTTGGCTATGCACTCAATTTATAAAGTCTAAAATAGATAACAGTTCAATGAAAACCAAAGTTATAGTGTTGTCCAATATTCTAACTAAACAAAAAATTTAAATTCGAACTATATCATAGGCAACAAGCAAGTCAACAGGTTTTTTTTTTTTATCTTTTTATAATTTTTTCAAGTTATGTATAACCCAAAAATTGAGTCAATGTGCACATAATCAGCAAATGGTCTAAAGAGAAAATTATACAGCCCTAAAGTGTAAAATAGCATTTATACGGGCCAAACTAGAACAATACATTGCCCCCAATGTATGATAAAATACAAAAATAAAAAATAAAGAAGAGGGTCAAGTACTTCTCGGGGGTTGGTATGATTGCGGAGGATGAGATGGACCTATTGGTGGCCGTGGAGTAACACATGCCATCATGTTCTCCATAGCATGCATATGAGATGAGAGTCACATTATCTGGGATTTTAGCTTGTTCAAGAAGTACCTCATCATGTGTAGGTCAATGTCTATGTCTGCCTTTGAGCTTCTTGTAGATCTTACGCCCCGTCTCATCAATATGTCCCTGATGGGTCATCTGTGTTAGACCATAGTGCCCATTGTTCTACAAATAACAGACATCTCCGCCCATACCTTCCACATAAGTCTATCAATCCCTGGAGGTGCAAGATCAAGTACTTGCCCTACTAGAGTTGATATTTCTGTTGGAGTTTGTGGTCTTCGAGGTCTCGCATTGTCCCTATTATTTCTATTGAAAGTGGGTTCATGTGGTTAGGGCTCCTCATGTGGTAAAAGTTGTACCTCCTCGACTATGCAGATGGCACCGATGAGACAAGGGAACATAACCTGTCTCGCGGAGTCAAGCTGGGACACAAAAACAATGATGAAGTAAAAAATGTTGCGCCCCTGATCAATCTTGCGACCCCTCGCAAGATGGTGTAGTACCCTTCCCTCTCTTCATTCAAGTCCGTTCGATGAGAGTTAGGTTAGATGTTGTGATAGATGAAGATGTGGAGTACAAAGATTGCAATGGATCGAGTTTGGGGTGGGTCAGAACTGCCTTGAGCATTTTACGGGTCTCGAGGGGGGCAGGTCAACCTTCTCACCCTGTTTATATTTTTTAATTTTTTTTAATAGGATTTTAAAAAATAAATAAAGAATAATATAAAATTGATGGGTCTGCGAGGGGGGTTCGGGATGGTCTGCCAGTCTCGGGTTCGTCGGATTTTTTGCCATCCGTATGTGAAGAAGATTGATGTATCGGTTGGGAGAGAAGAAGATAGGTTGGGTATTTTTGGCTTTTCTAAGTAATTTGTGATGTCTAGTCTAAGATTTGGGCCAATTTTATTTGGGCTGTGCGGATTGAAGCTGATTATTATTTTTTATAGTAGAATAGTACTAAGTGCCCTTTGATTTGTGCCAAAATACCTCGAACATTGTTTTCACCATCTAGGCTCAATTATATGCTAGTAATCATGATGATGAACTAATAAATTTTAAATTACAAATAAAATTTAATTGTTAGTTAAATGCGTATGCATTTCTTAGAACTATGTGCAAAGCATAAAATGAAGCATAATAAATAAATTTGTAAGAAAATTAGGTTGTCTCTAAATAAATGCTTAATTTATAGTCTAGAGATAGACGTTTTGCAGATTATGTTAAGGTGGTCAGAAATAGGTTGTCGATGCCTTGCACTGCTTACAATTCTCAGCCTTGCAAATCTCCTTTATTTTCTGATTATAATAAATTTACAAAATTGTCTGCTGTGTTCAAATTGTATAACTTGAAAAAAAAGAATAAGTGGAGTAATAAGAGTTTCACGGCATTATTGGAACTTCCAATTTAAATATTTCTTTTATTTCTATTTATGGGTTTAATTATTTTTAGGTACCTCCATGGGTTGTGTAAGCAATATGGTATTGAATCAATTGGATTCATGTCACCGACACAAATTGTGTTAGTTACGGTAATACCAATGCAGATGGTGTTGTAACTTACATGGTTGAAACCATGAAGGCAATGCAAAACAAACGATTCATTCTAGCCTTGTATTTTCAGGAGTAAGACCATTCATACTCTCTCTCTCTCTCTCTCTCTCTCTCTTACGTAATTTTACTCATATGACGTTTAAAGTTTTATTTACACATTCATAATACATAGGAATCACCCGATTTTAATTGCTTGTAAAACCAATGCTGTGAACTTCTAGGATTCAACTGCGACATTTAAGCGTAACATAGATATCAAGCCGTTATTGAAGGTGTAAGTAATTATTTCCTTGGTCATCCTTTTTTTTTTTTTATAAGTGCATGTGGATAAGTTAGGATAATTTTAATGTTATAATTGTGGAGAGTTGCAGTGAAATTGATGCATTTATGCTGTAATTGTGGAGAAGTGATAGTTTTCAATAGTAGGGTCTCTGTACATGTTGGATAAGTTCAATTTATAGGGGAGACTCTACCACATTTTCTGTAGAAAATTTGAGTTTTATTATTATTTTGTAACTTGTTCATATAATTTATTTTAACTTTAGGGCTTTGAAAATGTATTGGGCATATGGAGGCAAGAGGACAACACAAGAGAATACAACGTGGAAAGATGTAAATGTATGAAAATTTCTGAATTATTTCCATATTCTATTTAGTTAGATTACTAATATTAGTTTTCTATGTGAAAATTTCAACATCCTTAGTGAGCTGGAGGTTCTGAATGTGGGCATTATGTTATGAGACATGTATGAGGTAGTCACAGAATATTTTCAACTCGCTTCTTTAGAAAATGCATAAGTAATTGAAGAATGAGAATTTTTAATTATGAATTTATATTTTATTAATAAATAACTAATAATTCATTTAATTTTTTGCAGGCATTTAAAGAATACTGCTCAATGGAGGAAATTGTCGAGATTCAAAATTTATGGACAAAATACTTTCTTAACAAGTGCACGTAAAAAAATTTTATTCAAACTTACATGTACATATTTTATAATAAATTAACATTATTGTAAATATAATTGTTGTTTTATTTAATTTTGTTATATATATGTCGATTAAATATATGTTGGAAATTATTAAATTTGGTGATGTGCATGTGGAGAATGCCCAGGTCATTGAAGGCCACATCTAGGTTAGTGTAGGCAGTGTTCTTAAAAGCGTAAAGCATGACAAAGCACCAAGGTCAAGCATCAAGCTTAAGCGCATCTAGGTGCGAAAAAGTGCTGCAATACTCGAGCAAACACGGCTAAAGCGTGAAGCGTGACGAAGCGGTGAGGCCAAGTTTCAAGCCTAAGCGCCCCTAAGCGTAAGTGTAAGCAAGTTTTTTAGAATACTGACTGCATGTAATGACATGCAGTACCTAGTATGACTTGTCCAGGTCATGCCCAGGTGCTGTCTGCAAGGGAATTTGGTGCAATGAAAAAAATTTATTTACGTCGGTTATAGAAGTAGAACCGACACCTAACGTACAACTTTAGGTGTCGGTTCTAACTATAGAATCGACGCCTAAAGCACGCATAAAGTGGTACTTTAGGTGTCGGTTTTACTACTAAAATTGACGTCTCTTTAGGCGTCGTTTTACAACTGATGCGTAAAGTTAAGAGTTTACGCGTCTGTGCCAAATACATCGCTAGTACAACCGATGCGTATTGGCCGGAAAAATCGACGCGAATGAGTTAATCTGTCCTAGTGAATGATACTCAACACCCGGATGCAGAAAATAAAATTGTTTTGGAATAAATCTTCTATCTTGCGTTGAAACTCGTCTCCTTGTCTTGCGCTTCTTATCTCAAGAATTCTCTATATCATCGTCTCCCCCTTGTGAATTTTGTAGCCCACTAATTATAAGGTAGGCTAGAATCCTTTTCCGAGTAGTAAAATTCTTAAAGATTCCATGTTAAAACGGAAATGAAATTTTTCCCAGAAGTGACCAAGAGATCGCTTGGTACAATGCGTGTGATCGCTTGACTTTGCAATTTGAGAATATGTTGCAAAAGGGTGACCAGGAGATCGCTTGCCTATTGGGTTGGCGATTGCTTGGTTTGTGATTTTCCTCCCTTTTTTTTCTGTTCCATATTTGCATTATAATCATTTTCTTAATTACACATGGTTCCTTCCTCTTTTGTAGTATTCACTTTAGTCATTTGTCTCTTGACTTCTTCAATTATGCCCTTTAACTTTTGAATTCTTCCATTTTAGCTCCAATTTTATTCTCGATTAGCCAATTCTTTCGACTTTAGGATAACTACTGAAATAATTATACAAATAATAACTAAATTAGTAGAATTTATTTTTAAACGACAATATAATTTCTAGGTTTTAGTATCTAAATAATTCTTGTATAAAATACACTTATCATAATTACCCGGTTATACTATCATATCCTATTTAATTTTTTTTCTACCATAGATCTAATTAATAGGGCTAGACGGTTACATGTTCTTCAAAAATGGAAACGGGAAACTGAAAATTGAAAGGGAGATGTGTTTAATACTCTAAAAACTAAAGGTTAAACTCCAACCTTAGGAGTCCCTATAGCCTCTGTCCTAAGTATTTGTAGAGGATGTGCATCAATGGAGCATAGTTGAGAGTTTGTTATTTAACTAAGCTTGTAAGGAGCCTCGTCCATACCTTTGGTAGGATTCGAGCATTCTCACATTTCAACGAACTAAGCTGTGCCCCGGGAACCAAATACTCTAAAAAATTAAAAATAAAATAATATGAATAATGATTTCATTGATGTAAAATGAATTACGTTACATGTCTATTTATTATGTAACTAATGTTAAGGTCTACCTGCCTACGTATGAGCTCAATAATGACCTGCATTACTAAAGTCTACCTACTGCGGGGTTTACGACAAATTTGAATGCAAACCTAGGCCCACACACAATCCATTTGGGCCGATCCCATGTTGGTCGAGGCCTAATTGGCCGTCTAAATAAAAACATATTTTAGTTTTAAATTTAAAAACATTTTTATTAATTAATAAATACAAATTAAACAGTAATGAGAAATTCACATTTATAGTAAGAAATGTTTATATGAAATTTATATTTTATTTTACATTGAATTATTTTTAAATACAACGAAAACAAATAACAATTAAATGCATCCCTACTATCAATCATTTGCATTATTATAGTTTAAATACATTCCAACTAGGTTGATACTTACTTAGCTATAATTCATATGCATGAGAGCTTCTAAAATATCTATTTTAAGACTTTGTTTTAATTATTTGTTTACGGGCCAGTGGGTTAACGGCTAGCCCGTGATGGTATGAACCACTTAACCCATGGTTCACACTAATTTGATCCGCGAATTGCCGGTGTAGATTCCAGGTCGGTCCACATCCCGAGTATTAAGACCAATTTTGACGTACCCGATTGGCCCACCCATCTTAACACCTCTACATTCATTACAATTTCAATTCAACTGTATACACATTTTCTACACAAAGAAAATAAAACTAGAAACAGTTGTACACATTTTCATTCTCATTCTACAAACTAATCTCATTAATTTGATACTTCAAATGTTATCCTATCTAGGAAAATAGGGGAAAAATTGATGATGTTATATAACTAAAGAAACAAGAAAAAATGGAGAATCGTGATGATGTGATCCGATACGGGGATCACCAAGAACACGCGGAATTAAACGCCGGAAAGCTCTAAAATTCAAGATAATAGACGGTAGCAATGCAACCCCGACCTCACGACGCAAGAACTATGGGTATATTAAACTCAAAATCCGTTACGATGCGGAGATAAGAACCACAAAGGGGGAACGCCACAAAGGTTGTCAAATCCTTTGATAAGTTCAATTTGTTCGACGAGAACACGAAGAAAATATAAGGGAATATCTCACCTTCAATATCATTAATCTCAATAATAAAAGTTGCGTATTTTACAATGCTGAATAAAGCCATATATATAGGCTAGCAAAATAAAGAAACCTAAATAAACTAGAATTGCAAAATAAACTAAACGCCTAACATTGTCTTAAAATTCGGAACCTAAGTTACGGCCGTGACTTATACTCTTACGGCCGTAAGCAAGCTACGGATTAAAAATTGACAACATATGTTACGGCCGTGAAAATGACCTTTACGGCCGTAATCAACATTCTGAATTAAAACTACTAAACTTTTTACGGCCGTGAAGATGTGGGTTACGGCCGTAAGTCCTCTTCTGCATAATTTTCGTCATTGTAGTATTACGGCCGTAATTTTGGCTTTACAGCCGTGAATCCGTTACGGCCGTGATTTCAGAATTTACGGCCGTGAATCAGCTGCTGCCCAATTTCTTGCTCTTCCTTGATCCAAATGAATAATAACAACTTTGGTTCTTCTTCCACTTTGCTATGCAACGTAAATGAAGTCTTTGCACTCGAGCACTCGTCCATCCACGCTTGCATGAATCCTTGCATTGCCTGCTTGATTCTTTTGGCTATTTGCCTCGTTATTGGTCCTACGGGCACGTGCAACGGGTCAACGCTCGTTGAGCCACTCCGAAACTCATCATCCCCTCCCTTTTGAAAAGGATTCGTCCTCGAATCATCACCTGCATCAAACAGAGAAAGATCAGAAACATTAAAAGAAGCAGACACATTATACTCACCTGGAAGATCGAGCTTATATGCATTCTCATTTATCTTTTCAATTATTTGAAAAGGTCCATCTCCTCTTGGCTGCAACTTAGACTTTCTTTGGGTTGGAAATCGCTCCTTTCGCAAGTGCACCCACACCCAATCACCCGGCTCGAACGTCACTTGCCTCCTACCTTTGTTGGCATGAGTCACATAATGCTCATTTTTCTTTTCAATTTGTTCTTTCACCTTCTCATGAAGTGCCTTCACAAGTTTAGCCTTTTTCGCCCCGTCCAAACTGCTCCGTTCATCTACAGGTAAAGGAATTAAATCAAGAGGAGTTAGCGGGTTGAAACCATAAACAACTTCAAAAGGTGAATTGAAGTAGTAGAATGCACAGATCGATTATAAGCAAATTCCACAAATGGCAAACATTCCTCCCAACTTTTTAAATTTCTGGGCTCAATCACCTTTCCTAATTTCTCATGCTTTTGCTCATGCACCACCTCAACACTACACTAGTTTTTATCTTCTAACTCGTTCCTCAAGTCTCCCTCCTTCTTAACAATCATATCCAAAGGCTTTTCTTGTAATTTAACTACCTCCTCTATTCCCCTTTCTCTCTCTTGCAACTCGGATAACTTTTTTCTAGCCTCTTGTGCCTTCATCTCTTTATTTAGTTGTATTAATTTCTTGGCCATCTCCATGAATTCAGCCTTCATACTCCATTCATCATCTCCGAATTTTCTTTGCTCATCTCTCTTTTCTCACAATACTTTCTCTTCAAGTATTTGTTCTAGGGTTAACGGCATAAGCTTAATACTTTTCCCATCCTTAACAAATTTATATATATTCCTACGCTTATCGTAGACTGCTTTCCTCTCACACTTCCACGATCTACTTAACAAGATGTCACAAGATTCTAGAGGCACCACATCACACCACAATTCATCGCTATATCTTCCAAGTGACAATTTCACCATAACCCCGTGGGTTACATTTACCTGCCCACACTCCTTTAACCACGTCAGCCTATAAGGATTGGGATGTGGTAGTAAAGGTAAGCCCAACTCCTCAACCATGGTGGTACTTTCCAGATCGCAATAATACTCCTTATCAATAATAATATTGCACACTTTACTGCCCACATGACACCTAGTCTGGAAGGTAGGATCGAACTCATAATTCATCCCTTTATGTAGCTTTCAAAAATTTGAGAGACTCAAAATAAGAGGGTCCAGATATTGACAAATATCAAGAAGGAATTTAATGTTGACTCGAAAAGGAAAACAATATCAAGAATTTTAAAGAAATTCAAGAAAGTGGTTCTTGAATTTGACTCGAGAGGAAAGAAAATCAAGAATATTGTAGAAATTCAAGAAAGTGGTTCTTGAATTTTGACTAGAAAGGAAAGAATATCAAGAATTTTAATTTGACTTAGAAGGCAAAGAATTATCAAGAATTTAAGGAAATTCAAGAAAGTGGTTCTTGAATTTCGGAGTGACTTTTTTTTTTGATGAATTTTCGAAATTAATAAAAAATAAAATAAATAAATAAATTTTTTTTAATAAAATCCGAAAATTCGACACGAACGCAACAAAACAAACGAGACAGGATTTGGAAAACAATCGAATAAGAAAAACACTTTTGATTTTTTTAGGACGACTCTTATGGATCAAACTGGAAAAAAATTTATTGGCAAAAAGAACAAGAAAAATTGAAAATAAAGACTGAAATAACAAAAATAGGATATTGATGATTTTTATGGGACTCGATGATAAACATAAAAATCAAATTGGGTAGAAAAAAACAAGAACCTGAATTCAGAGTCCAGCTCTGATACCAGATGATGTGATCCGATACGGGGATCACCAAGAACACGCGGAATTAAACGTCGGAAAGCTCTAAAATCCAAGATAATAGACGGTAGCAATGCAACCCCGACCTCACGAAGCAAGAACTATGGGTATATTAAACCCAAAACCCGTTACGATGCGGAGATAAGAACCACAAAGGGGGAACGCCACAAAGGTTGTCAAATCATTTGATAAGTTCAATTTGTTCGACGAGAACACGAAGAAAATATAAGGGAATATCTCACCTTCAATATCATTAATCTCAATAATAAAAGTTGCGTATTTTACAATGCTGAATAAAGCCATATATATAGGCTAACAAAATAAAGAAACCTAAATAAACTAGAATTGCAAAATAAACTAAACGCCTAACATTGTCTTAAAATTCGGAACCTAAGTTACGGCCGTGACTTATACTCTTACGGCCGTAAGCAAGCTACGGATTAAAAATTGACAACATATGTTACGGCCGTGAAAATGACCTTTACGGCCGTAATCAACATTCTGAATTAAAACTACTAAACTTTTTACGGTCGTGAAGATGTGGGTTACGGCCGTAAGTCCTCTTCTGCATAATTTTCGCCATTGTAGTATTACGGCCGTAATTTTGGCTTTACGGCCGTGAATATGTTACGGCCGTGATTTCAGACTTTACGGCCGTGAATCAGCTGCTGTCCAATTTCTTGCTCTTCCTTGATCCAAATGCATAATAACAACTTTGGTTCTTCTTCCACTTTGCTATGCAACGTAAATGAAGTCTTTGCACTCGAGCACTCGTCCATCCACGCTTGCATGAATCCTTACATTGTCTGCTTGATTCTTTTGGCTTTTTGCCTCGTTATTGGTCCTACGAGCACGTGCAACGGGTCAACGCTAGTTGAGCCACTCCGGAACTCATCACGTAACTTAAGTGTGTATTTTTTATATTTTTTTGACTAAAGTCTCATATTTATAGGATTCAAAATAGTTACAATCTGAGAACATTCGACTCTTCCAAAGTAGATATGACTGATCTAAGCATTATGATAAAATTAAATAATCATCAATAATATCTTATAGTTTTACAACGATTGACTTAATTCTTTTCCTTAGCATCATACGCATTATAGAGAACACCTATAAATTTATACACTCTAACAATGCTCTTTATTTTGGCCCTTCGTTATTATTTTTCTCAAAGAACAATTATTAATTTATCTTCATATTTAATTTAACATAATATTTTATATGATAATGGTCAATCAATTGAAATTTAGTTTGAATAGTTTAAGTATAGTATATATTGAAATATGTGACTTATTAAATGCAATCATTGTACATTAAGAATAGAGATTCAGAGTCAAATTTACTCTCACTATTTAGAGAGTTTCTTGAAACTTATTTTTAAATATTTACGCTTTAAAATAATGTGTATTTTTTATTTAGAAAGTCTCTTGGAGATTGTCTTAATTATTTGAGTCTATTAACATGAAAATAATGAATCAAAATAATAATCATGTAACCGCTTGATTAGATGGAAAATTATAATGTGCATGGTCAGACTCATTTCCCAGTCCACACTGTTTACATTCCAATGGATGAGTGGTATTATTAGCCCCCACCGCTGGGATCTATTGTCCTGATTTCAACCAACATTTGGAATAATATTATTGTGCTCAAGATTCTCATTAATAAATTAATTAAAAAAATACTAAGATATTAATTAACAAATATTTTTTTGAGATAGATGATGTTTAATGTCTCCAGAAAATAGGTAATCAATAGGAAAATGATGCATTAGTAGATTTAATTAATCAGTTGACAATTGAGCCATCATTTTATAATCGCAATTAGTAATTAAAATATTGAACATAATGATTTTATTTAAATTGGTGGATAACACTTTGAATAACATGTATCAGTTGAAAAAAAAAAAAAATTAAATTGGATGCTATCTACCTACTACTACTACTACTACTACTACTATTATTATTATTATTATTATTATTATTATTATTATTATTATTATTATTATTATTATTATTATTATTATGGGATTTGACGTAATAGAGGAAACTTTTCTAGAATTAAATTTACACAAGAATTTAAAAATCTCTTGAAGAGATTAATTAAAGTCTAATGTTGTCACTCTATGAAATTGTATTTACACATGCAATCAATGATTGATAAAACTATGAAAATAATTTGAATATTTCATTTATTTAAATTTTATTTACTTATGTTAGTGGGACTGATATACTGTTTTTCGGGAATGTTTTACTTCATAACCTAACAAAATAATTTCACATAACACTGTGGTCCTATGGCCAATCTTTATTTGTATAAAATCTGTGTACTCTGAACTTATCCTAAAAAATAAAAAATAAAAATTCAAAAAGTGATCTCAAGTGGGAGTCAATTTCTTTTCTAGATGAAGAGGCATTTTTATAATATTTGGAAAAGCAAGATACATTTTCTTGTTTTCTTATTTGATTTCGACCGCGCCAAGTCTGCGGAAATCGAAAAAGGACTGGTAATCTCTATGGAGGTCCCCTTTGGACATTACAGTCCAAGCTGTAGATGGGAAAGATCACTAGTAGAAAAACGCAAAAAAAAAAAAAAAGGGTTTAGGCGTCAGTTTTCGAGAACCGACGCCTAAACCCGGTTCAGGCGTCGGTTCTCGACAACCGACGCCTAAACCCTTTAATATACATGACTTCAAAAATTCGCGCGATTTCAGAATAGACCGCGCATATCTCTCTCTCACTCTCTCTCAACACTTCAACATCGCGAAACCATCACCACCGTGCCTCCACCAACACCACGACGCCACCAACACCGCGACGCCACCACGAACCCGCCTCCATCTCGTAAGAACTTTACTCTTATATGTGTGTGTGCGTGTATGTATATATATATGTGTACTGTGTGTGCGTGTATGTATATATATATGTGTGTGTGTATATATATATATATATATATATTGCAAATAGTTAATTGATATAATTTGAATTATTGGAATTATATTGAAATTATGCATGGAATGTTAGGTTATGAAATCATACTTTGAGCATTTTAGGAATTAAGAATTGATTTTGGATTAATTTTGGAGTGGTTGATGATGTTGAAGTTTGATTTATTGTGTTTGAGTAGTGAATATGTGGAGGTTGAACATTTTCGAACAATCAGGAATAGGGTTTTGAGTGGGTGGAGGTGGGGGCTCGGAATGGTATTTATAATTAATTGTATATAATATATAACGATAGGTTAGAAATAAAAAGCAGACTTATTAGTAGATTAATAGTTCACTTTGGAATGACATTGATCACGCATCTTGAATCGAGAAAATAATATATATTTTCACCAAGCTTTGCTAAGTCACCCTCTTTCTTTATAAGTTGTTAATTGATTTCGTGCCTACTCCTGAGGGGTCCGATTTGAGGAAGCTTTCAATTAAAAAAGCAAACTTATTGAAATTAATCAAACATGTTGAATCCAAAATATATCATGCATGCGGGCATTTTAGTAGGCTAGAAAAAGATAATCCAGAATTGGGTTATGGAGGGTGGGGATGGGTGCATGGTCTAGGGATGACGATGCACGGCACTACTAGGGTTTGGGATGCTTCCTTCTCTTGAAGATGTGACTTGTCTCGAAGTCACCCCATGGGATAAAAGTTTAGAAGAAATTGATGTTGATTGATTTTCATGCATCTTTCTATTGGAGCATTTTCTCAACTGGATTCAACGTAATCATTGGACATGCAACTTAAGTACATAGGCAAATAATCTTAATTTTGCAAACACGCAAGTATTGTTGCTAATACATAAAATATTCTTAAACATAAAAGTTCAAAGGCAAAGGCTCAAAATAGGAGATCCAAGTATGGAGTTTGAACGACCAGCCAAGATAAAGTCCACAATCGCTAATACGTGTAGACTTGGGCGATTGGGCGAGTTAAACGATATTTGGACGAATGTAGCACTGGCAGTGCATGATTAATTAAAGGAACGATGTACACTCAATCCACGATTTAAAATATTGAACTTAATATTGGTAGTTATTGAAATGCGTGCAATTAATAGTATCTGTGTGAGAAGTTATTTGAATAAGTGATGGATGATTATGAAATAATTGACAATCATGTCGAGAGAATTATGAGGAAATGCTTATCACAGTATATAGAGGGCAGAACAAAGATAATGGAATCACAAACACAACTCTCAAAGAGAATATGTAATTTTCTATTTTTTTCATTAACTTTTCTTAGTCTTTAGAAAACTTTGAATTTCTGCACAATGCCCGACGCAAACCACCACAACCGTCGCCCCCCGCCATCTCCGCCGCCCATAAGAGACCCGCCTCCCTTCCACCCTACACGCACGATTACTTGTATATACGTGTTTATATATGTAATATATATGTGTTTGTGAGTGTGTGTGTGTGTGTGTGTATATATATATATATATGGCAATTCCTTAACACATTCGGTTCTCTCGTTTCTCTCTCCTCTTTAGGGTTTGCGTGGCTTTCATCCTTGGAACTGTTGTTTCCTACCGGAGAGTCCAGCGACAGTAACCTCTCTATCCACATCTACTTCTGGTGGTTTCGTTACGTCGTGTTTTGGACGTCTCACTTTATACTCTCATCTTTTATATTAAGTATGGACAACGATGAGATCATCAAATTATATGCGCAATTACAGTTGGAGGAAGATGACAGAAATATCATTGACAAGGAGGTTGAGGAACTGGAGATGGACGTTCCAAGATGCATGCAAGTCTTGCAGGGAAGATTTTAGGGCAAAGGCATCCGAATAGAGAAACTTTGGCAAAAGCTATTCCAATCATTTGGAAAACTAAAAAACCAGTCCAGATCGAACAGCGTGGCATTAATAATTTATTTTTCAGTTCGAATCGTAGCTTGATCGCCAGAGGGTCTATGTAGGGGGACAATGGAAATTCAATAACCAGTTAATCTCCTTACAAAAACCTGATGGTATCAGAGATGTTAACAACTTGGATTTTTCGAGAATTCCGTTTTGGGTCCAGATTCAGAATGTGACTTTGATTGGTGATTCGGATTGCTGCGCGCACTGTCGGGCTTTGAAGATTGGTGAACCCGTTGAGGTGGATACGAATAGTATAGTCGTTCGAGTAAGATTCCGGATTGATGTCTCTATGCCCCTTAAACGGGGGCTTCGAATACGGATCCTAGAACATAAGGAAGATATACATGTTGTGTTGATGCACGAGTGCTTGCCTGATTATTGCTACCATTGTGGGATTATAGGGCATAAGGTTAAATAATGTGAAGATCTAACCGATGAGGACCGTAATACTGTGGGGGGAAATGGCCTTTCGAACGGATTAGAGCCCCAGCGATAGTGCAAAGAAGTAATAATTGTGATGAGTTGAGAGTATCGTTCCCATAAGGAATAAATAATAGTCTTAATTATCACTTTATCATTGATTCAATTAAGTGAAACAATAAATAAATAAATAGATGATTTTGTTTGTTCTATTCTAAAAATTGCAACGAATAAATAATAAATAAATAAAAATATTGAGGAGTAAATATGAATTTGGAGCATGTATTGAAATCCGAATCCACTTGTTATCACCTATCTCAATTCAAAATTTTGTAGTTTAAATCATTCAAGCGTTGCTTGACAATCGATAATTCACATGCAATTAATTTTATTGTCCAAGAAAAATTAAATCTATCCTAAACATGACACGAATCTATTCCTAATCTGAATACAAATGTTTAGAAAGCATTAAATCACCCAATTATCCATTAGATTGCACATGTCATAGTGTTATTTCTAACATCTAGTGTTCATGTGTTGATCATGCAATGTTCTAACTTATTGTGACTTTTTCAAGACTACAACAAGCGACAATATATTTAATTGGTGACCAATCAATCAAATAATAACAATTAAATATGCAAGATCAATTAAGACAACACAGGAAATCACTAAATTACTAGTTCTTGAATTGATATAAATAAATAAAAAGTTTCATCTTCATCCAATACATGAGAAGATTATCCTAGCATATTAATTGATGAATAATTAATAGAAGAATTGATAGACATCAGCTAATTAAATGCACAAAAGGAACTTGAATTCTGCCCCTTTGAATCAACTGTCGTCTGCCTTTTTTTTCCTTCACCAGCCGACACTTCCTATTGCTCTTCCGACTAGCCGACTTTGATCATATTCTCCAAGTCCGCACCAGCCTCTCCTCTGTGTATGTGTGTGTGTGTGTGTGTGTGTGTGTGTGTGTGTGTGTATAATAGGAGATTTATTACATTGGTCTCAAGGCCCAATTGCACTAAGTGTAGAGTTATTTTTAAAGACTCAATTTCTCAAATAATTCAATTTGGTCCTTGAGTTTTTAATTATGCAATCCATGTCTTTGTTTATGCCAATTTGAGTTCCTCAATTTTTTGGAAGTTGCACTTGAGTCCCCCTTTGTCATTTTTTGTACGATTTCGATCCATTTTCTTCGTTTTTCCTCCAAAGGCATCCAAAATTGAGTTTTTCTTAAAATAAATAAAATAAACACATAAATTAGCAATATCATATCCTAAAACACTTAGGTGGCGTTCTATTTGTATTTTATTTTGTATTTTCATTTTCGAAAATGTTTTGTGTTTTGTGTTTTCATTTTTGTTTTCAAATTTGCTGAAAACGCGTTTGGTTTGTTATTTCTGAAAACTGTTTTTGAAAATGAAAAGCTGGAAAACACGTTCTGTTTGAAATTTTGCAGAACACTATTTAAACTATTTTTAATTAATTTGCTTGCAGAATACTACTAACTCCAACTCAAATTTCCTTTCACAATACACTAAAAATATGGTTACATGCAACACACTAATGTGAGTATTAAGAGTCTATATTAACACAGCTTGGTCAGGTTCGGGACTTGAGAAAGCTCTACTTCTATTAAAATCCAGAAAATGCAAGTTCTTTCAAAACCACCAGAGTCCATTTATCATTACATTTTTTTGAAATATAACAAGAATTCTCATTTAATTTTTTTTTTTTTTGTAATGTTGATATTGAATTAAATAAAACTTTATTTAAACTAAGTTCCAAGTTAGGATAATTCTAAAAAAAAAAAAAAAAAAAAAAAAAAAAAAAAAAAAAAAAAAAAAAAAACTTTATTTAGGCTTAGTTCCAAGTTAGGATAATTCTAAAAAAAAATAATAAAAAAATAAAAACTTTAAATTAAGCTTAGTTCTAAGTTAAGATAATTCAAAAAAAAAAAAAAAATCCCAAAACGCGTTTTCCGCGTTTTGGACATTTTTTGTCGAAATACACACAAAACGCCCAAAACGATGTTTCGGGCGTTTTTCGTTTTGTGTACAAATTTTTTTTTTGTTTTCCAAAATGCGTTTTCGAAAATGGTAAAGAGAACGCGTTTTTAGCATTTTCGAAAATAAAAACAGAAAACGACCTCAAAACAGCAAAGAGAACAGGGGTTTATAATTGTCTAAATTTAAAGCCAATATAAGTACGAAAAACATACTTATCAAACCCCCCAAACTTAAACTCTTATTCGTCCTCGAACAATGTAGAATTTAAACTAATAGCAAAATAGCAAAGTACAAATATTTTGTCATGCCAACATGTTTACCATATGCCTCAATAATCCAAATCAATTTGTACTTCAGCAAGAGTTATGAACAATAAAGCAAAATAATTCTAGTTATCTCATGTCAGATTTTCAAGTGTGTGTGAATAGCCAATGTCAAACTCCTACTCATGCAACGATATACTTAAAACTGTGTAGCTCATTATGCAATATCAAGCCCGAATCTCATGTGTTCAACCCTATTTATCTAATGATTTTCCTTTAAACACTCATGGATGATCATAACTTACTGGTTTTCTCTCACATCCCTTGATTTTTATCTAAGGTGGTTTCTCAATATTTTGTTTGCCTTTTCTACATAAGATAGTCAAAATTAGAAATATGCATTCACAACAAGTCAAAAGTAAGCAATCCCCAATTTTACACCTTTTATTTCCACAGTTTCAGTTAACAAAGCTTATACAAGCATTTTTTTTCCTTTTTATGGACGATTTTTTCTTTTCTTTTTCTTTCATGTCCTTGTCTCTTACCATCTTTGTGCAATACTTTTCTCATTTTCTTTCTATGTGACCCCTGTAGCGAGTTTTGGGTCGGGGACTTCCAATTCAGACGACTTTAGGGCACCAGGTTCAGAGAACTCATCAGACTTAATTAACCGAGTCACAAAAGCGACAAGAAAAGTTAAAGATCTTTGATTGTCTTATGTATGAGTCAACTCTCTTTACTTGCTTTCTAATTGCATGTAACAAGTTTTGGGTACCATGTTTCAACACCCTTACAAGCTTACTCGCTCGAGTCAAAAAGACTTTTGAAGAGTAGAGTAAGACATTTTGTATTTTTCTATTTTTATGTTGGTTATGGTCCGTTGACCAAATCCTCTTAAGAAAAGTGCAAAACCAAGAACCACAGACGTCCAACTCATCAACACGTGCACATTCCTACCATTCTAACCCCCAAACTCGCCTTTTGAGCATGTTTAGGTCTATTTTAGGGACGAGATGTCTAATGATCTAAATTAAGGAATTTACAAGACATTCTTAAGTTCAAATTGCATAAATTTTCCCCACATGTGTTAAACAAATCTCTATACAAGTAATAATCCAACAATGGCTATGTACGCTTGAAGATTAAATCTAGCAAGTAATAACTATTTAATAAAATTCATGTCAAAGAAAAACTTGATCCACACTATATTCTAGGCAACATACATACCAATAAAAATTTCAAAATTTTCAATCTCTCTCTCTATCTCTCTGTTTTTTTTTTTTTTTTTTTATGTACGCTGAATAAAAAAGAAAATTTTGGTAAAAAAAATGGACTACCTACCCTGAAAATTAAAATATACATTTTACTCAATGTATTCAATCAAGCACAGAAAAAGTATAACTTGGGAAAATGGAACGCTTTAACGATTTCCCTGATCAATCTGAATGTAAAGGTGGAGATATACATTCCCAAAGTTTCGTTAAAATTGTATAATTTTGTTATCTTTCTTCTCCACTCTTACTCATTTTAGTCAACTAATCGAATGAATTTTACTGTTTTTAGTCAACTAATAGAATGAATTTTTCTCGACCGATATTTTTATTTCATAGAAATCTTGCGTTTTAACAATATATAGCCTCTGTTTGATAGAGATTAAAATCAGATTTTTAACTAATTTTGATATAAGTTGATGAGATATGTGGTTAGAAGTTGTGGAACTCATGAAATATATGATCGTAATTTTTTTTTTTTTTAATTCCTATATACAACTACAAACCCACCCAAATTCCCCCAGGAGAATCGAACACAAGACCTCAATCTTGGAAAGGAATGTCCCCCCACTTGGAAGAGCTCTTGTTCTCAAATATATGATTGTAATTAATTGTTGACTTTAAATGATAAAAATCTAATTTTTAATAAAAAAAAAAAAAAAACAAACAGGTGCATAGTGAGAAAGAGTAGTTGTTGTTTCATTGATTTATTCTGAATTAGTCTCACGCTTTTATTTGGAAATCATCATTAAAAAAAAAATAAAGAAAAAGAAGAGAGATCAACATGGTATTCATTTCCAAGTTACCAGGACAAAGCCATTTCCATTTCCTCTCAAGATGAACAATATTATTTTTCATCTATTTCCAGACTCGAATTGTCAAAACGATAGAAAAATAGAACCTTCATGAATGCCAATTATTTACACTAAACCTAATCGAAGGGATCAAAATCTATTGGTTGCAAATGGATATTTCGTAGAAAATATAATACCAATGGTTCAAATTAAACTTTCAAAGCAAAGTTAGTGGCAAAAGGACATAGGAAAAGAAGAAGAAGAATTGATTACTTTGACACATATGCTTCCATAGTAAGAATTACATCCACTAAGATATTATTTGCATTAGCATCCATTTATAACTTGTGTGTTCATCAAATGGAGGGAAAATCCAAATTTTTGAATGGAGACTTAGACGATGAGGCTTATATGGAACAACAAGATATTTTATGTTACAAAGAAATGAGAATAAATTATGTAGATTAGTTAAGTCTCTATATGGATTAAAACAAATACCTAAAAAATTGCATGAGAAATTTGATAATGTGATTATTTCTTTTGGCTTTGTGCATAACACGATTGATAAATGCTTTTATGTTAAAGCTTGCAATAGATATGTAACATTTGTGTTCTTGTACGTTGAGGACATGTTGATCATAAATGATCACATGCAGTGTGTAATGAAAACGAAGAGATTTCTAACTTCCACATTCAAAATGAAAGATCTTGATCTAGAGGATATCATACTAGGTATAGAAGTGATCAAGAATAGTGGAGATTTTGCACTAACAGTCCTGATCACCTACCAACGGTAGGAAAATTTTAATATGCCCACTATGGAAGTCATGCTGACAAGTGTTTAGAAACATTAAAAAAATAGACACGTGTCAGCATCACATCTACTGTTGGTACGTTAACACCTGGCCACCGTGGATAGGTGATCATTTCCGTTTGCACTAATACAATCACATTACATTGAAAATGTGGTTAGCAAGTTAAATCTTTTACACTAATACAATCACATTACATTGAAAATGTGGTTAGAAAGTTAAATCTTTTAACATTAAAGAAGCTAACATCATGTTTGATCCATGTATAAAACTTGTGAAAAATGATGAAAGGGTCATTGTGCAACTAGAATATGTATCTGCAACACGTAGTCTCATGTATACGGTCCACTGTACGAGATGGAATATTACATATTCCATGAGTAAACTTAGTAATTTTACAAGTAACCCAAGTACCAAACATTGGAAAGCGATTGGAAGGGTTCTTGGTTACCTAGAAAGTACAAAAAACCTTGAAATACAATGTTCTAGTTTTTCGGTAAGGAAGGATATACCTACTGTAGTTGGATGTCAAGTGTGGGCAAAAATAAATCAAAGTTTGTTTGGGTATTCATTCTGGGAGGTTAAGTTGTTTCTTGGAGGTCTACGAAAAAAACATGTATTACGCACTCAAATATGGAATTCGAGTTTTCAGCATTAGCAGAATTTTGGGAAAGAAGAAGAGTTGCTTTGGGATCTTCTATATGAAGTTCATTAGATATGACGAAAAAATTTGCAATATCTATACTATGTGATAGAGCTACTGTAGCAAAAGCCTATAGTGAGGTCTATGATGAATAGTCTAGATATATGAGCTGTGGCTAAATAATAAATTTTATAAAAAATGGAATATCTTATATATTAATATTGAGCGAGAACTTGACTCATCCATTTAGAAAATCACTTACCAAAGAGTTAATAAAATTAACATCAAGTGAGATGGGATCCAAACTCCTCAATTAAAATTCGCCAATGACAGTAATTCTACCTGTCATTACGTAATAAGTAATCCACGACTTCCAAGGGTAACGACAAGTTATTCAATATGTAGATTGATTTAAGCAAATTAACTTGATTAGAGATGAGAGGTTGAGTTTATTATACACTTAATACAAGTAAGTATGTAGTACAAGTGTCTTTAAACATAACCAAGACACTACAAGGATTTTACCTATATAAATTTAGAAGTGGTGTCACTTTAAAAATAGCTAGAGTTATACTCTAAAAACTTCATTACTACGGATGAGCGCAAGCCCTTTAACATACAAAATTAAATTTTTTTGGATTATACTGAGCTAGAATGTTCACATGTCTAGGGTTGGGCAAAAATCGAACCAAACCAACGAAACCAACCAACTGACGGGTTGGATTGGGTTTTCAGGTGGTTGGGTTGATTTGTAGGTTGAGAAATATAAATTTGTCTTGGGTTGGTTTGGGTTGCGGTTTTCAGTTAAAAATTCGAATTAATCCAACCCAAACCGTTACTTTTTTTTAAAAAAAAAAAAAGTTAAAAAATGCGTTAGATCAGATGTCACAGGTATATGTACAATTTGACATTAAAAAATGCATATCATACTCTCTCTTTTTGACAGATTTTTATGTAATTAAATTTGGTAAAGGGAACAAAGACTTAGCTGCTTAGGCAATCATTGAATGTAAATTTGTGGCCTATTTAGGCTATTTTTATGGAGTTTAATGAGTTGTACTACATTTAATATAAACTATGAATTTATATTTTATTTGGACCAAGTATGTATTTAAGTTTTGACAAGTTCATAGTTGTAATTGTAATTTTGTGAATGTTTGAGTTCAGGTTTATCTAATGTTAAATTTCTAATCTATGAGTAAGTGTATGAATTAATATATATATATGAGGTCCAGAAAAAATAAAAATAAAAAATGGAGACCCAAACCGCAACCCAAACCGACCAACATTGGTTTGAGTTGATTTGGTTTTTTAAACTCTCATTGGGTTGATTGAGTTCATTTTCAGGCAAACTGATATGGTTGGTTTGAGTTCGAGTTGGCCTTCAACCCAATCCAATCCAATCCAACCCAACCCACGTCCATCCCTATGTCTAATGCCGTTGGTTTTTGCACAAGGAATAATGGGTATGTTAGGTTTTATTATTATTGGATCTTGCAAAAAAAAAAATACTCATTTATTAAGTCAAAATTAGATTCAAAATAGTTTAGTTGGGTGATTGGTTTAAGAAGTCAAACATGGACCAAGGAGAAAATGCAAGCTCGATGGGCGCTTGAGCTCCCATGGATAAAATTCTATTAATTAAAAACAAACATCTAACCCTATTTTATTACTCTTTCAGCCTCAAATATATACCAAGCCACCAATCCTTTTTTTTGTATGGTTGATCGTTATATTTTTTAAAAATAACATTATATCAATCTCTTGATCCATCCTTTGATTTTAAAAGATCAATAACACAACTTCTAGATTTTATATTCAAGTCCAATCATCACCAAAACCTAAGGCTCTGTTCTATTTACTGTTTTCAGCCCGTTTTTAGTTTTCGATTTTTAGAAATATCAAAAACGCGTTCACTTTGCCCATTTTCAGAAATTTGTTTTCCAAAAAAAAAAAAAAATACAAAGGAAACTCAAAACGAGTTTATCAAGTTTTAAATATTTTGTGTTAAAAAATCCAAAATGCACGTTTTGGACAATTTTTTTTTTGGTAAATGTGAGACAGTTCCTTCACTTGAAGTTCTTATATTATTTTGTCATTATGAGCCTGTTTGGTAATATGAAAAGTTTTGATTTTTTTGATTTTTTTATGGATATGTGGTTTTAAAAAGTTTGAAAAGTCAACAATGGTGGGTTTGACTAAGAATTGATAGTTGAGATTGAGTTTGAAAAGTTGATATAAAATTTTTACCATTAGCAAACATGTTCTATATATAGATCCATGTTAAGATTTTGCTGGTATGGGGTTGAATTTTGTTTTAGCTGAAAAAATATTAATGATGAATTTATTGACATAGAGAACTAACTGATTTATTGACATTAAAATTAATGTAATTCAAAAATCAATCATTTTTTACATATAAAATATCACAAAATAAATATATCAGAAAATTACAAAGTAAACGCATTTTTCAGTTTTCTATTTTTGAACACAGTTTTCCAAAATCACAAAGAGAACAGGTTTTCAGCAATTCCTAAACAAATAACCAAAATCCAAAACTCAAAAGAAAATCCAAAACTCAAAATTCAAAATAGAAATACAAAGAGAATGGCCCATAAATCTTTACTAATAAGCCATCAAATCTCTAAATTTGGGGAGATGTAGCTGGAGTTCCAGTTGAAGAAGAAAGAGGTATGATCATTCTTGGTATTTACGCAGAGGGAAAATCTAGTCCAAAAGTTCTGAAAGTTATGGAGGCACAATCGAAGAGTTTGGTGATTTACAGGCTTCATGGTTAGAATTACTAAAGTTTAGTTGTGTCTGGACCTATTGTAAGTTATTCATTTCTAGTGGATTTAATGGCTCATTTGCCTAGAGGTCATTTTCCTGTGAAGAGTTCTTCAAAGGTTTTCCTTCTTTACCATACATGGTCTTATTTATTTCACCCAATTATTTATTGTTGATTGATTTCGATGCGTTTAATTTATTAAGTTTCATCTAGATTTAATACATGTTTAACGATTCTTAATTTTGTATTATAAACCTATTTACCCCATCTTTAGGTCCTTGTTGGATCAACACAGTTTATTTCAAGTGGTATCATAGCCTAAATTCGATCGTCGATCCCAATTTATTCTAGGTGAGTTAGTTATTATATGTTCCCCCTTACTTTGATGATAGTAATTGTGCATATTGGAAGGTTGGGATGTGGACATTCTTAAAATTCATTGAAGAACAAGTTTGACATAGTGTTTCTTAGGGTTAGTCATAGTTATTTACTACTGCTATTAGCATAGTAAATCTAATTAACATAGTCGGTTGTACTAAGAATGAAATTGCTAAATGTAGCTGAAGCAGCAAAGCAATCTATGCTATTTTTATGGTTATTTCCCGAAAGAGTTCAAACAAATATCTATGTGTGAATCTGTGAAGAAAGCTTCAGATATTTTAGAACCACACGTGAAATATTGAACTGTATAATGTTTACTTCTAGAGTTAAGATTTAATCTGAGAAGGATATGGATGTGGATGTAGAGAACATTATAACTCTTCAGATGAAGTATCAAATACAGAACAACTTTACAAGTGGTCTATGATCAGCTGTGAAGAAACTGTTAAGGAGAAAAAGATAAATAGATCCATATCTAAGATAAATAACCTAGAATTATTAGAAAGGGAGAGTCTTGTGATCAAACTTGAGGAATCAACTAGAACTTGTGTAATTTAAAGGTTGAATAAAAGAGCTTCTATAAATGAAAGTTAAGATATTGGAGAGTGGTCTTGAGAAATCCAATGCTAAAATTCAAAGTCTTGTAGTGAAATTTAAGAAGCTTGATAACATCTTAGGGTCCAGCAAACCTATAGAAAATTGAGAAGGTCTAAGGTATATGGGATCTAGTAAAATAACTTCCACATTTAATACCACATTTATTCCCGGCTTTATCAAATCTAAGAATATAGCAATAGGATAGAAGGCTTCGTCAACCTAAAATTCAAAGCTTCATACCTACAGTTTCTCTTAGGTCAATTCCCACATGTCCACAACTAGGTCACATTAGACCTAGATGTCAAAAGTCGTTAACCAGAAACAACAATAAGAACATCCCTTCTTAGGTTAGAGGTTTAGCTAATCAAGTCGGTCGCTTGATTGAGTTGGTGACTTATTTAACAAAGCTTACATCTTCTTCTAAGAAGATTTGGGTATAACTCTCTGGTTAAAATGATGTTTTAAATTGTGATGTAGGATTTGGTTGAAGTTCTTGACATAGATAATAATATTTCTTTTATCTTCTGTACCATGCACACACATTAAGCCCTTGTAAATTAGTTTTGACCTCATGTGTGAGATTGGGATGGTGATCATCGAATAGGGATAAACATGGACCAAGGATAAAATGTTCCCTTGATGGGCACTCAAGTGACCCCAGAGGATACGCAAAATCTTGTTTGTTGAAAACACTCTTTTAACCATATTTTTCTATTACTTTCAGCTTCTACTATATATACCAAGTCTCTAGTCTTTGTGTGTGTGTGTGTGTGTGTGTGGTTGATTATTATATTTCGTAGAGATATCATTAGGCCTTTGTTTGATACCAATTATTCTCAAAAGTGTATTTTGTAATAGTAAGTTTTGGAGAATATGTGGTTGAAATGCTTTTTGAAAACAATGAGTATCAAACAAGAGCTATATCAATCTCTTGATCCATCATTTTATTATAAAATATTTATACACGCAACTTCTTGATTTGATATTCAAATCAAATCAATCTCAAAAAGACCGAAACTTAAATACTTTACCAATAAGCTTTCGAAGTTCTGAGGAGAGGTAATTGAAGTTCCAATCGAAGAAGAACGACATTCGTTCTAGGTGATCCAAGCAGAGAAAAAAGATAGTAAAGAGGTTCTAAAAAGAGGTAGAGGCATAATCGAAGAATTCTTCAGTGATTTAAAGGTTGGACGGTCTGAGTTTACTAAGGTTTAGTTATATCTGGATCAACTATAAGTTATTCTTTTCTAGTTGATTTTATTAGAACGTTTTTCCAAATGTCATTTCCCCTTGAAGAGTTCTTCAAGGTTTTTCATTCGTTGCCATATATGGAATTATTTGTTTTACAAAATTAATTATTAACGATTAATTGATTGATTGCGACACGTTTAATTAATTGCTTTTCTACTTGATATAATTAATTTTTAACTAATTCTTAATTCTATATTATATACATATTCACCCCTTAATGTGTTAGTTAGATCAACACGATTTATTTCAGGATTCAAAGCCAAGGTTACCTGAGATTTTGATAACAATTTGCGATGTTTATAATAAAGTAAGGTTCAAATTGAATTATACCTTATCTTGTGCGTGACATCTTTTTAAAATTTGAGTTGCTTTTATATATTTGACACCACAACAAAAATAGTCTACAGCAACTCGCAAAAAATGTTGCAAAAGGTCTTTTGCAGCTTTTGTGTGCATGTTACAAATCACAGTGTTTCCGTAGAGGAAAAGGATACAACAACGTTCATTATGTGTTGCAAAAGGTTAATTGCGCGTTGCTGTAGTTTAGCAACGTTCAATGCGCGTTGCGGTAGACCTTTGGCAGCGTTCATTGCGTGTTGCGGTTGATACTTTTGGCAACGTTCAACGCATGTTGCGGTAAACCTTTAGCAACGTTCTTTGCGTGTTGGGGTAGATACTTTTGGCAACGTTCACTGCGCGTTGCCGTTGATACTTTTGGCAACACTTACTGCGCTTTGCGGTTGATACTTTTGGCAACACTCATTGAGCGTTGCCGTTTATTTTTTACATTTTTTTCGCAAATAAATATAGATATTTCCACTGATAATCAACAAATTTCTTAAACATATACGTAATGTGTAAAATATGAAATACGTGTACTATAAATAAATCAACTACTCAAAATAAAGTACAAGTATTTTAAAGAAAATTAAATCACATATATTTATACAAAATAAATACACTGCGCGTTGCCAAAGGTTAGCATTTCGCAACGCGCAGTGCGCGTTGCTAAAGGCTGAACTAAAGGCAACATTTTATGAACGTTGCAAAAGCTTATTTTTAGCAATACTCACTTGCGAGATGTTGCTAAAACTCAAATAAATGGATCAAATGCAACATGTAACAAGTGAATGTTGCAATAAACCCCTTTTAGTAACGTGTATTTATCGAATGTTGCCGTTTGCATGTTGCAAAAGGCTTTTTTCCTTATAGTGTGAACAAGTGGAGGAATGTTGAATATTGTTGAAATATTGGTAAATGAAAGGAAGTGAGTGTTTGATTTTATAATTTTTTGGGAAAAGAAAAGGTTTTGGGAAATCCTGTTGTTAAAAAGTAGTTTGAAAAGTAAAAAGTTGTGGGCTTGACTTTTTTGGATGGTTGAGATTGATTACTGTAGAAAAAAGTGATAGATTTTATGAAAACGTTATAAAATCAAACGAGGGCGAAATAAAAAAAAAAAATGGCTTAGGCAATCACCAATCTGTTAGGTTATTGAGGATTTTGAATTTTTGGTGCCTTTTCATCAATATTTGTATGATTTCTTGACGATTTCAACTTCACTTCGTGATGCATTGATGTATACGTATAAATATGATATTTCATGTATAGAACACAATTAAAACATTCAATTCTTGAGATAATTCATCATTTGATTCCCAAACACAGTTTTTCATAAAGCTTCTTTGTCCCTAGTGTCCAGATTTCACTTGTACTTATGCAATTTTATTTGAGACTTATAAATAAGCCAAAGTTGTTTGTTAGAAGGTCCTTAAGCATCTCATTTAACGAGAGTATGTAAATAGTGCTTTTAGGACAGTGTTACATGTGATAAGATTTTTCCATTGTTTCTTGAAGAGTTGTGTAGGTTTCTTCATCAAATTAGTCCGTGGAGTGTTCATGTACGTCGTAACCTATTATTTCCAACGAAAAGATCCTATATATATGTATATATAAAAATTATGTTAGATATAACTCCTGTTTGATATTCTTTTCTTCAAATCCTTTGTTTTTGTATAATTCATAAAATTTTTCGTTTTTGAATTATAACCAATGAAGATTTTCTATAAGTATTGTCAAGTATTTTTAGTTTCTATCATTAATAATTATTTGAAAATATTTTCTGATGGAATATCAGAGAAAAATTTTTCGAAGCAACTTTCAGTAATTTTTTTTTATTTTTAATAATTTTTTTTTTAAATGAAGTTTTTCCTTCTGAAATTGATCGTTCTGTTTTCTATTAAAAAATAATAAAAACTAATGAAAATATGTTTCCACTATAATAATAATAATAATAATAATAATAATAATAATAATAATAATAAACATTTTGAAGGAAAATCGACATGCTACAATATTTAGGGCTGTTCTCTTTGTTGTTTTCAGCCCGTTTTAAGTTTTCGATTTTTGGAAATATGGAAAACGCGTTTACTTGCCCATTTTTTTTTAAAAAAAAAAAAAATCCAAAACACAAAAAAAAAAAAAAAAAAAAAAACAAAGGAAACTCAAAACGAGTTTAATGCGTTTTGGATATTTTGTGTTAAAAAGTCCAAAACGAGCGTTTTGGACTTTTTTTTTTGTAAATGTAAAACACTTCCTTCACTTGAAGTTCTTATATTATTTTGCTATTATATATAAATCTATGTTAAGAATTTTTTTTTTTTTTTTTTTTAAATGTGAGACACTTCATTTACTTGAAGTTCTTATTTTATTTTGCCATTATATATAGATCCATGTTAAGATTTTTTTTTTTTTTTTTTTTTGTGATACAGTCCCTTCACTTGAAGTTCTTATATTATTTGTCATTATATATAAATTCATGTTAAGATTTATTTATTTATTTATTTTGTAAATATGAGATACTTCCTTCACTTGAAATTCTTATGTTATTTTACCATTATATATAGATTCACGTTAAAGTTTTTTTTTTTTTTTTTGTAAATATGAGACACTTCCTTCACTTGAAATTCTTATGTTATTTTGTCATTATATATAGATCCATGTTAAGATTTTGTTGGTATGAAGTTGAATTTTTGTTTAGTTAAAACAATATTAATGATAAATTTATTGGCATAGAGAACTAACTGATATATTGACATTAAAATTAATTTAATTTAACAAATCAACCATTTTTTACATATAAAATATCACAAAATAAATATATCTGAAAATTACAAAGTAAACGCATTTTTCAGTTTTCTATTTTTTAAAACAATTTTTCAAAATCACAAAGATAACATGTTTTCAGCAATTCCAAAACAAACAATCAAAACCCAAAATTCAAAACTCAAAACTCAAAATTCAAAATCGAAACACAAAGAAAACGACCTCTTAATATTTTCAAGTACAATTCAATCTTATATATATATATATATATATATATAATCGAATTAAAGTTTGGGGATTTAAGAAGAAGATTGATCGGGGTTATTCTTTACTGGACCACAAACCATTGGTTCCCTTAATCATGCATGCCATTTCCCAATTTTAATTTCTTGATAACATCAAAGAAATCATCCACTTGACACATTAATATATAGACAAATAATTAACCCATGCCTTGTAAATCGTTTATAAATGACGATGTGTCAATATTTCTTGATCCTCTTTTTCGAAAAGTATAAAATAGTAGGCGAAAATTTTTGACCAGTTAAAATCGTTGACTCTAAAAAAAATGAATCAATGAGATGTCGTCATGTGAACATTTATAACGGGTCAATTATAAATATCAGCACAAAGGGTTTCCTGTAAACTTCAACTAACTAGTAACATGCTCTTGATCCCATAAAATTATCAATCACAATTGTGCCAACACACAAATCGGTAAATCATTAGGTAAATCAATATGTACAACAAGAATATTGTATATATTATAATAATTATCCACGTGTTGACATGCAATTTGTTGGAACTTGATAACCTAAAGCAGCCATGGTTATATATGCACATGAAAGTTATATACATTGCTCTCCTTTGATATTATTATTATTATCAAAACACATACTACTAACACAGGAAAACTGTCCCTCTCTAGCCATACACCATAGAATTGCAAGGTAGAAACTATCAATAGTCGTCCTGAAAACGATCTGTTTGAAGCACGAGAATCGATGGAAGTTGGTCCGAATATCGGAGTCTTTCTCCCGGAGGAACGTGGCCTGAATCTCAAAGAAACTGAGCTGTGCCTTGGCCTGCCCGGTGGAGGTTGCGTTGGAAGTGAAAGTGAAAGTGACTTGATTAAAATTACTGGGAAGAGAGGATTTTCAGAAACTGTTGATCTGAAACTCCACCTTCAGTCCAATGAATCAGCTTTAGATCTGAAGGAAACAATGAAAAATTCATCCATTGAGAACACTGTTCTTCCCTCCAAGGATCCAATCAAGCCACCAGCTAAGTAAGTTCATATATACTTCTTCTATATCTATGTTAGAAAACCCCCACCCCACCCCACCTCCCAGATATAAATACCTATACACATGCAAATACTGTGTATATCTCACTGTTTTCTACATGTATATATATGAGTTATTCTATTCTACCCACCCCCATTTTACCATACTAGGTGCAATCCCCCAAATAAGAGTTGGGGCCTCTCATTATGAGGTCGATCCAACACCCACCCATGTGAGAAGGGACGCCCAGTAGTATCAGTATGGTAGAATAAGATGGGTAAAGTAGCATATTTCTGTATATATATACATTAGTATATAATTAATTAATAAAAGAGATGAATGCATGTTGGAGTGTAGGGCACAGGTGGTGGGATGGCCACCAGTGAGGTCATTCCGCAAGAATATTATGAGCCAGAAGAGCAACAATGAAGAATCTGAGAAGGCAGCATTCGTGAAGGTTTCCATGGATGGTGCGCCTTATCTTCGTAAGGTGGACTTGAAACTTTACAAGAGTTATCAACAACTCTCTGATGCCTTGGCCAAGATGTTCAGTTCATTCACTATGGGTAACAATAAGATAATTATTCCATTCCATGCATGAAAATAATATCATAATCATAAATATTAATATAAAAGTTTTTTCGATACGTAATGTCAATTTATTGCAGGAAATTATGGGACTCAAGATATGATAGATTTCATGAATGAGAGAAAATTGATGGATCTCTTGAACAATTCTGAATATGTGCCAACCTATGAAGATAAGGATGGTGATTGGATGCTCGTGGGCGATGTACCATGGGAGTAAGTTTCTTGTGCTTGCTTCTTCTCACCGCCCATATCACAATTGTGAACGAAAAAAAAAAATTCTGTTCTCCACACGAAGTGGTATATATAAAGCATGTTTGGTAATGTGACTTCTAGAAGTTTTTGTAGTTTTTTTTTTTTTTTTTTTTTAACTAAAAATAGATGGTTGAGATTAAGTTTGAAAAATTGAAACTTTATATATGGCAGGCCACTCTCTTGCAGCTTGAACTTTTAGATGATAAAAGGACTTCAATAATTCCTTATTTTGAGTATTGTTGATGCAGGATGTTTGTTGATTCCTGCAAGCGCCTTCGCATAATGAAAGGATCAGAAGCTATTGGACTAGGTAAGTACTTAACGAGAATTGAGATCCATATATTTTTATTTTTTTTCCTGCAAAATACAATCTTACCACACTTTTTATCCCAGTAATTTCACAACTTATACGAGTAGATGTATAAAGAAAGAATTAATTAAACGACGAAAAAATAATTTATATAATTCACCCCAATTTTATCCAAATAAGTCTATGTTTTTTCATATCATCATCGTTTTTGTTCTAAGTTTTGGTTTGGTTCTCTTTTTTTTAAAAAAAAAAAAAAAAAATTCTACAATACTCAATTTCAACCATGTATTAAAAAGTCAAACTACAATTATTGACTTTTCAACTAAAATCTTAACCATCTATTCTTCTAAAATTCACAATTCATTTCAAAAAAACACTTTTTAAACAATATCAAACACACACTAAGGGTGCGTTTGATAGCGAGGATGGAATTTGGGTGGAAAGAAAATAAATTTCAGGGAATTGAGTTCCTGTGAATTAGAAGTTTAATGTGTTTGATTGGTTTAATTTTCTAGGTGGAAAAAGTAGGGAATTTTCCAACTTTTGTTGTTTGATTGACATTATTTTCTATGAAAAATAAAGTAAAAATGATCTATTTTAATAAAAAAAAAATTAAATTTTTTCACACATTTGTACTTGATAATAATAATGTTAATTTTTAGAAAAAAATAAATTAATTAACAATAACAAAAATGATCAAACGTAACGAAAATGGTATAAGATTTTCTATGGAAAATAAAGCATCCTCCCCTTTTGAAAAATGAATTCATTCAAAACAAGGAAAATACCGAATTTCGAGGCTAGTGGAAAAATGAATTTCATGAAAAATTTAGGCAACCAAACAGCACAAAATTGGAAATTCACATGAAAAATTACTCGAATCAAACGCACCCTTAATAGATTTTATACTTGTGACATGAACAAGACTTAGCCCCTGTTTGATGGATATTAAAATTAATTTTTTAGCAGATTTTGATAAAAAATAATGAGATATTTGTGGTTAAAAAGTTGTAAGACCAATGAAATATATGATTATGATTAATTATTAACTTTGACTTTGATAAAAATATAATTTTTTATCTCCATCAAACCGGCCCTTAAGTTTCTGCATTATTCTTTTTCAATTTCAGCTCCAAGAGCCATGGAGAAATGCAAAAACAGATCCTAAATCATATTCATCACCTCTATCGACCATACAATGAAGCACGTGTAATGTTCCATCAAGATGTCGCTCTATGTGCCCGTATTTCTTTTTCCCATTTCTATTTTTCTTTTTTGGTTTCGTGTCTTTAATTTGTTTTATAATATATAGTTATGAAAGATCTTGGACATTTGTAATAGACATTAAGCAATGCAGTTATTGTTGGAATTATATATGCCCATAGAGTATAATTCACGACATTTAAAATAAAATATTAATTGATTGTATTAATATGAAGTTGCGTTTGTTCACAGGTCGATTTGATATTACAAATTGAGTGTTTAAGTTGTTAAACACGGAAAGATTCAATTTGTGATTCGATCTAAAATCAACGTTCACGATCAGTAAATAAATATGGACAATTTATTTTGATAAGATCGTCTCGGTTTTATTAAAGTCTATCTTTGACTTTGGTAATAAAATTGAGAGTACGTTTGGAATGTATTGGACGGGACCACGTGAAATTAATTTGTGACATTGACCATACAAATTTAATTTCACTTGATTATTGTACGTGGGACCTTAATCCTAATAGGATAATGGACTTCGATTACTAACTTGAAGTTCTTTGAGGTATCAATGGGTGAGATCAAATTGCTGATCAATATCTCGGTACTTTGGGAATTAAAGTAAACTAACGAGGAACATATATTCGTATTATGGAATCCGTCACCTTTTAGGTATGATCATAATCTCACTGGTTCTTCTAGTGGACAGTTGAATCTGAGCTCAGTAATTCGACAGTGACTGTTGAATTCTATGATGTGATGGGATCACATCGAACTGTCAGACAGAAGATGAGAGTTGAGAATTTATGAATATTCGAAGAAGGGCATTTTGGTCATTTTAACTTGTTCCGAATATTCGAGTTGATCGACGGGGGTAACATGTAAGAACGATAAGTCAGAGGATATAATTATTGATTAATTGTTTCAGTAATTTCAATTTTACTAAGAGTGCAATCTCGTTCTTTTAGTGGAATAGAACGTGATTAATAAATTAATTTTGACTGATCAAGAGTTGATCGGGTCATAATTAATTTATTGGAGCTTAGTTTAATTGGGTCCGATCAGGTTCCCTCGGTGGCTTCACTATAATGGGTTTATACATGCTTTTTACCTGTATTGGGTTGTGCAGAAATGGGCCTGGGTTATGGTACTAGGCCTGGTAGGGTTTTGGAGTGTAAAGAGGTTACAAATAGTCTCCCAAGACTATTTTTCTTAACCTAATAGGAAAAGTGGCGAGACACACACTAAAGTGTGTAGTGTGTGTTTCCTCTTTACAAAGAAACCCTAATCCTAGTTTAACCTAGATCTTGAAAAAGGTGACCACACACCTGCACAACTGCCATTGGAGAACACCGAGGAAAGCTTGAGGGTTTGAAGCTTTGGTGGAATCAAGCAGCAGTCGATGAAGATTATTGTAAAGCACGCTATAAGGGTAATCTTCTCAAAATCGTTTTATGTGCACAATATTATTTATTCCAAGTTGAATACATAGAACAGAAAATCCTGTAACGGGATGATCTATCACAAGAAATCAATTTTTGTGAGTAGAACAACCCGGGTTCCCAACAATTGGTATCAGAGCGTCAGGTTTTTGATACTGTTTTGTGTATTTAGGAATAAATATTTTTGTCTTTGCATGTGTTAGTAAAGGGCGGTGTTAGGTTTTATGTGATTTGATTGTTATTGGATGAATGACGTTTTTATTGAACTAATTTATGGCCTTAGATTTTATTTTGTAAAATCTTGTATTGTATTATCGAGTCATGTAACAAAGGGGGTGGATTACGACTCCATGTTTTCCCCTTTGATTTTAATTTTGCAATAGAATTAGGGTTTGTGTAGTTTTTGTTGTCATTGTAAAATCAGAAGACCAGATTTACAAAGTTTCCAAATTGAGGGACTTTCTTCTGCAATTAAGGTTTAGGGACTACACTTCATCTTCTTCAAAAGCGCAAGGATCTACAATGCAATTTCGCTGAGAATTTGGAAAACCAGCAGCGACACTCGTGGTTTCTGCCAATGCGGTCGACGGCGCTTCTGTCCCGTCTGGACTGCGATGACAGTGGTACCGCGTGCGTGCCGCTGCGATGGATGGAGACGGATTCCGCGATCTGTTTCCCAGTGCATGGTGCAGCGGTGCTCAAGGCACTGCAGTTGCGTGGTCATGGTGAAGATGGTGAGACTGGTGGATACCGCCACCTCTTCTGGTTCCATTTTTTTCCAGCCAACGCGTGTGAAAAGCAGCGGCACCCGTGGTGGCTGGTTCCATCGGTGGTTCGCACCACCTTGATGGCAGTGGTGGCGGCGGTACACGCATACTGCTGGGTTATCGGACAGTGTTTCCCCGGCGATGCCATGAGTTCCGGCAGATTGAGTGGTTGGCGGCTGTAGCTTTCAAACCTCCTTCGGTTACATGCTGAGAAAGGAGAAGGGATTCACAGTTGGGCCATTAATTCCAATTGGGCTTATTTTGTGGTATTATTCAATTGAGGCCAGATTTTGTTTTTTTTTGGGCCAGAATTAAAGATTGGACACTTGTACCAGTTAAATATTCAATTGGGTCAGATTTGGGTGAAATTAAATATAGCCCAGGATTGTAAGATTAGTCTATTTTAATTAATTGCAATGTGGGTTAAATCGTTTAGCCGGGCCGATGCAATGTTGACTAAATTTTACAATGGGTTGGAATATTTAATTGGATCACTTCATGTTGGTATCTGACATTTGGGCTGAAGATTGAAGCTTTACAGATTAGACCAGTTTGGTAATGGGCTGAGAAATATTATTTGAAGAGTTCGAGTAATGGGCTGGACACTTGCAAATGGAAATTGAAGAATTGGGCCGGGCTGTGGCTCAATGTAATCTTTAATTAATTTGTAATTTTGTGTCTAGGTTTTGGCCATAAATCATGTTCTAGTTTATTTTATTATTGCATTTATTTATTGCTTTAATTAAATTGTGGATGAATGTCATTTAATAACATGTCATGTAGATCGCATTAACACCGCTCTAGGAACTATACTGTCATGCATAGTTTTATATTTTCTTTTCTTTTCTAAATGTTAGATTAGAAAATAATTTTGTTAATAATTAAATTGATTTTAAGAGTTAAAATTGATTGGGTAATTATTAAATTAAAACCCAACAGTTCAAAATATTAAGTGAGTGAGGGTGCAAAATATTTTGAACCCACGGTCTCCCCTATTAGCCTATTAGTAAAAATTTGTGTATGCCTCGTGCTAATCTAATTAGTCTCCCTATAGGAGGGCTGCACTGTTTTGGTTACTAGATTGGGCCCAATTAGGTGATGATTTTTAAGTGTGAATTAATCATGATTACCCTAAAGGTGACATAATTAATTTGGTACTTGAAATATTATTAATATAGGGGTTAGACACTTAAATCAATGACATCGTGGGGACTTCCTATAGAATATCCAAACGATGTCAATGATGGCCAAATTTTAACGACTATAAATTAAATATTGCATGAGATGCTAGATATATTTAATTTAGTGGGAGGGTCCCAGCCTAACCATAAATCACATTTATTTCTCCTATAGAGAAATGTGTTTAAGATTTTGGGGTTTTAGGTCGTCGTCATATTATTGTAGTTTTGGGTCTACTTGTGCATAATTTTTATTCATGCATCATATATGAAAGTATTCATCATTTATACAATTCGTGTTTAATACATTTATTTTATTTGAATGTCGTATTTTCACAACTAGTTATATATTTAGACATCACCAACTAATTAGCGAAAACTGTAATATGTCTCGTTATAATTCTTTCCACTTATAACATTTGTTTGGGCTAGGAGATCCTTGTTCAAAATAATTATAAATCTTCCAATGAAAATGGTTTTATTTTGATGAGATGGTTTATTGCATAGTTTTGATTCTCATGTCAAGTACTTCGCAATAAAAACATCAAAATGGGATACCATGTTTATTTTCTCGATGGAAGGGTATTTATGATAATTTGAACATTTTAATTATGGAGTTATACAAAATATGCTATCAAGCTATATTATATCTCTACTTATGAACCGATCACGTTTTTATAAGAGACCATTTGGTAAAACATGATTGGTCACTTTAACGTGGTGGAGGTTCCACTTGCAAACATTGATTCATGTGACATAATGCTTGAGAAATCTTTTAAGATGATCTCTTGCGGTTCAGTGTGGACTATATTCACCAGGATGAACGTGTCCCTGAAAGGTTCGATGTAAGCTATTCATAGAGAAGAGATTATTTTAAAGCAACGGATAGTATGGTAGGCCCTCTAACCTTTTTGCTTTTGAGCAAAGATAAGATTAATGAGGAAGTAGCCTTTCTTGGAAACTCTATAATGGAGTAAGACTCTATTCATTGTGTTATGGTTAGTAATTGAGTCTATCTTGATTATAGATTCTAGAGTAACTAATCGCTATTGCAAGTTGTTGCAATATGGTCCTAGGTGATCAAATGACACAATGAGATAGAGTATACTATAAGGATAAGCACGGGTATGGTAATATGGGAAGAGCCGTTGGGCTTTTATGTTTGCGAAACAATTTGATTGTTATTTTGTCTCTTTATTATTTGAGCGGAATTATTTAGTACTTAATCTCCAGTTATTAGTTGGAATTAAGTTAAATAATGCTCTTATTATTGCGAGACAAATGATTAACAATCTCAAAGCCTTGTAAATGGTTCTAAGTGTAATATTACTACAAATGATAAGGGATAGATGATTCCTTGTATTAATGAACTCTTTGATAAGATCTTAAGATAATCATATTTATCTAAATAAGATTGAAAGACTAGTAAAGATAGCCTCTAAGTATTTTGGAGGTGGAATCTATGTGGGCTTTTGAATTTTATTTAGAGGGTAAAATGATTAAAATCTTAGGCTTTGTCACACTTATCCAAAACTCGATTCTAATACTAGTAAGGGATGGACCTCAAAAGGATCTGAGGTGGAATCTATACTATTTTCCTGAATCTTGTTTAGAGGATTATATAACCAAGAGTCCTTATACATTATATGGACTTAAGAGTTTGAGGATTAATACACTTCGATATGAATGGATTCTTTTGTGCTCAAGATACGAGAGAGTACGAGTAATTCATCACTTTTATTGATGATCACTCCAGATCTCGATTATATACTTGATATCTCATTGATCTGAAATGTTGAAGAATTTCTAGAATTTTGGACAGAAGTTGAGAAGTAATTAAGAGAATCGAGATACTTCGATTTGATCGAGGTTTGTGTATCTCTCATATGAGTTTAGGAACCATTTGTCGGAAAATG
The DNA here is from genome assembly GCA_963555705.1 of Ligustrum vulgare. NCBI lineage: Eukaryota > Viridiplantae > Streptophyta > Magnoliopsida > Lamiales > Oleaceae > Ligustrum > Ligustrum vulgare. The sequence goes on from OY743180.1 coordinate 30,068,000, forward strand.
AGAACAAGGTAATACCAAATCAATGATGAGTTATCCTCGTTACTAGTTTCATTTGGGAATGTATACCGGAGATAGTCAGGTTCCTTCATAGCCTAGTACCATTGATTCGTTTCCTGAAATACCCCTAGATTTGTGGCATGGGTGCAAGCTCAGTTTACACCACATTCGGATTTGGGGACTTTTGGCACACAAGCTGAAAGCCAGGATTGACGAGATGGAGGCAACAATGAAGGTTTGATTATAAGGTATGCAGCGAAACTATAAATTATTTCTTCTATAGTCCTCTGGTCAAGAAAGTATTTGTTCAGTACAAATGTAACTTTCTTAGAGGATAAGGCATATAGAAGAATACAAATCCACAAGTAAAATTCTATTGGATAAGATGTTAGAACGTGGTTCAAACAACTTGATTCCAGGTTTCCGCATAGAATTAATCTTGATGATTTGGGACTTCCTACGGAACCGATGGTTGCTGATCCTAGTGGGAGAAATAAGGCAAGTAGTTCAACCACTATTTTTGCCTGGTGAACCCAATGGACAGGGAAAAACCAAAGGTTATAGTCGAAGTTGTTCTCACTGTTCTGCCTCTTCTTTATGTTCATAAAGAGGTAGTGAAGAGGTTGATCCCAATTAGGGATATAACCAAGTAGTGGGAGGAGAGGAAGGGACTCTGTTTGGACATAATGGAAATACACTTCCAGCGACTAATTGGAGTGGGAGGGTTGTAAGACCACCTTCTTGACGCTTATTCTACGGAGAGTCTTTTTAGACAGTCTCTACTGAAATAAGAGAAGGACTCCTCATTTAGGGAAGTGGTAGAAGTTATGGAATTGAAATCATGGAAGGTGAACGAGAACTCGGAATTGGATTCCTTGTACTACACTAGGGTTTGGATATTTGTAAACACACCTAATGGGGTCAAACCTATAGGGTGTGATGATTTTAAGATGATAGGAGAATGGTAGATGAGAAGGTTGATGCCTTCAGCGCAAGGCTCATGGCTGTGAGTTTGTGAAACCCTTCTTGCCAATTGCCATGCGAATATTTACCTGGATCTTTTATCCATTGTCGTTCATTGTGAAAATGAGGTACGACATATGGATGTCAAGAAGTTGTTTCTTGAATGCATCTTGAGGAAATCATTTACAAAGTGTAATCTAATGAGTTCATATTAAAGACCATGAAAGTAAAATTCATGACTTACAAGTTTTCAACTTTGGATTTGGATATTTGTTCAAGATATGGAACATAGAATTTGATCGAACGATTGTGATACATGTTCTTGATCAAAATCTTAATATATCTTAAGTATACTCGTGTACACAGAAAGATGAGACAGTTTTCGCGACTATTTATTTGGATGACACTCTACTTATGTGTGAGAGTATTTTCATTAAATAGTAGTTGGTACCAGCAATTAGACTTGAAGGACTTGTAGATGACTATCTATTTTTTTCTAGAATCCGTACTTTTCGGAGTGGGAGAAAAATGAAATAGAGTAGTCTCAAGTTTCATGTAATAATAAGATACTATCTACATTTGCAATATTGAAGTCTTGAAAGGAATAATATTCTTTGTGGACTTTATCTATCTTATGAGTATTCTCCTAAGACTCATGGTAAGATAGAGAAGGTTCCTTATGCTTCGGCTATAGGAAGCCTTACTTTGCACTAGATAGGTCATATCTTATGCTGGAGATATTGTTGATGATTATTAGTTTGATCCAGGATCAGATCATTGAATAGAGGTAAAGTATATACTGAATCGTTTTCGAAAAACGAGTAAATATTTGCTTATCTATTCAGTTTGTGATCTGATGGATTAAAACTAATTAAGATCTGATTTGACTAGGACTCTCGAGAGTCGTCAAAATTGGAATATAACTGGGAGATAATGTGGTTAATTGGTTGGGTATAACACAATCTTGGATTGTTTGTTATACAACCGTGACTTACATCGAAAGGATTTATCATCTTGGTTGAGAACATAATCATTAATGTAATGATGATGTTGACAAGATGGATGATTCGATGTTTCATGTATACTCTAAGGGCAAGTGGGAGATTGTTGGAATTATATATGCCCATAGAGTATAATTCACGACATTTAAAATAAAATATTAATTGATTGTATTAATATGAAGTTGCGTTTGTTCACAGGTCGATTTGATATTACAAATTGAGTGTTTAAGTTGTTAAACACGGAAAGATTCAATTTGTGATTCGATCTAAAATCAACGTTCACGATCAGTAAATAAATATGGACAATTTATTTTGATAAGATCGTCTCGGTTTTATTAAAGTCTATCTTTGACTTTGGTAATAAAATTGAGAGTACGTTTGGAATGTATTGGACGGGACCACGTGAAATTAATTTGTGACATTGACCATACAAATTTAATTTCACTTGATTATTGTACGTGGGACCTTAATCCTAATAGGATAATGGACTTCGATTACTAACTTGAAGTTCTTTGAGGTATCAATGGGTGAGATCAAATTGCTGATCAATATCTCGGTACTTTGGGAATTAAAGTAAACTAACGAGGAACATATATTCGTATTATGGAATCCGTCACCTTTTAGGTATGATCATAATCTCACTGGTTCTTCTAGTGGACAGTTGAATCTGAGCTCAGTAATTCGACAGTGACTGTTGAATTCTATGATGTGATGGGATCACATCGAACTGTCAGACAGAAGATGAGAGTTGAGAATTTATGAATATTCGAAGAAGGGCATTTTGGTCATTTTAACTTGTTCCGAATATTCGAGTTGATCGACGGGGGTAACATGTAAGAACGATAAGTCAGAGGATATAATTATTGATTAATTGTTTCAGTAATTTCAATTTTACTAAGAGTGCAATCTCGTTCTTTTAGTGGAATAGAACGTGATTAATAAATTAATTTTGACTGATCAAGAGTTGATCGGGTCATAATTAATTTATTGGAGCTTAGTTTAATTGGGTCCGATCAGGTTCCCTCGGTGGCTTCACTATAATGGGTTTATACATGCTTTTTACCTGTATTGGGTTGTGCAGAAATGGGCCTGGGTTATGGTACTAGGCCTGGTAGGGTTTTGGAGTGTAAAGAGGTTACAAATAGTCTCCCAAGACTATTTTTCTTAACCTAATAGGAAAAGTGGCGAGACACACACTAAAGTGTGTAGTGTGTGTTTCCTCTTTACAAAGAAACCCTAATCCTAGTTTAACCTAGATCTTGAAAAAGGTGACCACACACCTGCACAACTGCCATTGGAGAACACCGAGGAAAGCTTGAGGGTTTGAAGCTTTGGTGGAATCAAGCAGCAGTCGATGAAGATTATTGTAAAGCACGCTATAAGGGTAATCTTCTCAAAATCGTTTTATGTGCACAATATTATTTATTCCAAGTTGAATACATAGAACAGAAAATCCTGTAACGGGATGATCTATCACAAGAAATCAATTTTTGTGAGTAGAACAACCCGGGTTCCCAACAGTTATCTACTGTCTGTTGGATTGTTTATGATTAATGGCTTGCTTAATAATCACTTTTTCTTGTTATGGTTCTTATTATATTTGCTGTCATAGATTCTTCATTTCATGTGTTTCATTATTTAATTTTTTAAATTGTTGAAAATTAAATATTTCCTTGAATTATTAAAGTCCCCAAAGGGAACAAGACCATGTGCATGTTCGTGGGAGTTTTCCTCAATTGCCGATGGTACATTTATTAGCTTTTCTTTGTGTAATTGTTTATTCTTTTATAATTAAAATAAATATTGGCTGGTAAAAGTAGTGAATTGAATGGACTTTAACTATTAGATGGATTGGAATTTTGTAATGTGCTACGGCGGTTGAGAGCACATACATGTTACATGCTGCATATATATGATCTATTTGTCTACATGAGAGTGGATTTTTCTTTCAATAAATAGGCCCCTTCTTTTTTTTGTATTTTTTAGTGAATAAATAAGCCAGTCGTATTTGTGACTTTCCACTTTAACCAAACACATTTTTTTGCTGCTATCCGTAGTCCGTGGAAGGAAGACTTTCTATTTTTCAAAAACTTATTGAAAATAAATCCCGTTAATGCAATATATAGGAAATCTTCCAATCAGGGGCGGACTCTGAATTTTTGTTCAAGGTAAGCAATGGCGGAGTTAAGACCATAAAGGAGGGGGCTCCTGGGGTCCGAAACTTTTTTAAATGAAAATGATTGAAATCGATGATTTTATATCTCAAATCTAATATAATTAAAGATAGTAATATTTAGGTTGAAATAATCTAATTTCAATTTTTTGACTTAAATTAAAAGGAGAATTTAGGGTGATACCCTATTATGAAACTGAGTTTTGAAAATTGCTACCTAAATTAATATGTAATGGAAAATGAACTATTGAAATGAAATAATTGTATATTTTGCCTTTCAACCAAACATGGAGTTAAAACCGAAGCCTCCAACGTAAGAGGAGAAAAAAATAGGGATTTCATTATTTTTTGAAAAAAGTATGTCTGTTACAAAATAGAAAAAAAAAAATGCAATTGATTAAACTCATTATCTAAACATCAAAAAAAAAATAATGCCTGAATTGTCCACCCTATCTTATATGGTTGTATTTTTTTAAAAAAATAAATGGGCTGACCCAAAAGGTCAATGTAGACATCAGTCTGCATTGGACCTTACTTGGGTCCGCCCCTGTTTCCAATTATTTATTTTGCTATAACAAGGAATTTCAAATAATAAGGGTATGTTTAAATAATATATATATATATATATAAAATAAAAATAAATAAGGGTATGTTTGGCCCACCAATTCGGAGTCGAGTTGCTAGTGGTATAGAGTTTTAGGTATTAGTGCTTTTGGCAGTAGAATTTTAATTAATTAAAAGTCGTTTATTTTTTGGTGGTAAAATCAATTTTTTTTTAAAAAAAAAAAAATCACATTTACTTAATTGGGTGATTAAATATAAACTATAATTTCCAAATGAGTAATTATATTAACACCACACTTTTTTATATCTACACCACAATTTAAATATCTTCAATATTTGTTTGTTTCTGCTCTTATGTCCTCATTTTTTTTTCGTAGCATTATTATTCATAACATTCAATTAATTAACATATTTTGTTTCTAATCATGATTTCAATTCAAATATTCTTCTAATTTGCATTGAAAAGATGTGAAAATATTTTTTAAAATTTTTGTATTAATTATTTATTTTGATTATTTAAAAGTATGAGAGATAAATAAGTATTTTTCGCCCTCTTAACAAATATTTTTGATGAAAATCGTCTCTAAAGACAAGGTGTGAAAATTAATAAAGAGTTGATAATAAAAAAAAAATTATAAAAAAAAAACTCGACAGGGTAAATGTAAGAGTAAGGAAAACTTAGGGATCTTTATTAAAATTAAAATGTGGTGTGGTTAACAAAAAGAGTGGTGTCAATATATTTACCCTTTCCAAATTGGGGCTTTTTAGAGAAAATCAATAAAACTGTTGTAAAACTATCAAAATATAGGAACAAGAATGAGAGAAATTGATTCTCTTAATTGTATTCCAAATGAGTAATATAGGCCACTATATATAGGGGTGGACAATGGTACAATCGTAATAATGTAAAGTTTATAGGGATACAATGGTAATGTCATTCACATATATATACATTATTTATAACACTCCCCCTTGAATGACATATTACGCAATTTCCTGCCTCGTTAAAATCTTGCTAAGAAAACACAGTGAAATAAACTTGAGTTAAGGAAAAAGAGTACAGTTGCTCTCCCTGATATTTGTCATCGTCAATCATTGAGTCTAATGTTCGAGTAGAACAAATCATGTACTGAATCTTGAAGTTCTGAAGTACTGCCTCTTTAAAACCTTGTTAGTAAAATCCAGTGAGATAAAATCTGAACCAAGGAAAAAGAGTACAGCCGATGCCTCGTTAAAACCTTGTCAGGAAAACCTAGTAGGACAAAACCTGAACGAAAGAAAAAGAGTACAGCATGATTCTCCCCCTGAAGTGTGTAATTGAGTGTTAGCCCAAGAGTAAACTAACCAAGAGGGGGGTGAATTGGTTTATAAAACTTTTTTTGATAAATAATCTCAAACTTAAAAATCAATGGGTACAAGTATGATCACTTAGTGATGTAAGTAACTTAACTACCAATGTAGTGTGCTATAAATGTGTAAACTTAATTGATAAAGCAAGTATAGCATTTAGATATAATGTTGCACAATATAAATTGATAGAATAAAGTAAGTGCAATGTAAGTACGTAAAAGGGATAAGAGAATGCAAACGCGATTTATGGAGGTTCAATCAACCAACGTGATCTACGTCCCCCGTTACCGAGCTCTCCGTCACGAGCAAGGCCAAATCCACTATATTGGTAACTTACAACAAGGAGTACCAAATCCTTAGGCGACTTACAACAAGGAGCACCTATCCTTAACCAACAATCGAGTTTTCACAAGGCTCTCGAAACCACAAGATATAATGAATTGAATTTACAATTGAAATAACTCTCTTGACAAATGATATACTCAAATTAAGTACCGAGAGAGTTAGGCTAACACTTCAATAGATAGCAGTGAATTAAGCTCGAGTGTTAGAGAAAAACTTTGATGCAAATGATAATGAAAAGTTCAATGCAATCAAACAAAGTTTTTCAAATAATCTCTTGTTAAAATATTGAATCAAATTAAGTACCAAGAGATGCCACACTTGAATAATTAACAATGAGTTAAGCTCAAAGTGTTTAGGCAATGAAACTTTGATGAATCAAAAGATAATGAAAAATGTAACACAAATAATCAAAGTTCCTTAATTGGGATTTCTCTCTTTGAAAAGATTAAAACAAGTTTAGAACAAAGAGAGACTTACACTTCAATTCCAATATAGTGTGAAGATGTTGAAGAAGTTTAAACAATATAAAATCAAGAATCTTTACAAAACTTTCTTCCAAAAACTTTGATGATTTGATAAAACAAAGTTTAGATCAATCAAAGTTTTATAATAATAATAGATAAATATAAACCAAGTAAGAACAATGAATTTTCACAAGAAAGTTTCTATAAAATCTTTTCTATGTTGTTTTAAAATGAATGTAAATGAGATGGCTATTTATAGATCAAGATATTCAAGTTCAGTAACTTTCGGTTGACCATTTCTGGAGTTTCGGTCGACCGAAACATGCATATAGCCGTTACAGATTTTCAACCGTTGAACTTTCGGTTGACCAATTTCGGTTGACCCAAAATTGACTTTTGAAAAACATGAAAATTTAGGATTTTTAGGTTTCTAACTTGTTTTTCAAAGTGGTTTAACATAGTATAATCATGATTTAAGATCAAATAACATATGAAAAGTAATATTGACTTAGATAAAAATATTTTATGCAAATGATGAATTTTCAAGTAAGTTTCTTGATGCATAAAAATCATTTTCGAGCTCTTTGAATTTCATCGCTAAAGATTAAGAGTGTTATACCTTTACATAGGTTAAATCAACTCTTGAACTTGAACTCTAATCTTGTATGCTTGAATTCTTGATCTTCATGTCATGCTTTTCAACTTCAATTTTGATCTTGAATATCTTCAATTCTTTCATGATTTTCTTTGTGTCTCATGTGCTTGATCACATAGTTTTGATTTATATCTTTGCGAGACGATTTGAACATAGAGTGCTTTTTATATTTATCATTACATGAAACACTTGAAGCAAACTTGTTAATAACACAATATATTCTTGTTTGTTATGATCAAAACAATAAGGTTAAGTTAACCATAGGTCAACATTGAGGATTCATGAACTTCTCGAACATTGATATCATCTTTCGTCTGAAATATATATATATATATATAAATCTCCTTGTATACATTCTTCATAAGATGTCTATGATTTTCTTCATTTGTTGATATCATTCCAGTATAACAATGTGTTGCTGGATTATAGCTCGTCGATAGCTATGATAATGCCTCAAAAACCTCGCTAGGAAAACCTTGTGGGACAAAACCTCAGCGAAGGGGAAAAGAGTATATTATTTTCATTAATTTTCATCAATACGCCTCAACTACTGCCTCATTAAAAACCTTGCTAAGAAAACTCAATGGGACAAAACCTTAACAAAGGGGAAAAAAAAGTGCAATGCTTATTTATTCCTTTCATGGAATATCGTAAATATATTAATGCAATCTAAAATCTTTTCATCAAACATATCATTTATGATGAGCTTTATATAAATCGTTCATAGCTCATTTATGATGTCATAAAATTCTATATTAAGCAATGTTGTACTAATTTATCGATTGCATCTTTCACTTCTGGTGAATAATCAAATCTAGAATTCACTTCTAGTGAATAATCAAATTTAGAATTCACTTTGAGTGAATAATCAAATATAGAATTCACTTCTGGTGAATAATTAAACGTATTCATCTTCATATTCACTTCTGGTGAATAATAAAATATTCATTTTCAAATTCACTTATAGTGAATAATCAATTTCCCAGATGTCATAAATAGTACACTCCAATTTCACTTTCAACATATTATATCATGGAGTCATTTGTATCATTCTACAGTGATACTAATCTGGGTATATTGAATCTTTCAGTGATTATACATGTATGTTCTCATAAACCACAATTTCTGATTTGTATAATCAATTATTGAAATATATATCAATTTTGACATAGAATCTTCATTCATTTTACTTGAAATCCCAATGTACCGCGATCAACTGGTACATCAAAGAATACTCTCAAAGTACCGAGATGAGAATCATACATTTTGATCTCACTCATTGGTGTATCAAAAAGCTCAAGCTAGTGATTTAGACTATAGTCTATCCACCATATATCATGTCAGTTCTATGAAAAAATTCCCACGTAACGAGTCTCCTTTTACGACTATGTAATATTTTTCATTTTTACAAATAATTACTGATTTTGAACATTTAAGCATTTGGACTTCAGGTCCTTGAATAATAATCCCTACATTGGGATTTTATATGTGGACAAAGTATTATAATTTCATCAACCCATTTTCACAAGAGAGTTGTGTTTATATTTGATTTATTTATCGATTACATTTCATCTCAATATGACATATAGAGACTTCTTCAATCATCAAGTACATAAATCTCTTATCATTTAACTATGTCCATTTTACTCACCATGACTATTTAGTCTCAAAAGGGATCATTTCAATTATTCAAGAGATATTTGTTTTTGGAATCGATTGTCATTATGCTTCAGTCATAATTACGCTTCAGGCGTATTTTCCCCATAATGGTCACAAATCTTATATTATATCAATAGGCTAAAATGCCACAACACATGTCATTCTTTTAGGGGTATAATTTCAATCATATATCTAAGTGCGCTTTGGTGAATTGTATATATATCGCTCTTTACAAATCATAAAACTTCTTGAGTTAATCCCTGTTTGACATAGAATATTGTTGTATGATAAACAATTTCTGAATAAGTTATTCTCATAGAAAATAATTTGAAACTTTTCATAATCTAACCGTTTATTATAGAACTTCTGGTTCAATACGGTTTTATTTCATTTCTATGTATGAGTATTTGATTCAATACAATATCGCTGGACTTCTGGTTCAATACAATGTATATTTCACTTATGAACTTCTGGTTCATACTATATATATTTCACTTTTACGTATGAACTTCTGGTTCAATAGAATATTTACTTGTTCGAGTTTATAAATCAGTATATGTTGATTTATTATATCTAAAAAGATGATTAGACCGAAATCTCAATAAAATGATCATTCTCCCCTTCTTTTGATTACAAATCTTTTCCCCTTTTCTTGGTGGAATCAATGATACGCAGTGCCAAAGCTCTTTTACGCGTTAAATAACCCATTTAAATAGATCACTTTGGGAGAAGATTAGATCCATCAAAATTGATGTTATATTATCAAATATTCGCAAATACTACTCAAATCTTCCAATAAATGTTCTGAAAAAGATTTACCGAGTTCGACTCAAAAGATTGAGGCTGCTGATGGATCAAGGTATCCCAGAAGATGTTCGTTGCTTGATCGAAGCAAAAGTTCGTTTGGCTGGTGAATTACCAGATTCATTTTCTAAACACATGCCTGACTTAGGTAAGAGTACTTTCGCAAAAAAGCGAAGAGCAAAAAGATTAAATGGTTGTTACAAATGTGCTCGATGGACATGTGATACCCATTGTAAATCAATAGGATATTCATCCAGAAATCGAGATAATAAAATAGATTTCATTAAGGGTGGGCTAAGTATAGAGTCATTGGATGATATCCGATTGACTCTTGAGACGCACCATTGTGAGCATGTGCAGCGTGAACTACTCTCTTTATGGACTAAATGCATCAGTGATAAAAACCGTTATAGTCTCAAAAATATATTATCAAAAGATCATGTTTGTCAGGTTCCTATAAACAATGATGTTTTGGTTACTCAACATTGGTACAAGGTAAATCAGTATAGTGTATATATTTTAATAAAGTATTTTGTATTTTCATTTTTCACGTATTAACAGATGGTATCTGAGAGATCACTGAAAGATTATCCATTATGGAGCAAAATATATGATGTCAGAGACAAGATCAAAAGTGGTGTCATTTTAGTCAAAAGTAAATAGTAACTTTTTCAAAAGACGAGCAGTAAATAGTGAATATTTTCAAATTTAAAAGCCAAGTAATTTCTTAGTTTAATGCATCCCAAAATAACAATTTCTGTAAGTTTTCCTTCCTTTTATTCTTAAAATATGGAAGGATCAAAACTTCGACAGATCAAAACTATCTATGTATTTTGTGGATCAAAAATCGGGAGATGCTTTCAGTATCTAGAAGCATCAGTACTTCTAGGGAAGAAGTTGGGAGAGAGATGTATTAATCTAGTATATGGAGGGGGTAACAGTGGATTGATGAGTTGTGTTTCACAATCCGCTCAAGCAGAAAAAGCAAGAGTGATAGGTGTTATACCCGTTCCTTTAGCTGATGTCGCAGGCAAAACACGAGGGTATGAAGTACAGACGTTATCTATCCATGAACGCATAACTTGCATGTTATATGGTTTTGATGCCTTCATTGCCATGCCTGGAGGTTTTGGTACTTTAGAGGAAATCTTTAATATTACCTCATGGGCTCAGCTGGGTCTCCATACTAAGCATATTGGACTTTTAAATGTTAACAACTTCTTCGATGGTTTACTAACATTTCTTGATTATGCTGTGGAACAGGGATTCATCTCTCCATTTTCTAGAAGGATCCTTATTTCTGCTCCCACTATCAATGAACTGCTGGAAAAGTTACAATCATATGTTCCAATACAAGATCCACCAGGAGTTAAGATAGATTGGTCGCAAGTATGGGGTACCAAGCGAAAATGGAGTCTGGTTAATGTAAATTTATCCTTGTGAATCTCAAAATATTGTGGGTGGTAGAGTATAGGGTATTCTTACTCTTGAAACACACATCTAATATTGATGAGTTTTTGAACTTAATCTTATGAACCTCAAAAGGATTAGGAGTGGTGGAGTACGGAGTATTCTTACTCTTGAGACACACAAAAAAGATTAGGGTGGTAGAGTATGATGTATTATTACTCTTGATACACATCTCTACTTTTGAGGATCGTAAATATTTCCCCCCTTTTTGTGTTTTGCATGTATGACTCGTTTATGCTTCTTCAGGAGTAAAATTAATAACATTTCAGTACGTTTTAGATGATAATCTTTACTTCTTCTGGAGTAAATATGTACTTCTTCTGGAGTACATAAGTGCTTGTGCAAGAATTTTGATCAAAACTGCTTATCACAATCATATAATATTTATCTCATAATACTGATGAGATTATTTTCACATTAGTTATATCCGTGCTATCATGTGATATTATCTTATCATATATCAACATATTTCTTATTGAATAATTTATTTTCATCTACTCTTTCAATACAAATATTGGTAACTTCTGGTACCATTTGATAAAATATTTTCATTAAAATCCAACAATCTTTTGGTAATGGTAACTTCTGGTACCATTTGTTGAAATATCAAATAAATATATATCAAATTTATATGAGTAGAAATATTTAAAATCAGTAGAACCAACCATATAGGTGGTAATGTGATATGCTTGAAACTTGTAGAACCAACCATATAGGTGGTAACGTGATATGCATATTTAAAGTTGATAAAATCAACTATATAGGTGGTAACAACATAATGAAATAATTACATTTCATAAATGAGCAAGTCATATCTCCAAATCCAATCAAGGTATTCATAATAGTCCAGTTTGTTACGATAATGAGTTATACTCAATACATCACGACATGACAACTATTATGTTACTTTTAAATCTTTTAATTTATCATATTAATCACATAGTAGTGTTAAATGATTTAAAATATATATTCTATTAGCACTTATCATCAAATCAGTAATAATGATTAATCAAATTCATCAAATTGCGATTATACTTTAACGTATCATCAAGGGCAAAATCGTCCATATTTTAATATATTGGTCATATGAGTAAATCGAAAACTTCAATAGGTTTGAAATTTAATTTAGAATCAACTTACTTTTGGTCTGAAGTTCAAAATCTCGCCGGAATCCGCTCACGCGCCACCCCACGCGCCGCCGCCGGCTGCCACGCGTCGGTTGCCGGAAAAATCAACCCATCATCAAAATGTGCGTCTCAACGTCCTGAACATGCACGTGGTCTCCGTTTCTCCAAAAGATCAACCATTTGGCTGGAATCGGCATTTTTCAGTCGGCCAGCCTCTTCTTCTTCGGCTAATAACTTCCGTTTTAACCGTCAGATCGGCTCCAATTTTCAGTCGAGTCTTCTCCTAGACAAGCATGTTCATATTCCACTGGCCGATCTTTGATCGGAGTTTAGAATCGTCCGAGATCAGCATTTCAATTTCCAGTCAAATTTTGGTTTTTGCACAGTTTTCATCCTTTCTTCTCCGGTCGATATCTTTTGTTTCAGCCGTCGGATCATCCCCAAATTTCAGGCGAGTCTTCTCCTTGACAAGCCTGTTTTGATGGCCAAGCCGATAGTCGATCGGATCTCTGGATCAGCCAGAATATTTCTTTTTCAGTTCGACCAGAATTTGAAAAATTGGGTAAATTTCGCCTTCTTTTCCAGCTCCCTTTTTGGCCCGTTCTTGATCAATTTCCAAATTATTTTTTCTTTTGCACAACATCGAGACCAAGTTTCTTTCCTTGTATGAAACTTTTTGAATCATACAAAGATGTGAAGTTTCCATCTTTCTTGAAGTTTTCAGATCCACAATGTATGTATTATTTTCTAAAGCCAAAAGTGTTTGATTTGGGAAAGGAAAACATTGATTAGTAATAATCGGGTTTCTGATACAGATTCTCATCATTTAGATGCAACTGTAGAGCATACTCCCGTCGTATTACTCAATTGGATAGAGACTCGTGCTGATAACATATTGTAAAACTATCAAAATATAAGAACAAGAATGAGAGATAGAGAAAATGAGAGAAATTGCTTCTCTTAATTGTATTCCAAATGAGTAATATAGGCCCCTATCTATAGGGGTGGACAATGGCACAATCGCAATAATATAAAGTTTACATGGATATAATGGTAATGTCATTCACATATATATACATTATTTATAACAAAAACAACTTGATTTTCAAGTAGTTCTTTTGTAGGGAGAAAAAGTACTTCTTGTCTTTAATTTATTGAAGACTAAAAAATCCAATCGATATAATTCTTTGCTCCATTTACCGTAAAAAGAGGATGATAATTTTTCCATTTCCCCCTACAACGTTAGAATTAGTATACATTTTTTGTATATAAATCGAGCAATGTCATGCTGTAAAATATAGAGAGATGATAGGAGAATGATAACCCACCCCCCTTTTTCTTATTGTTGTTTCTTATCTACGAGTTAAAGTTTAGAAGATGAAGGCGTAAGAAATGTAAAAAAAAGCTGTGAATGGCTAAAAGTAATGAATACAAAAATGATGGCCTATGATACACAAAAGAAACTATACACACAATATATACAAAAGATAACAGCCCTTTTGCAGAATTGAAGAATCACGTTGGATCACATTTTATGCTGAGATGATTTTGTTGAAGTTGTTGGATCACCGAATCTTCTAGTGCATTGCAAGGTAAGGTTTCTGTCTTTCTAGTCCTTGCTTTACTGATATGTACATTTTGGTCCCCGCTATCCTTTTCTTTAACATCCTCCTTCAAGCTGGAGATAATTTCAATAGCTCCAAACTTGTCTAGTAAATATAGATGTCTAGAATGTGACAGAGGCTTGGTTAAAATGTCAGCAACCTGGTGAGCTGTAGGAATATAGTTAACTAATAGTTTTTTTTCCAAGAACTTTATCATGAATGAAATGAACATCAAGTTCGATGTGTTTCGATTGTGCATGGTAGACTGGTTGGATGCTAAGGCACTAGCACCTAAGTTGTTGCAATAAATCTTGGGAATTTCCACCTGACTTTGGTTTAATTCTTCTAAGAGTGAATAAACCCAAGTTATTTTAGCAACAGTTTGAGCAAGTGCCCTATACTCTACTTCTGTGTTGGATCAAGACACCATTTGTTGCTTCATTGAGCTCCAGGCAATGAGATTATCACCTAGGTATACACAATAACCCACAGTTGATTTCCTATCATCCAGACAGGAAGCCCATTCAGTGTCTACAAAGGCCGTAATTCTGAAGTCTTGAGCTTCTTGAATGATCAGATCAAGATTAAGTGTTCTTTTCACATATATCAACACTCTTTAGTAAATTCCAATGAACAACTGTTGAACATTGAAGGAATTAACTGATCTTGTTCATTGCAAACGTGATATTTGGTCTTGTATGAGTAAGGTACTGCAATGCCCCTACTGCACTTCGAAACAGAGTGGGATTCTTCAAGTTTTGACCTTCAATTTTCCCTACCAATTTTCTAGTTACCATTGGTGTAATGCTAGGTTTTAGATGTTCAAAATTAAACCATTTTAGCACCTCTATAGCATAGTTTCTTTGTGACATGTGCAGCCCAGTTTCATCTCTGGAAAATTCAATCCCTTGAAACTTCTTTAGGTTACCCATATCCTTCAAGTCAAATGTTGAATGTAGTCTATCAATGATCTCTTGTATTCTTATGTTGTAGCTTCTTGTAACTATGATGTCATAAACATAAACAAGTAAGAAGATTTCAAACTCTTGTGAAGACATAAAAAATACAGAATTATCAGCCTTAGATTGTTTGAATTGCTATTTTAGTAGTGCCTCTTTGAGTGTATTATACCAAGATCTTGGATCTTGTTTTAGCCCATATAATGCCTTCTTCAACTTACAAACAAAGGACTGTTTGTTTTGGTCAATGAATCCCTGTGGTTGTTCTAAGAAAACCGTTTCTTCCAACTTTCCATTGAGGAAGACATTGTTGATATCGATTTGTCTAATTACCCAGCCTTTTGTAACTTCCAATATAAGGATAATCTTCAAGGTAGGTGACTTGGCTACTGGGCTAAAAGTTTCATAGAAATCAATGCCTTATATTTGTAAAACCCCTTGGCCACTAATCTGGCCTTGTACCTGGGACCCTTACCATTTGGATCAAGTTTTAACTTGAAGACCCACTTACTACCAATAATTTTCAAGTTGGAGTCTCTTGGTACTAGGATCCAAGTCTCATTTCTAACCAATGCATCATATTCCTCTTCCATAGCTTTGTACCAATTCGTATTTCTTAGAGCTTCTTTAAAATTCAAAGGCTCCTTTTCATCACCAAATTTGGCATGAGAGTTGTGTAGGCTTTTGGCTTAAATATCCCAGCCTTTGCTCTAGTTGTCATGTGATGTCCTTTTGTATTAAAATTATCTGTAATATTAGGACAAGTAGCTTCATCATTCTCATGAACCCTGTTCCCAAAATCTGAAATATGATATAACTCATTTTCTACCTCTGCTTGTACCTCAATTCTAAGAATATACGCACTCTCATTTTCTGCATTCGTGGTATTATCATTGTTGTCATTTACACTAGAATTCCGCTGTCTGGAGTTAACAAGAGGGTGATGTATACTAGCAGGATTTTGGAATAAATTCTCTGGAATTGTGTCAAATGGAAGTTGATTTAAGGTTAGAGAGGAAATTTTTGGTTGATTGGTTCTATTGAGGAACCCTTCTTTGAATGGAAAATGGTTTTCATTAAATATAACGTGTCTGGACATGTAGATCTTACCAACAGAATTTAGGCATTTATAACCTTTGTGATACATACTTGGCCCTAGGTAGACAGACTTTTGGGTATGATAATCAAATTTGCATTTTTTGTAAGGCCTCATACATGGATAACAAGCACTTCCAAAGACTCTAACGTGTAGGTAATTTGGTTTCTAGCCACGTAGTAGTTCATAGGGTGATTTGTGCTTAAGTAGAGGGGTAGGCAACCTATTTATGAGGTCGGTTGATGTTAGGAATGATTCCCACCAATAATGCAAGGGATTTGTGCATGAACTAGCAAGGTTAATCCTATTTCAGTTATAAGTCTATGCTTACGTTCAACTCTACCATTTTGAGGAAATGTATGTGGGCAGGAATACCTTAGGATGATACTAGATTCAGATGCAACTTTGTCCGATGTTCTATATTTCCCTACCAAAGTCTGATTTGATAGCTTTTATTTTTCTATCTGGTTTTCAACTTTTCTTTTAAAGTGTAAGAAATAACGTAGCACTTCAGATTATGTTTTAGGGGTAGATCTAGGTATACCTAGTACAATCATCAACATATATTATGTAATTCTTGAATCCGTAGTAGATTTTATAGGAGAAGGACCCCATAGGTCTGTGTGTATCAAGTCAATTGGTTTAGAGGCATGACATGAAGAAGATTTGAAAGGTAATGCATGAGATTTACCAAACTGGAAAGCTTCACATAAAGAAAGACATTTATTACTGAGCTTAAAATTATTACAATTTTTTAAAATTTGGCACATTACAGAAGTACATGGATGTCTCTTGTGCGAAATTTCAGCCTTAGATTTTGCACTACTGACTTTAGTGGAATCAGATGAATGTTCTAAGTTGGTGATGAGATTGATTTCTTGGTTGTTGGTCTTTAGATAGTGGTCTAATCTTGTGTTAGAAGGTCTTCGATTGGAAGTGGGCAAGTTCAGCTGTTATAATCCATCCTTAAGTCTCCCCTGCACAAGAGTCTTCTTGGTGTCCAGATCCTTCACAACACAATAATTAGGATAGAACTCAACTAAAATATTATTATCAATAGTCAACTTTGAAATGCTAATTAAGTTCTTCTTAATTTTAGGGACATCCAGCAAGTTTTTAAGAATTAAGGAATTTTCAGAATCAATAGTAAAATTCTTAGAACGCATGTAATAAATCTGTAGGAGAATGCAATTTCCAACCAATATTTTCTCTTTTCCTACATACTCTTTGGTTACTGTGACGTTTTCCTTGTTTGAGGTTATGTGATTTCTGGTGCTAGAGTCAGCTTACCAGGCATGATCTTCAACAGTGGTGGGATTTGCAATATAGGTAGCAAGCTGCATATTGTTACTCTGTCCATTTAATTTGTTGCTTCCATAGTGTTCTTCATATTTGTTGTAGCACCACTTGGAAATGTGGTTGTTCAATCCACACATTTGTCAGGGACTTCTACTCTCATAAACCGTCTTGATCTTGTTCTTCCTCTAGATCTCCCTCTGTAATTGAAAGTTCTACCACCTCTGTTATTCCTTCCACCGAATGAGTTAGATCTCTGAGCATTTCCTTGAGTCAGATTAATAGAGCCAAAGCGATTTATGACTCGATTTAAATACTCTAGCCTGCTTTCAAATGTCATAAGTATGGAGGATAACTCATGCCAAGTTACTTGATCTCTGCTGTTAACTTTCACAACAATAGGTGTATACTCCTCATGAAGTCCATCTAGAACCTAGGTTACTAGATCAGTATGATCTACTTTCTTTCTAGCCACTTCTAGATTATTGGCCAAATTTTTAACAAAGGTAAGGTAATGATCCATAGACATAGAGCCTTTCCTGATTCTCTATAGTTCTGAGGTAAGGAAAGTTACTCTAGATCTATTTAGTATTCCATAGTTTTCATTGATAGCTTTCGACAGTTTGCGCATTCCATAGTTTTCATTGATAGCTTTCCACAGTTTGCTAGAGCTATCACAACACTCTCATCACTATTTTAGAAGTCATCAACGAATAAAGCCACTCCATTAGTAGCTAATCCACAGAAATCCATCTAGAGTATTTTGGATTTGCTACCATTTCGATTTTGGTGCAAACTTTAGTGGTTACTTGATTGCTTAGGAACTCAGCTGACACTCTTTGGCTCCTAGTAGATAGCCTTCCAGATTATGGCCTTTTATGATAGGCATGAAGATGTTCTTCCACAGTATGAAGTTATCTCTATCAAGCTTCACAGATGGTGCTTGAGTCATATTCGTGCCAAAGGGAGAGAAGTTGTTAGCAGAAATGGGAGTTTGAACTGTAGAGCTCGAATTTGAGCTATTAGGTCGACTGCTGGGATTAAAGCTAGCCATTACATGGCTCTGATACCAAGTTAAATTTTAGAAGATGAAGGTGTAAGAAATTTAAAAAGTATGAAAGCTGTGAATGGCTTAAAGTATTTTATTAACTTCAATTTAATGAATATGAAAATGATGGCCTACTTATACACAAAAGAAACTATACACACAATATATAAAAAAGATAATAGCCCTTCTGCAGAACTGAAGAATCGCGTTGGATCACATTTCATGCTAAGATGATTCTATTGAAGTTGTTGGATCATCGAATCTTCTAGTGCATTGCCCTAGTACCTGCTTTATTGATATGTGCATTTTGGTCCCTGCTATCCTTTTCTTTAACAGTACGAATACCTTAGAATATATGCCAAATTATGGGAAGTCAAGGAGCTCAAAAGTGGAAGGTTAATTGTCATGAAGTGGAAGGTTACATTTTCCATTACTCACAAGTGGCTCTTTATTTTCCCTACTATTATCACAAGGCCCCATACTTCTTAATGGTTATATCGTTGAGAAGTAGCAATGTTATTCTTTAATACATGAAAATTCTCCCTTATAATCATAAATTTGTGAATGTACATTTATCGAGCCCCTAGACTCTTTGTTCTCTTAATTTGGGCTATGAGATAATATTGAAAATAATAATATACCCAATTATCTAATTTACTTGCAAACTCGCAAGGTGATATGGAGATTCATCTGCCTAGCAGTCTTCCAGCCTTATCACCCAGACTTCTAGGTGATTTTAAGCATTAACCAACTTTCTTCACCAGCAGGGTGTTTTGGAGATTCTTATGTCTAGCGATTTTCCAGTCTTATCACCCAGGCTTGTAGTTGATTTCTGAGTGTTAACCAACTTTTGGTTTCTAAAGCTCATCATCTAGCCAGTTGGGATGAATTAGACGTTCATCCTCCACCAATTTATGGGATTTTTTGTCTTTTTTGGTCAAATTTTCCTCTACCAATTTATGGTATTTTGAGGTCTTTTTTTCGATTAATCCTATACCAATTTATGACATTTTAAGATCTTCTTTTCAGTTGATCTCCGTTGTAAGACTGGTCATCCCATGTTTTAGCCGAGGAAGTGCCACCTTGTTTTCCATGTCCAAAAAATTAAAAAATATTATCAACCAGCATGAAATTGAATCCAAAGAATTGTAATTCTAATGGTTACTACCAAAACATATCCGTAACACCATATAGTTCATCTTATTTGCAAGGGAAATTGTTGACCTATGGTTAACTTAACCTTATTGTTTTGATCATAACAAACAAGAATATATTGTGTTATTAACAAGTGTGCTTCAAGTATTTCATGTAATGATAAATATTCAAAGCACTCTATGTTCAAATCGTCTCTCAAAGATATAAATCAAAACTATGTGATCAAGCACATGAGACGCAAAGAAGATCATGAAAGAATTGAAGATATTCAAAGATCAAAATTGAAGTTGAAAAGCATGACATGAAGATCAAGAATTCAAGCATACAAGATTAGAGTTTATTTAACTTATGTAAAGGTATAACACTCTCAATCTTTAGCGATGAAATTCAACGAGCTCAAAAATGATTTTTATGCATCAAGAAACTTACATGAAAATTCGTCACTTGCATAAAAATGATTTTTCAAATCATAACATGAAATTGTTTTTGGAAAAATGAACTTTTTGACATAAAAACAAAAATTCAAAATCTTTATATTTCGGTCGACCGAAATATACTTGATCGACCGAAACTCTGGTCGACCGAAAAATCTGATCAACCGAAAGTTTAAACGGCTATAATGCAACGGCTATTTTTTTAACTTTCGGTCGACCGAAAGTGTGAATCGGTCGACCGAAACTGGCTAAAGCTCAAATTCTTGATCTATAAATAGCCATCTCATTTACATTCAATTTAAATAAAAAAAAAAAAAAGATAGAAAAGATTTTAGAAAAGCTTTCTTGTGAAAAATTCATTGTTCTTACTTGATTTATATTTATCTATCTTTATTAGAAAACTTTGATTGATCTAAACTTTGTTTTATCAAATTCATCAAAGTTTTTGGAAGAAAGTTTTGTGAAGATTCTTGGTTTTATATTGTTCAAACTTCTTCAACATCTTCACACTATATTGGAATTGAAGTGTAAGTCTCTCTTTGTTCTAAACTTGTTTTAATCTTTTAAAAGAGAGAAATTCCAATTAAGGAACTTTGATTATTTGTGCTACATTTTTCATTATCATTTGATTCATCAAAGTTCCATTGCCTAAACACTTTGAGCTTAACTCATTGTTAATTATTCAAGTGTGGCATCTCTTGGTACTTAATTTGATTCAACATTTTAACAAGAGATTATTTGAAAAACTTTGTTTGATTGTATTGAACTTTTCATTATCATTTGCATCAAAGTTTTTCTCTAACACTCGAGCTTAATTCATTGCTATCTATTGAAGTGTTAGCATAACTCTCTCGGTACTTAATTTGAGTATATCATTTGTCAAGAGAGTTATTTCAATTGTGAATTCAATTCATTATATCTTGTGGTTTCGAGAGCTTTGTGAAAACTCGATTTTTGGTTTCGAGAGCCTTGTGAAAACTCGATTGTAAAGGATAGGCGCTCCTTGTTGTAAGTCACCTAAGGATTTGGTACTCCTTGTTGTAAGTTACCAATATAGTGGATTTGGCCTTGCTCATGACGGAGAGCTCGGTAACGGGGGACGTAGATCACGTTGGTTGATTGAACCTCCATAAATCGCGTTTGCACTCTCTTATCCCTTTTACTTACTTACATTGCACTTACTCTATTCTATAAATTTATATTGTGCAACATTATATCTAAGTGCTATACTTGCCTTATCAATTAAGTTTACATATAGCACACTACATTGATAGTTTAGTTACTTGTAACACTAAGTGCTCATACTTGTACCCATTGGTTTTTAAGTTTGAGATTATTTATCGAAGAAATTTTATAAACCAATTCACCCCCCTCTTGGTTAGTTTACTCTTGGGCTAACAGAAATTTGGTGCTAGCATTATGAACAAACACTTTGAACTTTCATCACATATTTGTGGAATAAGTTGATATGCACAAGATCTTTTCAGGTATATTTATCAACTAATGTGCTACAAAGATCCGAATCAAAAAATAATGTTATAAACATGGCAATGCTCAATGCTCGAAGCCAGAATGAAGCTTATAAGAATATGCAACTATTTTACGAAATACCGAGTTTTGCATCCATAACTAAGGACGTTAAAATGAAAGATTAAATGTTGAGAATGAAAATTCTTACTTCCCTAACTCCTTGCACCGAGGAATGAATTAGATGTTTTTATTTTGGCAACACTTCCTATGTCGAGAATTCCCCAAAAAAAGTTGAGCTAAACACCATCTATACAATTTTTAAAAGGTCCTTAAAGGGTGAAATTTTTTTGGACTATTCTACCCTTATAACATTTTAATAATTTCATATTTACCCTCAATTTTAATTAATGTTCAATTTTCTTGGAAACTGTACATGTGATGTGATCCGTAAAAGGCGTCAAAAATGAAAAATCAAGATACGGGCAATTCAACAATATTCTACGTGGGAAAATGAACAAGTTTCATGTTGGGCTCGAGTCAAGATTCAATTCACGTCAAAAGATCAGAAATGAAGGCAGAAGGGCTTTTACGGCCGTAACTTCCATAATTACGGCCGTAACATGGGTTCTCACGGCTGTAACTAATCCATGGAATTTCACGGCCGTAACATCAATCTTCACAGCCGTAACTAATATTAAGACATTTTGATCCGAGAAGGACTTACGGCCGTAAGTCCGACTTTTACGGCCGTAAGCGGCGGGAATCAGATTTTCGGGATTTTAGTATTTAAGTTGATTTGTATTTCCTTTATTGGTTTTTAATTCTTTTTCAAATTTTTGGTAATTTTGATTATTTTGGTTATTTTAGTTATTTTAGGTATTTTAGCCTAATTAGAATTCTATTCAGAGTCAGTTAGCGACTAGGGTTTATTTTGCCTATTTATATGATTTTCCATTCAATGTAAAAAACAGAATACTTTTGATGAATAAAATTATTGAGTCTTTTTACTCTCTCTAAAGGTGAGGATTTTCCCTTTCAACAAATCGAACCTATCAAGATTCAAATCTTGTGGCGTTCAAAACAATTGAACTTATCAAGGATCTGGACATTCCTTGTGGCGTTCCCCCTTTGTGGTTCTTATCTCCGCATCGTAACGGGTCTTAGGTTTAATATACCCACGGTTCTTGTATCGTGAGGTCGGGGTTGCATTGTTATCGTCCGTTCCAACCTGGATTCAGAACTTTCCAAGCGTTATTCCTCGAGCTACGACGAGGACCCCTTCCCCGGTTCTCATCATATGGAGACGCTAACATTTCCCTCCCCATTTTTTTTAAATCTTTCTTGCAGGTTTATTGTGCATGGAAGTTTGATTTACATCAACCTTGGGCAATTCCCCTCATGTTTCAATACCTTCTTGTCTACAAATTGGGGGAGCATCATTTATTGATTGCATGTCAGGGAACCGACAATTTTCCGTTTGATCCAGGAGGTACAATTTGATTTTTCAAAACAACACCATGATTCGGGACGAATCATCCTAAAGAAGGAGGGAATGGTACGAATCAGGGTGGGCTTGACGGGAAAATCTATAATTCAAGCCAAAACAAGAAATCAATCAGGTTCGGAGAACGTCAAAGATCAAACATTGCTTGTGCGAAGAAGGTTCGAGGCTAAACCAAGTGAGCAAGCCAAGAACAGCTTTATGATTTGGGACGAATCATCTTAAAGGAAGAGGGTATGATGTGATCCGGAAAAGAAGCTAACAATGATATGATTCGGGACGAATCATCTTAAAGGAAGAGGGGATGATGTGATCCGTAAAAGGCGTCAAAAATGAGAAATCAAGATACGGGCAATTCAACAATATTCTATGTGGGAAAATGAACAAGTTTCATGTTGGGCTCGTGATAAGTGCTTTACTAGCACTTTATTTCTTTACTTGTTGCCTCGAATTACTGTTAGTTTGATCCTAATTAAGTATTGCTTAATGCATTTTATGTTTTATATTGTGTAGGATCGCAAATGACAAGAAAAGAATGAAAAAGGACCAAAAAGCACGTAAAAAGGAAGTTCGAGGACCTGGCATGTAAATAAGTTACGGCCGCTACATGAAAGTCACGGCCGTAAGCAGTTGATTGAACAAAAATCACGAAAATCTGCAGAAACCAAGTTACGGCCGTATTGGAAGTTTCTCACGGCCGTAACAAGTTGTTAGTCACGGCTGTATTGTGAAGAAGTCACGGTCGTGAGGAAATGTTGAAGGATGTTACGGCCGTATTGAATGCAAAGTCACGGCCGTAAGAAGTGAATCAATTGCGTAGAAAAGAAACAGAAAGTGAGTTACGGACGTAACTCCTTATATTACGGCCGTAACTTAAGCCCGAAAAAAAAAGGAAATTGTTTCCTTTTTCAACTTAAACTCTATCTTTGGTATTTCTTTTTGGCTAAGCTAGGGCACGAATTTGGGCTCTATAAAAGGAGCAATTCAGTACCAAAGAGAGGGAGGAGAATTATTTTTGAGAGCCACCAATATCAAAGTTTGAAGAGAAGAAATTCCGGGCAAAATCAAGGTGAATCAAGACAATACTTTTGGGGAATTCTTCATGGCAATGCGTGGCTAATCTTCTCAACCTAGTTCAAGGGGGACGTTGTGTTCATATTATTTTATTATTCATTCCTCAAACTCGTAACGTAGTTCTTGTTTTTATATTTTATTTATTGGATTTCTCATGAACATCAATTTCGTCAAGACAATTTATTAATTGATTAAGGCCTTGTCTTTTAATTATTGTGTTGATGTTTGCTAATTTGGGTAATTGGATTCGTATTTGTCTTGTTATTCAAATCATAGTAGCAATTGGTAATTTTATATTTCCATATGAAAATCCAATCTAGATTAATCAATTCGAGCATATGTAATTGATAATTTAGTTCACCTAATTCTTCTTGTTTTCACATAGTTAATGAATTAAATCTATGGAGCTTATTCTGGGTTGTTCATTCACTCTAAATTAATTGGAGAACTAGTTCTAATTGATTATTATTAAGGAAGAATTGGATTAATCAGAGCTTTTTGATTATTCCGGGTGATAAATAAAACAAAGAAAATAGTACATGCGTTGCTTGGGGAATGACAATATTATGATAGGGCACAACCGAACCTGAGAACTAGGATTCTTCATTAATTGATTTTTATTCCAGCTATTTTACATCGTTATTTGATTATTTAGATTAATTGCAATTTTCAACTCAAAACCCCCTTCACAATTCTAATTGACATAACACTAAGTTAGTTCCCGTTCCTCGTGGGATCGACCCTTGCTTCTACTGCTATATTCTTAGTAATATTGAACAAGGAATTTAATTATTATTTTGGTGCATTACGACACGCATCAAATTTTTGGCGCCGTTGCCGGGGAACGGTTAACCAATTTAGTGTTTAATCATTTAGAATTTTATTTTTCTGCATTTATTTTATTTTCTATTTTATTTATATAATTTTTCAAAAAAATAAAAAAATAAAAAAATTATTTTTTTGCTCCTTTACTTATATGCTTAAAACTCGGTCAACTAATTGTGAACTTTTTGATCTTAACCCAGAAATTGAGATGACCTTTCGACAGCAAAGGAAAGCAGCACAACAAACAATGGCAGCTAACAACAACAATTTGACTCTTAAGCAGCTAGCCACTCCGGATGTTGTTCAACAACCATTGTGCGTCACATTTCCGGCGGTGGAGGAAGGACGAACCTTTGAGCTAAAATCCGGGTTGATCCACCTTCTACCTACTTTTTGGGGACATGCCGGTGAAGATCCATATAGACATCTCAAGGAGTTCCACGTGGTATGTGATAGCATGAGACCCACGGGTATTACCGAGGAGCAAATCAAGATGAGGGCTTTTCCATTCTCGTTAAAGGATGCCGCTACTGATTGGCTATACTGTTTACCATCCGGATCAGTCACCACCTGGAATGACATGAAGAGGCTATTTTTGGAAAAATATTTTCCTGCATCTCGGGCTGGAACAATCCGAAAGGAAATTTGCGGGGTTCGTCAAAACAATGGTGAATCGCTGTATGAATATTGGGAGCGCTTCAAGAAGCTCATCTCGAGCTGCCCCCATCATCAAATCAGCGAACAACTACTGGTGCAATTTTTCTACGAAGGACTGCTACCAATGGACAGAAGTATGATAGATGCCGTAAGTGGAGGTGCCTTAATGGACAAAACACCGGAACAGGCTCGGGCTTTGATTTCCAACATGGCTGAAAACACTCAGCAATTTAACCCAACCCGAGACATGCAAGTTCGCCGCGTGAACGAGGTAAGTAGTTCCAATATAGAAAGTCAACTGTTTGAACTAACAAATATCGTTAAACAACTTGTTGTAGGAAGTGCACAACAAGTTAAGGCATGCGGGATATGTGCGAACTTCGGACATCAAACTGATGCTTGCCCGGTATTGCAAGAGGAGAATGGCGAACAGGTAAAGGCTGCAGAAGGGTTTCCATTTCAAAAACAGCAATACAACCCGTACTCCAATACCTACAATCCTGGCTGGAGGGACCACCCGAACTTGAGCTATGGGAATAACAAACCTCCAGGTTTCATCTCCAACAAGCCTCAAGGGAATTTTCAACAACAAGGAAATTTCCATCCACAGGGACAATAACAGCAAAAGCCACAATCATCAGGTATGTCTCTCGAAGAAATGATGAAAACTTTGGCCACTAACACTCTACAATTTCAACAGGATGCCAAATCCAGCATTCAAAACCTGGAAAATCAAATGAGTCAAATGGCCACAGCTATCAACAGACTGGAAGCACAAACAGGAGGAAAATTGTCATCTCAACCCGAGGTGAATCCGAAGAATGTAAGTGCAATTACTCTTCGAAGTGGAAAAGAAATTGAGGCGCCACAATCAAAGCCAACCGCGAGTGAAGAGGAGGAGGTTGAAGAAAAAGAAGTCGAAAAGAAAAACAGCATTCCACAAAACTCTCAGGTAAAAACCGAACCTATTGTGAATGCGAAACTAACTCCACCGCCTTTTCCGAGCAGGTTAACGAAGGCGACTAAGGAAAGCAAGGAGAAGGAAATTCTGGAAATGTTCAGGAAAGTGGAAATCAACATTCCACTGTTGGATGCAATCAAGCAAGTGCCCCGATACGCGAAGTTCTTAAAGGAGCTGTGCACCAACAAACGGAAGTTGATGGGAAATGAAATGGTAAGAATGGGGGAAAATGTGTCAGCACTCTTCCAAAGGAAACTGCCCCCAAAATGCAAGGATCCAGGTATGTTTACCATACCTTGTCAAATAGGCAATAAGAAAATAAATCGTGCTTTAATAGACTTAGGAGCATCTATCAATGTAATGCCTAGGTCCACTTACACCGCATTAAAACTTGCTAAAATGACTGAAACTAGTGTTATCATTCAACTAGCTGACCGTTCCAATGCATATCCGGATGGGGTAGTTGAAGATGTTTTAGTACAAGTAGGCGGGTTAGTATTTCTTGCAGATTTTTATGTATTGGACATGAATGATGACCACTCCCCCAACTCTACCCCTATTTTGTTAGGTAGACCATTTTTGAAAACATCTAAAACTAAGATAGATGTTAGTAGTGGCACACTTTCCATGGAATTTGATAATAAAATTGTTCAATTCAATATTTATGATTCCGTGAAGAATTTTGGTGATGATCCTGTTTATTCTGTTAATGCTAATGACTCTTTAGTACAGGAAGTTCTCGATATTGGTGGAAAGGACTGTCCAAAGTCTCCAAAATCAGGTAAAATCTCATCCATCTCATTACCAATTTCTAATGAAAAACCTCTACCCCCTATTTTGCAGATCTTAATGAAGAGCATGAAGAAAAAATTGAGTTTTGGGAATCCACCTAATCCCGGTTGAAGGAGGAAACAACAAGTCGAGCCAACGACAGTAAACAAACGCGCTGCTCGGGAGGCAACCCGAGAGGGGAGTTTCTTTATCTCCTCAACTTTTTATTTTCGTATTTTCCTTTTTGGTTAATTTTAGTTTATTTAGTCATTTCATTTATAAAAAAAAATACAGTAGCCTTGTTACGGCCGTGAGTTAACATTTTTACGGCCGTAACTCAATTCCAGTTTTTATACATAGGCCTTATTACGGCCGTAATTACATTTTTACGGCCGTAATTGTTTCTTGGCAATTTTTTTCAGACTGTGACTTACGGCCGTAAGTCATACCTTCACGGCCGTAAGTCTACCCTTTTTCAAAATTTTAAAACGGTCCCCTCGCGCATAACTTCCCTTTTATTGTTTTGCTTTTCAATGAGGACATTGTTTTGTCTAAGTGTGGGGGGAATTGAATTGATTGTGAGCTTAATGTCTTTATCTACTTTCTGTAGTCGAAACGTTAAAATTCAGTTTGAGTCAGCATCCATTTTAATCTCTGATAGGAAGCGATCCCACTTTTGGTTCATTTTTTTTAAATATAATTGCATAATTGGACATGAATTGAGCACGTAGAGATGAATTTTCCAATACTTTCCGAATAGGTTTGAAAATGGGGACAAAATGCCATATCTCTGCAACCTAGTAGATTCAAACCCAAATTTGATATGACTAATAATTACCCCGAGTAAAGAGATTCACCCCTTTGGCCACTAGATTTTTTGCATTTTTCAATTCGAAAACTCATAATTGGATGGGAGACACACATATGAACCATAATTTGTGAGCTTTTGAGCCTATGAGCTACTTTTACTCTTATTATAAAGCTCTTATTTTTTTTAATGTGTGTCCTGCATGGTTGATTTGTTCTTGGATGTGCTTTTGTGTACATGCCGTAGTAGCTTCTTGGCTCGAGTGCAAACTATAGTAAAGGCAATAGGATGAACCAAATTTGGCCTTCTAAATAAGCCTACCATTGTACATTTACCAATAGAAGACCCTTTGAGCCTTAGCCTTTCTTTGGAATATTAATACCACACTACAAGCCACGGACACCCATTCTTTCATGTTATCCTTTTTCTTGAACCTATAGAGAACGGATTCACAAGCTTGTGTTGGTTGAGAAGTTTGAGGTGGATTAAGTTTCAAAGTGGAAATTCGATCTTGTGTCATTGGGGATTGTGGGGGTGATTTGACCAAAAGAGAAAAATTGCAGTATATGTTTGAAAAAAAAAAGAAAAAGAGAGAAGTTCAGGCCAGTTCTCAAATTACGAGGTCATGAACATTTGCTAGTATTGAAAATAAACACTCAAGCTGCACAAATAGAAGTCTAGTGTTAAATCAGTTGGATAGCAGGAAGATTATTTTCATGTTGAAGAAGAAAGAAGGAATGTTATAATTGAACCGATTCGGCTTGTGAAACTCCTTCTCGATTCAGCCTAAATGTTTCCCTTTTATCCCACCTGACCCGAAGCCCCGCTACAACCCAACAAAGACCTTTGCTTTGCACTTGTGTTATTGTTGGCTCCGGTTTTGACATTTGAGCAATCTGTGGTAACAAGTTTTTCATGCAGTGAGTTGAGCGTAAAATTTTCACCTTTATATACACTTTGTGCGAAGAGAGATATCCGGTGAGAGTGTTGGCTCCCATTACATGTACTTATGAGTGGTTTGAATTGCTTGGTCTATATTTTGTGCCCTTTTGATCTGAAACTGTGTATTGACTAAATTTTTACCATGAGATAAACCGCACTAATCTGTTGGCATTTACTTGAATTAGTCAAAACTTACATTTTTATGGGGAATTGATAAATTCAAAGAGAACTCACGAGATGTGAAAGGATATAATCCACATTGGGGTATAAATTTTCATTTTTGTTCGGAGAATATTGGGTGATGCATCTCTTACACACACTAACACACTCCGATTATGCAATTTGATTTTCGTGCTAAAAAGAAGTGGGTTGTGACCTTGACTTTCCAGATTTAAAAGTCTAACATGTTCATTCGAGTCGTGCTTTAGTTCTTTTCTATCATTATTCGAGGACGAACAATGGTTCAAGTGTGGGGGGATTTGATAAGTGCTTTACTAGCACTTTATTTCTTTACTTGTTGCCTCGAATTACTGTTAGTTTGATCCTAATTAAGTATTGCTTAATGCATTTTATATTTTATATTGTGTAGGATCGCAAATGACAAGAAAAGAAGGAAAAAGGACCCAAAAGCACGTAAAAAGGAAGTTCGAGGACCTGGCATGTAAATAAGTTACGACCGCAACATGAAAGTCACGGCCGTAAGCAGTTGATTGAACAAAAATCACGAAAATCTGCAGAAACTAAGTTACGGCCGTATTGGAAGTTTCTCACGGCCGTAACAAGTTGTTAGTCACGGCCGTATTGTGAAGAAGTCACGGTCGTGAGGAAATGTTGAAGGATGTTACGGTCGTATTGAATGCAAAGTCACGGCCGTAAGAAGTGAATCAATTGCGTAGAAAAGAAACAGAAAGTGAGTTACGGCCGTAACTCCTTATATTACGGCCGTAACTTAAGCCCGAAAAAAAAAAAGGAAATTGTTTCCTTTTTCAACTTAAACTCTATCTTTGGTATTTCTTTTTGGCTAAGCTAGGGCACGAATTTGGGCTCTATAAAAGGAGCAATTCAGTACCAAAGAGAGGGAGGAGAATTATTTTTGAGAGCCACCAATATCAAAGTTTGAAGAGAAGAAATTCCGGGCAAAATCAAGGTGAATCAAGACAATACTTTTGGGGAATTCTTCATGGCAATGCGTGGCTAATCTTCTCAACCTAGTTCAAGGGGGACGTTGTGTTCATATTATTTTATTATTCATTCCTCAAACTCGTAACGTAGTTCTTGTTTTTATATTTTATTTATTGGATTTCTCATGAACATCAATTTCGTCAAGACAATTTATTAATTGATTAAGGCCTTGTCTTTTAATTATTGCGTTGATGTTTGCTAATTTGGGTAATTGGATTCGTATTTGTCTTGTTATTCAAATCATAGTAGCAATTGGTAATTTTATATTTCCATATGAAAATTCAATCTAGATTAATCAATTCGAGCATATGTAATTGATAATTTAGTTCACCTAATTCTTCTTGTTTTCACATAGTTAATGAATTAAATCTAGGGAGCTTATTCTAGGTTGTTCATTCACTCTAAATTAATTGGAGAACTAGTTCTAATTGATTATTATTAAGGAAGAATTGGATTAATCAGAGCTTTTTGATTATTCCGGGTGATAAATAAAACAAAGGAAATAGTACATGCGTTGCTTGGGGAATGACAATATTATGATAGGGCACAACCGAACCTGAGAATTAGGATTCTTCATTAATTGATTTTTATTCCAGCTATTTTACATCGTTATTTGATTATTTAGATTAATTGCAATTTTCAACTCAAAACCCCCCTTCACAATTCTAATTGACATAACACTAAGTTAGTTCCCGTTCCTCGTGGGATCGACCCTTGCTTCTACTGCTATATTCTTAGTAATATTGAACAAGGAATTTAATTATTATTTTGGTGCATTACGACACGCATCAGCTCGAGTCAAGATTCAATTCACGTCAAAAGATCAGAAATGAAAGCAGAAGGGCTTTTACGGCCGTAACTTCCATAATTACGGCCGTAACATTGTCAGCGCACAATTTGGGCAGAACAGCGTTTACGGCCGTAACTTGGGTTCTCACGGCCGTAACTAATCCATGGAATTTCACGGCCGTAACATCAATCTTCACGGCCGTAACTAATATTAAGACATTTTGATCCGAGAAGGACTTACGGCCGTAAGTTCGACTTTTACGGCCGTAAGCGGCGGGAATCAGATTTTCGGGATTTTAGTATTTCAGTTGATTTGTATTTCCTTTATTGGTTTTTAATTCTTTTTCAAATTTTTGGTAATTTTGATTATTTTGGTTATTTTAGGTATTTTAGCCTAATTAGAATTCTATTCAGAGTCAGTTAGCGACTAGGGTTTATTTTGCATATTTATATGCTTTTCCATTCAATGTAAAAAACAGAATACTTTTGATGAATAAAATTATTGAGTCTTTTTACTCTCTCTAAAGCTGAGGATTTTCCCTTTCAACAAATCGAACTTATCAAGATTCAAATCTTGTGGCGTTCAAAACAATTGAACTTATCAAGGATCTGGACATTCCTTGTGGCGTTCCCCCTTTGTGGTTCTTATCTCCGCATCGTAACGGGTCTTGGGTTTAATATACACATGGTTCTTCCGTCGTGAGGTCGGGGTTGCATTGTTATCGTCCGTTCCAACCTGGATTCGGAACTTTCCAAGCGTTATTCCGCTAGCTACGACGAGGACCCCCTCCCGGGTTCTCATCGACATGTCTAGCCATACAATCGGAAATTGCTTATTGATTCATCTTATTGTTATGAAATTTTTATGCCACCGTTTTTTATTTTAACTAAATTTTTTTGAATAAAATCCTATAAAAACCAGAAACTATGACTTAAGTGTATAGTTTTATCCGTATTCATTTGCTTCATGCACTTGAATGAGTTGTTACTATTGAACGAGATTACAGAATGCAGGCGCATCAATTTAGAGTTTGTTTTGCATAGGATGTTTTTGAGGAGTTTTGAGAGTTCGTGTGGTTGTAAAGCGTGAAAAGTGACGGGTCCCACAAAAATGTGTTGATGAAAATGAACTTGAGAGGAAATGTGAAAAATCAACTTCACCAAACAAGCTCTACCTTGAACTACCTTGAACCATATTTATAAATTACGCATCAATGCAAGTCATTACATTTAAGTTCTTGATGAATAATTCTTCAAGTTTTAACGACTTTTTAAAGTTATTTTTCCTTCGTTAAAATAATCAATTTAATTTATATGCCATTAATTTCAATAAAAACTTTTATTGATATGTTTACAATCTCAACTCTTCACTTTTCCACTAAAGATTTTTAAATAAAACTTAAGGGCCTGCTTGGCAACTAACATCCTATTTACAAATAGAATATTATTGTTTTTTTTTAATTAATTTACAAATGGTTTAAAGAATACAATGTAAAACTTTCAATTTTAAATTTTCATTTTTTGGTGCATATATTTCCCATTAATATTTATTCTCACACAAACATATATAATTATAATTATATTAATAATAAATCATAAGGAAATAAAGGAAATATTCGGTTAGAATTTTTTATTTTTTTTTTAAACTAAAGTTCTCTGTCACAATCGTAAAATTTAAGCTATATTTTTTTTTATCTACTGAAGACTTCTAGTAGCATAAGATGAACTAAAAATGTAGCTGCAGGAGCCGACTAGTAGCGTACTTTCAGAAACATGGAAGCTTTAATACATTTACTAAAAGCTCTTTCTAAACTTGTTTAAAACCATTTTAATTGTTCTAGACAATAAGTTTACCCTGTTAAACATTTAGGATTATTATCCTTACTTTGACTTTAACATTTTAATAACAACAGAATCAAAACATTTTAAAAATACCATAAAAATGGTATTTAAACATCAAGCGGAACTTAAATATAAGGCTCATTTATTTACATAAAAATCTACTTATACATTACAAAATCAAGCCCCAAATAGTATTTAAATTTTAAATACTAGAAGAATAAGAATTTCATTCCAAAATAGTTTTAAGTACAAAAGAACTTAATCTTTCCTCTCTTTGGGTTACCAATAAGTACTCTTCATTCTCAGCTAGGATTCTCCATAGGGAATCCACACTACAAAGACTATTGCTCCATTGCCTATAAAAAAGAGATATAAAATAACTATGAACCACATGGTCCAGTGAATAAAACTTGATGCATGTAATAAGAGGTTAATTTCAACATAAAGTATATAAAGTCATAAAAGCATCTATCATCTTCAATATTTTCTTGTCAAACTTTAGTATACTTGTACATGAATGTAGATTATACACTTTACCACTTCACTTTAACATTATTTATCATATATGTGAATGAAATCATAATCACTCTAACATATCTTTTGATAATCAACCCATTTCTTATTCACTATGTTTAGTTCGATATATGTTATACCAACACAATCCTCATCTTGTGTATTGACTTCAAAGCATATATAAAACATTTGACTTCATGCTCATCATCATCATATCAAAATTGTCAAGTAACAATAGAAATCATTTTAAAAATTTCATCATTTATTGTTTAATACATTTGACAATTCATTTCATGTCATGTATAAATAAGAATCAAATATCACATAGCTAATTCATAGCATCACATCAAAACAATTACCAAATCAATAAGCATGATGATGGAATGTAATGCATGCTATGACATGCATAAATGATATGATTTTCATCTCCTTTCAATCTTGTCTTTCTCTTCTTTTCTTTCCTTTCCTTTCATTCATTCATTCTTTCTTTCTTTCTTTTTTTCTTTGAAAAGTGATATGCATAGCGAGGATATTTTTCACTTTTCTCATGCTTTCCTTTCTTTTACTTTGGGCTCTTCCCATATTAGGGTCGTGTATCGCGCACATCATATGTGTACTTAAGACACAAGGTCACCATTCATAAATAGTTGGCATACTTTTACTCCTCCAAGTATAAAGGATTTTGTCTTCATTCCTTTGGGCTTGCTAGCATAAAAGAGACACTTGCCTCCAAAGGGTGTCTCGTGAGACACTTATCCTTGAAGGGTATCTCGTGAGATACTTATCCCTGAAGGATACCTCATAACCCGTGACCAATTAGGGAGTCTTTTTCCCCAGATGCAATGACTTAAATAGAGACTTCTTAATTCATTCATGATCATTTATTGAAAACATCATTTTTCTCTTTAAATGATTTAACGATCACAAATGCTTATGATGTCATGATGCACATGAAACATCAATAATCATGTAAATCTTGCTTTAAAGGTCATGCACATAATTATCTCTTCATATATGGCATAACAATTTTCACACAATCATTTATTCAAGCACGACATAACAATTTGCACATGATCTCTATTTAAGGCATCAATATCATACTATCACCACGTGAAAATTCTTCATATAACCATAGTACCAAAGTGATGTGTCTAAGTACACAATTTAAGCAAATCATGTCAATCTCACCTTAACCTAGTTTTTCTCATGTATGTTAGGCATATAACATATCTCGAACTTATGATAAGTGTTCGAGTGAATCCCGCAAGTACACTCGCACAAGTAATAAAGTGGATGATGAGTCCGTGTATCGTTCCCACGATGATTGAGATAAATTATATTTTAGATTACTAACCCTAATCGAAATGAAAAATAATTAAGAAATACAAAAGTGATTTTGTTTTGTTTGATAAAATTAAAATTGTACTAATGAAAAATGAGGATTTTAAATATATGGAGGGAATGTATTAGAATCTGAATCCACCTAGTGTTATCTATTTCAATTCTCGATTTTCTAATTTAGCTCATTCATGCGTTATTTCCAATCGATAAAACTAATATATTTAATTTTCTTTTCCAAGACAAACTAAACCTACCATAAACACGACTCGAATCTATTCCTAGTCCGAATGCGAATGTTCATGATGCATTAATCAACAATTTATCAAATAGATTGCACACGTCATATTGTTATTCCTAACATATAGTGTTCGTGTGTTTATCTTGCCGCGTTCTAAACCTATTGCGACTTTTTCAAGACTACAACAAGCAACTAATTACTTAATTGGTGATCAAGCAATTAAATAATACAATGAGAATGCAAAAATAAATCAAGAAACACAAGAATTTACTAAATTTCTCAATCTCGAATTAAAACAAATAATAACAACTAGGGTTCATCTCATCCAATACATAAACGGAATTAGCCTGGCATATTAATGTAAGATATACAAGAAAAATAAAAGAAAGTCATCACTCGAATCATTAAACTATGAAGAAAATCTGAAATCTTCAATTAACGTGCCAATTCCTGATCCAAGATGATTATTTCTTTATTCTTCAACGCGTATCTTCTCTGTTTTTCACCCGAAGTCGGCTGTTCTCTACTCGTTTGGTCCACCAGTTGGCTACTCCAATTTATTTCTCTAATTCACTCACAGCGTCCCCTCTAATGAATAAGTCTCTCGATTTTTGGGGCTCCCTCCATTCTGCAATGAATAATTCTAGATATGTATATAACCACAGCCCGCAAAAAAATCCCAAGTCGATGCACAAAAATTAGGTAAACAAGGAGTCTAATTAAATTAGGAAAAACCAATGGAAATTGACTTATGTTGCGTAAATCCCAAGTCCCAACCATGCATGGCAATTCTAATTGCCTTTAATTTTATTCTCTTTTCTTCATTTACATATTGGTCCTCGCATATTTTCCCCTTCAATCCTCCTTATGGGTTCTTCATTTTGGTCCTCATAATTCCACTTTCATTTCAGTAAGGTCCTTCTATTATTACAGGTCAGGTCCTTAGGCTTTTGGAAGTTTATGAGTTGGTCCCCATTTTGTCCTTTTTGTAAGATTTTATTCCTTTTTCTTCATTTATCATCCAAACGCGTCCAAATTCGAGTTTTTCCTAAAACAAACAAAATAAATACATAATTAGCAATATCATATCCTAAAACACTTATAATTGTCTAAATTTAAAGCTAAGATAAGTACGAAAAACGTAGTTATCAATAAGATTTATTTATCAAGTCCAATATCATTTAGTTTCAAATTCTCTTCTAATAACAAGTTTTAAACATAAAATTCCACATGCTTAAATCTCAAAAATCTAATTTTCAACACTTGCAAAGTGATAACTTTACATGAGGATTTTTGGAAGATTTTAAAACCATGTTAAATGCCTCTTAACACACTTCAAATCATGTGGATTGAACATAAAACATAACTTAAGCCTTTAACAAGTTTTAGACATGAAATCCAACATCACTTGACCTCAAAATCTAGTTTTAAACACTTGCAAGGTGACATTTTTAAATGAGGATTTCCAATAGATTTTGAAGGCGTGTTTTGGTCATCTTAACACACTTTTAGTTTTGTATATTGAACTTAGAATGTAACTTAAACTACAGCATGTTTTAGACATAATGTCCAACCTCATTTAATCTCAAACTCTAGCTTTGGACACATATAAAATGATAACTTTAAATCAAGTGTCCCAACAGATTTTTATCATCATGTTTGGTGTCATTTATCACACTTCAATTCATGTGTGGTGAGCATAGAATACGACTTAATCTTTTAACCAACTTTAGACATAACATTCCACCATATTTACCTTAGTAACTCCATTAAAACTTCTTTAAACTTCCATTTTATTACTTCTACAAATTTTCATTTGCTCTATACGGCATCTTTAATATCAATTTGTGATCTTAATACCTTAAGCTTTACACTCCAAGTTAAACCATACTATAAACCACTTTCATATAGTCACATGTCATCAACATTAAAATTTAATATCCCCATCCGAAAATTAGATTTATAGTATCAATAATTCTCATAAAAGCATGTAAATACGTTCATTTGAATTTCAAAATCTGCACTTAAACTTTTTGCCAAGTTCAACTTCTATTACTTCTTAACCTTCATCCAAACATTTCTCCAATTATAATCATATTCAAGATATATCTAATGGTTGTAGAGATATTTATTAGGTTGTAATATTCTAGAATAT
This sequence comes from Ligustrum vulgare, assembly GCA_963555705.1. NCBI lineage: Eukaryota > Viridiplantae > Streptophyta > Magnoliopsida > Lamiales > Oleaceae > Ligustrum > Ligustrum vulgare. The sequence goes on from OY743180.1 coordinate 30,105,233, forward strand.
GCTAGAATAAGTGTTAGATTTAGTTTGTTAGAGTTAGCTTGATTTTCTCTATAAATATCATGTAACTTGTAATCATTTTGAAAAAGCATTCATAAATAAAAATATAGTTTCCCTTCTAAATTTTTTCATGGTATCAGAGCGTGTTCGATCCTTGCTTAGAATCTAAAGATATTTCGGTCACTGGCGAGCAGCAGTGCCACTGCCTGTCCGGCAAGTTTTTTTTACTATGTTTTTCATTTGCTGTTAAAATTTGGAAAAGAGTTTCACTATATTGAAAGCAGAGATAGACATTGTTCCTTTGCAACTGGATCTCATTATTGGCATAAGCTAGACGACTGCCTCCTGCTCTGAACTAGCTGAAGCTTCGGAAAGTAGAAGACATGCAATTATGCAGAGCATGAAAAGTAAGCTGCGAAGTCGTAGTGGTTGCCGTCAATATATTGGTTGGAGATTTGTGTTGTTTGCAGCTGTGTTCCATTTTAGTGAAGTGGTTGTGAGGTTTGGTAGTGGTTGCTTCAACGAATCTAGATCTGAACTATCTCAGATCTGAAATATTGAGTTCCATTTCCTACTGTTCGATCTTGAGATGGTGCAGTGGAAGTTTCCGTTAGAAGTAGGTAGATTTAGAACGGGTTTGAAAATTTCAGTAAGTCCTGTTCTAGTTCCTGACGATGAAGAGCAAGTCTGCAGCAGCACCGTCACTGTAATCATAGGCATCCGGCAGCAAGTTTTTGTCATAGTTAACCCCTCATGCCACAGTTAACCTCACACTTGACTTCCCTGCACTTAGCTAATCTAGAATCTTCTATGCAGCTCTATAAATTGAGCACATGTCCATGAGAAAAAGGTGTGAAATAATATACATCTGTTTCAACACACTCTTCTCCCCCTCTTCACGTTTTCTCCCTCTGCCTCTATTCTTCTAATTGCTTTCTCATCACATATTCTGGTTCCCTTTCATTTACTGTAATCATCATTTTATTTCCCTGTAATTGTAATAGGAATATCAATATATGTAATGAAATAGTTAGCACTTTCAGCTCCAGTGAATACTTACAGTTCTTTATCTCTGGCTATATTTTCCTGCATTTGTTTGTGTTACTGATTCTGTTGAAATGCTGGTTCATGGTTGAAGTTCACTACTAGACAGAGCTCCAACTATGACATTGGTATCAGAGCGGTTTCCATCCGCGGGAAAGAAAATTATTGTTGAAAGCTTTGATCGGATGATAAGCATGATGGAGGAGATGAATCGGAAATATGATTTGATGATCTCGGTGATGGAGTGTATGATGGGAAGGAAATCACTCTCCACAGAAGAACAAATTGAAATTGAGAGGATTTGCAACCAGTCCACTAAAGAGGAAACGTTAGGAAAAATCTCAGCCTCCAAAGAAACCCCTGAGTCTGTGGTAATGTTTGAAGAACAGTTGAAAAACTCCATGGTCGAGTTAGAGGAAGAACATGCTGTGAAAGAGGAGAAAAAGGATCCGAAAATGATTCAGCCCGTGGGAAAGTCAGAGGTCACTCCTGGAAAATTAGAATAACTAGAAATCCCTATTTTCGATTTTGAGAAAGAGACTGATGCGCAAGGGACCAGATCTACTTGGAAAATTTGGCAGGAGAAAATAGTGGAAGAAGCTGGTAATCAATTTGAGAGAGCTGGAACAATGGATGTCGAAGAAGAAGAAGCAGCTACAAAAGAGGAGAAGAAGGCAGCGAAGAAGACAACGTCCAGTCTGGGAGCAGCTCTTGGGCCAGATGGATTTCGTAAGGTTGAAGGATCTGGGCCAGACTTTGAAGGTAGTCCAACAAGTAAAAAATATTGGGCCTAAGGTGTCTTACCAGATTGAAGCAAAAGCATTAGATGTGGGCTTGATTTTGGATGCAGCCCAAAAAGTGAAAAATGAAAATATTTTGATTCAACAGGCTCAATTGCACACCATTCCCATTTTCTTCATAGGCCCAACTACTTTTAGTTGTCCAATTTCATCTCCTTCAAGTCTAACCATAACAATTTCTGGGTTCAGCAAGAATCAACTCCTGAAAACTTATTCAAATCCAATTTCCCTCCAACTATCACCCTTACTTCGACCACCTCGAAAACCACCGGACTATATCAACCACTTGAACCTTGAGGACAAAGTTCATTTAAGGGGGTGGAATGTCATAGTTAACCCCTCATGCCACAGTTAACCTCACACGTGACTTCCCTGCACTAAGCTAATCTAGAATCTTCTATGCAACTCTATAAATTGAGCACATGTCCATGAAAAAAAGGTGTGAAAGAATATTCATCTGTTTCAATAGACTCTTCTCCCCCTCTTCACATTTTCTCCCTCTGCCTCTATTCTTCTAATTTCTTTCTCATCACATATTCTGGTCTCTTTCATTTACTATAATCGCCATTTTATTTCCCTGAAATTGTAATAGGAATATCAATATATGTAATGAAATAGTTAGCACTTTCAGCTCCATTGAATACTTACAGTTCTTTATCTCTGGCTATATTTTCCTGCATTTGTTTGTGTTGCTGATTCTGTTGAAATGCTGGTTCATGGTTGAAGTTCACTACCAGATAGAGCTCCAACTATGACTCTACTTGGGTACAAGATGTCATTGACAGTTACAAAGAGGACCAATTTGCTGAGGAGAAAATCAAATGCTTGTTGTTGAACCCTGAAGCTGATCCAAACTTCCGGTACAACAGTAACCTTTTGAAATATAAGGGGCGGATGTACATCGGCACAGGAGCTGACATTAGATCCAAATTAATTCACAACATTCATGGCTCACAAGAAGGAGGTCATTCAGGTGTACATAGTAGCATCTTCAAAGCCAAACAACATTTCTACTGGCCAAGGATGAACTAGGATATCAAGGCTGAAATATAGCAATTTGAAACTTGGCAGAAATGTAAGGGAGAACATGTTCCTTATTGATGAGATTCGAAGCGCGGAAGAAATGCCAGAAAGTTCCGAACTCAGGTTGTGGTTGGACGGTGGAATCTTGACCCAATATTCATGACGCGATGGCTCGACGATGAGGAATAAAGAACCAAGACTTTCGAAACGCCACAAGGAATTGCCCAATCTCCTTGATAAGTTTCTGGTTTTGAACGCCACAAATACTCTCGCGAATATTTGATAAGTTCGATATTTGAACGCCACAAGATAATCAATCTTGATAAGTTCGGGTTTGTAATGTGAATCCACACATTAAACAATTGAAAAACATTCAATCTTTTTTATTCAATCATCAAAGTCTCAAGTCTGAATTACAATGAATGGAAAGGAATATAAATAAGTAAAATAACCTGGCAGCTAATTGACTCAAAATAGAATTCTAATTAGACAAAAATTCTAAAATAGGCAAACAAATAATTAAAAACAAAATTTAACCTAAAAATACGCAAAACCCCTAATTTTCGTCTGCATAATTGACTTGCTGTTTTGAAGCCCCAAATGATGGAATTTGGCCATAAAATCAGTCGGCTCAAGAGCTTTATGAGTTTTGCTTAGTGGCCCATTTCTACTCGAAAAACACATATTATGCATCTAATTCCGACATGGTTGACTGGATTGCACTTTTATTTGGCTTGAATATTTAACTTTTTCCTTCAAGCCTGCTATGACTTCGATTGTCGAGGGTTCGAAACACATCATACCCTCCTTCTTTAGGATGATTCGTCCCTAATCATAGCTCTGTTCCTATTGTTTCACTTCACCTCCTGGATCAAACGGAAAATTTCTCCTGCCATTGCACATGATCAACCAAAAATATTCTGCAACGGGGATCACATGAATGACTTGAAGTTGAAACACATTTGGACACTGGTGGTGTTGCCAAAATTTCCACGAACCATTAACCTGCAAGACAAAATTAAATAAAGTGGGGAGGGAAATGTTAGGTTCATGAGGTACAAGGTATGGATCCTTGTATTCATGAATTATCACCATCAATTCCTCTTTAGGAATCACGAGGCCTTTCTCTTCACCTCATTCTCCTTTTGCAACTTCTTGCTCGCCCCCCTCTATCTCTTTTCTCTGAAGCTCAGTTACTTCCTCTAACTCAAGATTTTCTAGCTCATCCACCTCTTCAATTTTTTTTCTTTCAAATTCAACCACATCTTCTACTTCCACATTCGTATCACCATGTTCGCACACTACCTCATCACTATCCAAATGTGGATCTACCAATTCAAAACCCAAATTTTGAACTTCTACCCCAACTTCCAATTCATTCCTCTCATCATCAACAATTTCATTCTTAATCATTTCCTCGCTACCCAACTCCACCTTCTCCTCATCAAATTTTGGAGTTTGTTTATTTGTTTTTAATTTCAACTCTCCCTCCTTCTTATCAATATCCTTATCCCCACGATGCCTCCTATTACACCACTTTTCACTCTCCTTCCTTACCCTTCGTGAATCTTCTAGTGCTTCTTCTAATGTCAACCCATACAGTGCGCATGTTTCCCCTTTCTTAAGGAATTTGTATATGTGCATACTCTTATCATAATCAGCCTCCCTCCTACGTCTCCAAGGTTTTCCCAATAAAATATGATAAGACTTCAATGGCACTACATAACACCATACATCCTCACTATACCTTCCCTGGGTGATAGGCACTAGAACTTGTTTGATTACTTTGAAATTCCCACTCCCTCATCCATGTCATCCTATAAGGTTTATAGTGTGGTTCTAGGGGCAATCCTAATTTTTCAACTACGGTGCTACTAACGAAATTAGTAAAGCAATTTCCATCAATCGCCAAACTGCACCCCTTATGATCCACATAACATCTAGTTTGGAATAAAAAGCCCGGACCATAATCCATTCCTTATCTGGCGTAAAAAAAAATTCAAGAATGAAGAGGATTTAAACATCAAATAGCAAGAACGACTTTTATTGACTTGGAAGGAAACGAATATCAAGAATTTAAGGAAATTCAAGAAAATGGTTCTTGAATCTTGGAATAACTTTTTTTTTTTTTTGAATTTCGGATGAATTTTCAGATTAAATAAATAAAAATAAAAAAAATATTTTATTTTTATTTTTATAAATCCGAAAAATTCGATACGAACACAACAAAATAAACGGCACGGGATTTGGATAAGAATTAAATAAAATAAACACTTCTGAATTTTGTTGGAACGATTTTCTGGATTAAATACTCAACAAACTCAAGAAGAACGCAAAACAAAACTGAAAACAAAACACTCAACAAGATATGGATGATTTTTATGGGACTCGATGATAAACATAAAAATCAAACTGGATAGAAAAACCTGAATTCAGAGTCCAGCTTTGATACCAGATGATGAGATTCGAAGGGCAGAAGAAACGCCGGAAAGTTCCGAACTCAAGTTGTGGATGGACGGTGGAATCTTGACCCGATATTCACGACGCGATGGCTCGACGATGCGGAATAAAGAACCAAGACTTTCGAAACGCCACAAGGAATGCCCAATCTCCTTGATAAGTTTCTGGTTTTGAACGCCACAAATACTCTTGCGAATATTTGATAAGTTCGATATTTGAACGCCACAAGATAATCAATCTTGATAAGTTCGGGTTTGTAATGTGAATCCACACATTAAACAATTGAAAAATATTCAATCTTTTTTATTCAATCATCAAAGTCTCAAGTCTGAATTACAATGAATGGAAATGAATATAAATAAGTAAAATAACCTAGCAGCTAATTGACTCAAAATAGAATTCTAATTAGACTAAAATTCTAAAATAGGCAAACAAATAATTAAAAACAAAATTTAACCTAAAAATACGCAAAAACCCTAATTTCCGTCTGCATAATTGACTTGCTGTTTTGAAGCCCCAAATGATGGAATTTGGCCATAAAATCAGTCGGCTCAAGGGCTTTAGCCCATGAGTTTTGCTTAGTGGCCCATTTCTACTTGAAAAACACATATTATGCATCTAATTCCGACATGGTTGATTGGATTGCACTTTTATTTGGCTTGAATATTTAACTTTTTCCTTCAAGCCTGCTATGACTCCGATTGTCGAGGGTTCGGAACACATCACTTATCCTGGATTACTACAGCCTCTGCCCGTACCCTTACATGCCTGGAGTCACATTAGTATGGATTTCATTGAGGGGCTTCCTAATTCAGGAGGTAAAGACACCATCTTAGAGGTGGTTGATAGATTTACCAAATATGGACATTTCCTATCACTCTTACACCCATTTACAGCAGTAAACTTCATAGATCATGTTTCTAAACTTCATGGCATGCCTCAGAGCATCATCTCTGATCGGGATAAGATTTTTACAAGTAAATTTTGGCAGGAATTATTTAGACTGATGGGTACTCAGTTGCATCTAAGTTCGGCTTATCATCCTCAATCTAATGGGAAAACTGAGCAGCTGAATCAATGCCTAGAAATGTACTTACGGTGTATGACTTACCAACATCCTAAGCAATGGGGAAAGTGGCTACCACTGGCTGAATGGTAGTACAATACCACCTTCCATTCCTCTATCAGGATGACACCTTTTGAAGCTCTATATGGAATCAAACCTCCCCAACTTGCACTGGGTCCTTACCAGCAATCTAATGTGGCAGCTGTTGAGGAATTACTTCAAAATAGGTACAATTTAGACCAACAATTGAAAGAGAACTTATCACAAGCAAGTACGAGGATGAAACTATATGCCGATAGAAATCGTTCAGAGATGTTTTTTTTCACAGAAGGAGAGTGGGTCTTCCTCAAACTACCCCCTTACAAACAGAAATCTATGGAGCATAGATCTAATCATAAACTGGGAGCTAAATATTTTGGACCATACCAGATCACTAAAAGGGTAGGTAAGGTGGCCTATATGCTAGCACTTCCAGATCCTTCCACAATCCATCCAACCTTCCATGTATCTATATTGAAGAGAAAAATAGGTGATAACTCTATATGATGTGTTCCGGACCCTCGATAATCGGAGTCATAGCAGGCTTGACGGAAAAATCTACAATTCAAGCCAAATTGGAGCAAAAACGAGGCAAAAAGGATCAATTTTAGTATTTACGATCGTAAGTAAGGAGCGGATCAAATTTCGCAAGATCTTGATTATTTTATTTCCTTTTTCCAATTTTAGTTATTTTAGTTATTTTAGTTTAATTAGAATTCTATTTTGAGTCAATTAGTGGCTAGGGTTTTTGTTTGCTTATTTATACGTTTTTTCCATTCATTGTAATTCAGACTTTGATTTTGATATAAACAGTTTTTATTGAGGATTCAATAAAAGATATAGGTGGATTCCTATGTTTTCGAACTTATCAAGAATATTTCTTGTGGCGTTCAAATACCGAACTTATCAAATATTTCTTGAGAATATTTGTGGCGTTCAAAACCAGAAACTCATCAAGGAGATTGGACAAATCCTTGTGGCGTTTCCAAAGTCGTGGTTCTTTATTCCGCATCGTTGAGCCATCGCGTCGTGAATATCGGGTCATGATTCATCCGTCCAACCACAACCTGAGTTCGGAACTTTCCGACGTTTAATTCCGCACTACGAATCTCATCATCTGGCATCAGGGTTGGACTCTGAATTCAGGTTTTTTATTCTATCCAGTTTAATTCTTATGTTTATCATCGAGTCTGTCATAAGAATTATCTATATCTTGTTGTTGAGTCTTTCTTTTCTTGAGTGTTCTTCGTGCCAGTAAATTTTTTCCCAGTTTGATTTATATAAAAATTCAACAAAAATTCAATCTTGTTTATTTTATTCGATTCTTATCCAAATCCTGTCTCGTTTGTTTTGTTGTGTTCGTGTCGAATTTTTGGACTTTATTAAAAAAAAATTATTTTTTATTTTTATTAATTCCGAAAATTCATCATAATTAAAAAAAAAAAAAAAAAAAGTCACTCCGAAATTCAAGAATCACTTTCTTAAGTTTCTTTAAAATTCTTGATATTCATTTCCTTCAAAGTCAATAAAAGTCGTTCTTACTATTTGATGTCTAAATCATCTTCATTCTTAAATTTTTTTAACGTCACATAAGAAATGGATTATGATCGGGCTCTTTATTCCAAACTAGATGTTATGTGGATCATAAGGGGTGCAGTTCGGCGATTGATGGAAAGTGTTTTACTAATTTCGTTAGTAGCACCGTGATTGAAAAATTAGGATTGCCCCTAGAACCACACTATAAACTTTATAGGATGACGTGGATGAGGGAGTTTGGGAATTTCAAAGTAACCAAACAAGTTCTAGTGCCTATCACCCAGGGAAGGTATAGTGAGGATATATGGTGTGATGTAGTGCCATTGAAATCTTATCATATTTTATTGGGAAAACCTTGGAGACATAGGAGGGAGGCTGTTTATGATAAGAGTATGCACATACACCAATTCCTTAAGAAAGGGAAAAAATGCGTACTATATGGGTTGACATTAGAGGAAGCTCTAGAAGATTCACGCAGGGTAAGGAAGGAGAGTGAAAAGTGGTGTAATAGGAGGCATCGTAGGGATAAGGATATTGATAAGAAGGAGGGAGACTTGAAATTAAAAACAAATAAACAAACTCCAAAATTTGATGATGAGAAGGTGGAATTAGAAGTTGGCGTAGAAGTTCAAAATTTGGGTTTTGAATTGGTAGATCCACATTTGGATAGTGATGAGGTAGTGTGCGAACATGATGATATGAATGTGGGGGTAGAAGATGTGGTTGAATTTGAAAGAAAAAAATTTGAAGAGGTGAATGAGCTAGAAAATCTTGAGTTAGAGGAAGTAACTGAGCTTGAGAGAAAAGAGATAGAGGGGGGTGAGCAAGAAGTTGCAAAAGGAGAACGAGGTGAAGAGAAGGACCTCATGGTTCAAAATGTGGAATTGATGGTGATAATTCATGAATACAAGGATCCATACCTTGTACCTCATGAACCTAACATTTCCCTCCCCGTTCTATTTAATTCTTTCTTGCAGGTTTCTTACACTTGGGAGCTTGAGTCACACCAATCATGGCAATTCAAGCTCGTGCTTCAATCCATTCATGTAACCCAAGTTACAAGATACTATTGGTCATCCCACTGGCATGGAAGTAATAATTTTCCGTTTGATCCAGTAGGTGAAGTGAAACAACATGAACAAAGCTATGATTCGGGATGAATCATCCTAAAGAAGGAGGGTATGATGTGTTCCGGACCCTCGAAAATCGGAGTCATAGCAGGCTTGACGGAAAAATCTACAATTCAAGACAAATTGGAGCAAAAACGAGGCAAAAAGGATCGATTTTGGTATTTACGACCGTAAGTAAGGAGCGGATCAAATTTCGCAAGATCTTGATTATTTTATTTCTTTTTTCCAATTTTAGTTATTTTAGCTATTTTAGTTTAATTAGAATTCTATTTTGAGTCAATTAGTGGCTAGGGTTTTTGTTTGCTTATTTATACGCTTTTTTCATTCATTGTAATTCAGACTTTGATTTTGATATAAACAGTTTTTATTGAGGATTCAATAAAAGATATAGGTGGATTCCTATGTTTTCGAACTTATCAAGAATATTTCTTGTGGCGTTCAAATACCGAACTTATCAAATATTTCTTGAGAATATTTGTGGCGTTCAAAACCAGAAACTCATCAGGGAGATTGGACAAATCATTGTGGCGTTTCGAAAGTCGTGGTTCTTTATTCCGCATAGTCGAGCCATCACGTCGTGAATATCGAGTCATGATTCATCCGTCCAACCACAACCTGAATTCGAAACTTTTCGACGTTTAATTCCGCGCTTCGAATCTCATCACTATACGAGTACTTCAATTACCAGTAGAAGGTCAAACTATACAACTGGAACGCTACCCTTTATCTATCCTACAAACAAGGTCAGTTACACGCAGAAATCATACAGCAGTTCAGTGGCTTATTCATTGGTCAGATTCTACTCCAGATAGTGGGACATGGGAAGACGCTGACTGGATTAAATCACAATTTCCTACTTCTGGATCTTGGGAACAAGATCAAGATGAGAGGGAGGGTTGTCAAGTGAGAAGTCAGTAGGGTAAAAGAAGAAGAAGAAGTCGACAGACCAGGCGAATTGCGGAAGAAGCAGTCAACAGTAATTAACAGAAAATTGAAATTGGACTGGGTCAAAATGACACCATTGAAGACTCAATGTAACAACCGTAATTGTGCTGCTCATGTTCAGGGAATATTTCAGTCGTCAGTGGAATTGATTGCAATTCGTTTCATCCTCATCTCCTTTCTGTTTTATCCATTTTTTCCCTCCCACATTCTATTTTGTTTTCTTTTATTCGGGTTTTGTAATTTCAACATTATTCCAGCTGGATTTTTGCATTATCAGCGAAAAGAGTGAATTTAGAGTCACAACCGGAACTTGGCCATGACATTTTTTTCAGCTCTCTGCCTGCCAAGTTTTTTTTTAGTTCCTTCAAATATCATACTTAGTAGAAGGAGAGATGCCTTTTCTCTCTGGCACTGGATTCAGAACATGATGCTTTACAATGATAGATGTATTTTTAAAGGTCAGATTCTCAGAAGTCTAATGTGGAGAGTGACTATCAGGAATTTGCTGCCTAATATCTTGGAGTCGATGGCCGGAGGTCCGGCGTGAGGTCTATTATAGTTCTGGCCTTCGGAATATGCAGGGAGATTGTACCACCTGCGAGGTGTTCTCAATTCCTTTAGTGCTTCTTCTCTGAAATTGGATGAAAGCTTAAGAAACAAAGGAAAATGCAGCAGTTTGAAGAGTAAATTGAGGTGTAATTTTTTCGGCGAAGTGACCGGAGAAATGAAGAGGGTGATCGGCAGAAGTTTGCATCTTCAGATCTGGAAAAATCCTGAATACTTTTCAGTAAATCGACTTCAAATTTGAGGTCAGTTGGTTAGAAGAAACTGAAAATGTGTTCCCTGAAATTTTTGGTGAACGACCGACCTCCGGAGGTGGTGGTGGCACAGGCGATTGGAGGCCAGCAGGGGCGATTTTGATGTGGAGTCAGAAAATGGTGAACTTGGATGAATTATTATTCATTCACAAATTTTCAAAAATTGAAGACAAGTCCCTAAAGGTTCTGGATCTAATTTAATTGGTCCATATAGTTTTGATTTTGTGAAAGATGGACCTGACAGTATATTTGCTAAAGTTGGTCCCTGAATATTTGAAGTTGGTGCAAAGTAACCCTAAAAATTCGAAAATCGAAATTGCAAATTGGTCACAAAATTTCTGGATCATTGATTTTAACCCCCAAATTTCTGAAAATTGGATTTTGTGATGGTTTTTTGAATTTTCCCATGATGGGTTTGGACCTATTTTGGGTCATCTAAAAATTGGAAGTGTTCCAATCAATTTGGAATTTGAAAAATTTGCTCCAAATTGGACTTTGAAGAATTTACCCCGAATTGGAGTTTGAAAAATTTGCTCCGAATTGGAGTTTGAAGAATTTGCTCCGGATTGGAGTTTGAGAAATTTGCTCTGAATTGGAGTTGATGATATTGTTCTAGTAATCTAGAATGATACAAATATTCCATTTGGCTAAGTCCAAAATGTTTGGACAATGAAGGAAATGTATTTGAATTTTCTCTACGAAGAGCATAAAAATTGAAATTGTTATAAAAATTTGTATTTGGCTGAGTTCAAGATGTTTGGACAATGACGAAAATACATTTGAAGAATTGGCCATGATGGGTTTATTGAAGATTGATCGACTGATTGAAGTTGATTTTGAAGACTTGCTCTAGGTTTGGATTGGTACCGGAGTTGATTGATGATCTCGTCTTACGATTTAGGGGGGATTTTTTTTTAAGAAATTTACATTATATTTTTTTACTTCTGTAATACTTTCAAGTTGGAGTTATATTTCATATAACTTCCAACTTGAGGGGGGATGTTGAGATATTAGTTAGGTTGTAATATTCTAGAATATGCAAGAATAAGTGTTAGATTTAGTTGTTAAAGTTAACTTGATTTTTTCTATAAATATTATGTAACTTGTAATCATTTTCAAAAAGCATTCATAAATAAAAATATATTTTCCCTTCTAAATTTGTTCATTGTCATACTTAAAATCTTATCTTATTATCTTATCTTATTACGATATTAAAGAAGCTAAGTTGCAGCTGAGTTTTCCCGCCATAGCCTCCCGCCTAAGAGGCAAGAAACAAAAAAAAAAAAAAGGCAAAGAATCAGCCAAAATACTAACACAATTTTTTGTCCAAAAAAGTGAGCCAACATACATAGAGAATTGACGAGTCCAAATTAGGGGTGTAAACGGTTTGGTTTGGGAGGTTTTGGATAATTTTTCAAACTAAACCGTTTAAAGCGGTTTGAAATTTTTTCAACCCAAACCAAACCATTTCATTTCCTAAACCAAACTATTTTTTGCGGTTAAACCGCGGTTTGCAAACTAAACTAAATTAATATATGGAGTTTGAGTTAAAATAACTATTGAAATAGAATTTTGAATTATGATATCAAAATTAATTGCAAATAACCCAAAGATATTACGAATAGATGTTATAAGACTAACAAAATTTAAACATATAGGTAAACAACTTCTAAAATAGATACAAAGGCACAATCACAAACAAATTATCACAATAATATAAAAAAAAAAACATAATAGATAACACAATCCATTCTCAAGTGAGATTTTCCTATTATTTCACAACAAAACAACTTAAACTCAAATATACTACATTCCAAGCATAACTACTGAACTACATGATGAAAGAATGATGCTTTAGGCATTTAGAGTCTGATGAATTATAGCAAATGATAAAAGATCTCAAGTACAACTAATTTTGCTTAGATAATCATAAATACTCAAACCATGACTTGATAAATTAACATAAGACAAATATTATAACCAAGAAAAAATAAATAATGAGAAAGTTTATGCATGCTCCCCCCTCCCCCCAAAAAAAAATCATAGGATAAAAAATAGATAAAGTAAGAAAGTCTTAGTAGTACTTAGTTGTTAGCACTAGCAGAGTGCATTTCTTAACAAGAAATAAAAAGTAAGGTGCCTCTTCATATAAATTGAAAATAAAAGTGTAAAATTGAAAATAAAAGCAGTAAAATTTTTTGTATTTTTGCAATTTAAAAATTAAATTTTAATTGTAATTTTTTTGGCGGGTTGGCGGTTTGAAACGAGTTTTGAAAAATGAAACATAAACAAAACCATTTGAAAGCGGTTCGGTTTGGGTCAAAATCGAAACGTTGACGGGTCCACATGGATCTGAACCAACGGTTTCGAAATTACGGTTTCATTTCAATTTGACGGTTTGGCGGTTTCGTTGTACAGCCCTAGTCCAAATATAGCGGGCCCAACTCATGCAATTCAAAATTCAGATTGACAAGGAGTATAGTACATCTTTAACCTGGTTCTGTGTAGTTTTTTTTTTGTACAGTTCAAAGTCAGAGAATAAGGCGTACAGTACAACTTTCGTTGTAAAAATCAGCAGTTGGTGGGCCCCCAATTCTAAAATTTGTGAAATTAGATTGATTTTTTTAGAATTTGTGATTGAATTGTAAAATTTTTAAGAACCACTATTTGATTTATAAACTTGATTATTTGAGCTAAAAATTAATGGTTGAAAATTGAAGAGTGAAAATGTATATGATTAAAAAATTGTATAATCTGATTTATCACAATTTTTTAATGTTTACCAAAAACATCAATGAGACTGCCCCATGTGAGACTGTGCATCCCAATCAAAGCATTTTGACAAAGAAAACATTTTCTCATTACTTTGAAATCAGTAGCCCAGCCTCAACCGACGTTCCTTCCTATTTTCAAAATACTCTGGAGCAAATGAATAGCCACTCCGTCCCGCCGCACAGCATCGCCCCGCCACACTCTCACTGCGTATGTATACATACAAAACCAGAATCCCATCGCATCCGATTCGGAGCTCAGTTGAATCAATTTTGGTTTTGATTTTCCATTCTCATTCTTTTATGAAACTTTTTTTTTCGTGTGCTTTTTCTTTGTATATGTGCATAAAAATGTTGGGCTATGTTAATTATGAATCTATTTTATCGAGTGTGCATTTCTTTGTTTTGTGCAATAAAAATGTTTGGACCTATAAATAGTACATAAGAATGTCGTGTTTATATATGTGTATTACGTGTTGGGAATCATGTATTCATGTCTACTAGCATTTAATTTAAGCAAACGTGTTGCAACACTTAATTGCTCAAGTAGCCGTGTTTTGAGATTTAACTTAAAAAAAAATTAGCCTTTGAGGGATGTATTTCTGCTTGATTATTTCTTTTTACTAATATATATATGTAATATAATTGTTGTTTGCATAATATGAAGCTTCAAAATTTTGAAACAATTTTGAGTTCAAATCCGTGGTGGCGGCTGTGGACTTTCTTGAGCAGATTTAGGTACGTTCATGTTCACTTAATTTCTGATATGTGTGTATACATGATTATTGGTTTGGTTTCTAATTTTGTTAATTACTGTCTATTTTTTAAGGGAAAAAAATGTGTAGTTTGCATTTATTTTTCGATTTTTCCAATTTCACTTGATGCAAGGATATTTTGGTGAACTATTTGGAAGCTTGGAGCTTTTGCATCTTGTTTTTACTAAAAATCTCGAAATAATGATAAATAAAAAAAAATTAAATTATGTGTCCATGTAATCGATAAAGCTTGGAAGTTTTGTTTGGAGTTTCAAGTTGTTCAATAGTTGATCCACTGAAACAAATATTTAATTTAGTGAAAAGAGATAAAATTAATGTGTAATTGCTTATATATTATTATTATTATTATTATTATTATTATTATTATTATTATTATTATTATTATTATTATTATTATTATTATTATTATTATTTTAAACATGCTCAAAGCCAGCCAAGCTATTAGTGTTAATTTTATCGAAGTGCTTAAATTGAACCAATTTTGTTAAATGGCGTACTAAAAAGAGTATAATGGAGGTCCTGCCTTTTAGAGAGCACATAGACATACAAAATTTGTTTTGACACTTCATTTTGGTATGTTTCAGATTACACAGAAGACAATGGATACAGCCAAGAAATGACACCGAATACAACTAATTGCTCACGAAAGGCATTAAGCAACATTACAAATAGTGAGATTTCATTTATGTTTTATGTTACACTGTTTTTGTTAACAATTATGAAATAATGATAATACTGCTTATGAAAAGTAAAGTCAGATAAACGCACAAAGGATATCATGATTCCACCTATAGATTATTAAGGGTACAAACAAACCTGTAGATGCTAATTTTCGAGCTATAAGAAACATTTATTTGCCTTATTTTGATATTTCAATATAAATTATTAAGCTATTTCTAAATCTTCAACTTTCCCTGTAATCAGATATTAATAGGCGGCAAAGCAAAAATGCTTTGTGTTTATTGCATCACATGCTATCTTTGGGGGGAAAAATGCGGGTATCCAATTTTTGGTAGAGTAAGGTCCTCATTTATTTCTTGAGAGAACTTTCCATTTTTATTTTTTTTTATGAAAGAGCTAACTTTAAAAAAGTTAGTTTCTAAATTTGTGTCAGCAAAAAGAGCTAATTTCTAAAATTCAGTTTCTGAAGTTGTGTTAGCTGAGGTTAGCTGAGTTTGGAGCTTTACTGAGTGTTTGGTAATACTATAGCAGTTTTTAAATCATTTTTTTGTTATTTTCGAGGTAAGATATGTGATTGAAAAGTAAAGAGAGAAAATTAGGATGCTTAAAAAATGATTTGAGAAATTGTGTCGTTTATAAATTGGTTTATAATTTGTAATGATTGCATTACAGAATAGAGTGTTAATTCTCCTTTATCTATTCCTGTTTAGGCGTGATTAGTTATTCATTTCAACTGCATTTTATATAATAGTCCTAAGTTGCTCTTACGTACTAGAATTAATTGCACTTTAAGTTTAATTTGCCCTGAATAACTGTTTGTTTGGTTTGAGAAAGATAGTCTGAATAACACATTTTTAGTTTTTTTTACAGTCACGACAAGAACAACACAAATCGATCACCATGGCTTCAATTTACACTTGCAAGTAAAACCCACCTAATTTAGGGTCCATTTGGCTGAACTTAAATGAAAAGCTACTTTTGAGATTAAGAAGTTGTTTGTGAGCATGTTTGTATAAGTTTTTGGAATTGATTTGTATAAGAATTTAGATAAATTTATTTCCAACGCGATATGAGAGAGATCGCGTTGAACACATTTTTAGTTTTTTTTACAGTCACAACAAGAACAACACAAATCGATCTCCATGGCTTCAATTTACACTTGCAAGTAAAACCCACCTAATTTAGGGTCCATTTGGCTGAACTTAAATGAAAAGCTACTTTTGAGATTAAGAAGTTGTTTGTGAGCATGTTTGTATAAGTTTTTGGAATTGATTTGTATAAGAATTTAGATAAATTTATTTCTAACGCGATCTCTCTCATCTAGATGATAATATTTTTTTTGAACTTTTGAAATTAATGATTTGAAACCTGCAAGAGTTTAGATTTTTTGACTGTTGGAGATTCTTCTCTTTGAATTTGGATTATTTTTATAGTTGAATCTTGAACAGATTGTTTATTTGGCAATTTTGAGCTTAGTTTGTTCACTAAACTACTAATGTTTTGGTGAAATTACTATTTTATCTTTATGATTCTTATCTAAGTAGAGTATGAATTGTGAAATTGAAATATCTTTTTCATTGATTCAACCAAAAAACTCTACAGTTTTAAAATTTGGGAGGAGATATGTTTGTAGCAAAAAGTTTTCTTTTATATTTTTTCTATTGCAACTTATTCCATCTATTATTTGAAGATCCCTTTAGGCGTCTCATGCAAGGGAATCACCAAGTGTTCAATTCATAAGCCTAAAGGCAGTTGATGAGTGCGATATCTTCCCTTTACTGGTGATTGTCTGAACCGTTGGATTAAAACACGTTGAATGCTTGGTCCACCATATAATATGTTCATCTAATATGGTTATGCCAGTGTGCTGAACTTTACATTATCAAAGATGGAGCATTTCATTTGTTTATATTTTGGTCAAAGATGGCACCAATGACTAAATGAATAATCATATTTCTTATTTTTTGGGTTATTTCAGACTGTTGCTTGCTTATTTAGATTTGCAATTTCATCTAACTTTTTGAACAATGAGCATGATAGCTTGAAAGCGAAGAAGGATTAATTCAGAGAAGGATCTTGAGTCACTTCCCTTGATTGAGAAGCATTCATGAGTGAACTTGAGCATCAACGTACAGAGTTGTTCAGATCTATTCAGAAAGAACGTACAGATTTCTTACTTGATTTAGAGATGCAAAAAAGGGGCTGGAGAACTGCTTTTTTAAGAGGAGTAAAGAAATTGAGAATGACCTCAAAGAAAGAGAAGGCATTTGTGGAAGATAAAAAGAAAGAACTTCAGCATATTACTTCTTTAAGAGAAACAAAGGAAAAGGAACTGGAACATGTTAAAATCTAAAATGAGAAGACTTAATGCTGAGAGAAGAGATATAAAT
The DNA here is from genome assembly GCA_963555705.1 of Ligustrum vulgare. Classification (NCBI taxonomy): domain Eukaryota; kingdom Viridiplantae; phylum Streptophyta; class Magnoliopsida; order Lamiales; family Oleaceae; genus Ligustrum; species Ligustrum vulgare. Next base: position 30,122,709 of record OY743180.1, read on the forward strand.
TTGGATCATGAAAGGAGAGAGGAGGAATGGATAGAGCTTAATAATTCGATAGAAGAACTTAAGGTGCAAGGGAGAAATTGGAGAAACAATGGGAATTACTGCTTGCTGATACACTGCTCAAGCAAAGACGGAGTAATAAAATGAGGTGGTATGGAAAAGATGCAACAACACAACTTGGACGTGAAGAGACCACCCCATGGTACCCTTATTTGCTAAACTTAGTTGATTATTATCACATTGAGATAATTACAGTGCTACATCATTTTGCATTGCTCTGTAATCTCATTTTTATTTCTTTATGATACAGTTTGCCAGTAGAGGACTTAGATGCATCCAAGACCAAGGACTCTGTAAAGTATTTTAATCAAACTTCCGTTAGTGATGAGGAGACCAGTGTATATTGATAAAATCATCAGAATTCGAGACTTAACTACAGTTGACGTTGAGAGAGTTGCCAACAGTAATGAGGTAGTTTAAAGCTGTTAAACTGATTTCTACCATTTTAGCTTCTAATGTTGAAATGAAACTACGCTATAGCATGTTTATGTTGCTTTCATATCCTATATAACTCTTACCCTATGTGATAACACTCGACATAGAAATCTGCCTTAAAAATAATCACGCTGATCCTTAATATCGTTGTATAAATAGTCTAGATGGATTTTACGGTATGTAGTTATATTTATTATTGTGGTGGCTACAGTGGTTATAAAATGCGCATAGCACTTTCGAGACAAGAGAGAGATGTCATATGCCCTTTTACCAATAATTATGGAGGTATCTTTACAAATCAATAAGATGGTGACTCTTATCATGTTGACTCTCGAGAAATGGTTTTTCATGAATTTTTTAAACCATTTTATATTCCATAAGTACATTCATTTTTCTTATTTTCATTTTTATTACAAAATACAATCATCTCCATCAACAGGCGGTGGTCAAGAGAAGGCCAGAAGACGTGATTTTTCTTATTTTCTTTTATGATTAGGAATGCACATTGTTGCATATATTTGAGGTTTAAATGCTTTGATTTAAGTGAGAATTAAGGCTTCTTAGTTAATTTTGCACTCTTTCTCTGTTTTTGTGTGGTTTATGTTATGTATTTTTGCATTGTGTAAAATGGTGTAATAAGTGGTAAGATGGATGTAATTGAAAATATTTATGCCAACGATTGTTATGCTTGACCTTATATGATGTGTATGTTCCTCTATCAGAATTTGTTTTCCTGGTCTGAATTATTTCTTGATGTTTGACTTGGGACATTCAACTGTATTTTTATGTTAGATTCACAAGCTTCTGTGGTTACTATGAAGACTGGATGAAAATAAATTAAGAATTAATAATAATAGAGAGAGAATTTTGGAGTTCTAGAAAAATATATTTTAGTATATGGAGGAAGTATTCATAATTCTTAATGATGATCTTTTATTCAAGGTTGCTTCTATTTTTGGAGGTAAAGAAGTCAATAATTATAGCAAATATGATCATTCTTTTTCTGAATATTTATTTTATCGGTATTTAAGTGTCGGGGTCCTTTGAATTAGTTTTCTTGATCTTAAAAAGGGGAGAAAATTTGTGGGTTTTTAATGGTGATTGATTGGTTATGGTGGAGGTTGCAAAGCATTGCATCCTAAGGTACATATATTCATTTTTTATCACTCATAATTGATTATTTAGATTATCTAATGAGATGGCTGGTTTGTGGATGTATGATGAGGACGACGACGATGAAAACCTCATTTTTTAAGTTACTCAGCATATTATGTCTCTATTTGATGTTGATTTTATGCTTATAAATATTATTATATTTTTGTTACTAAAATTAAAATCATTTATTATCCTCAATATTATAAATTATATTTTTTTGAAATATATTTTAATATTATTAAGTATTTTTTAATAAATTAACTCTCCGTTCAACGGCTATATTTTTGTCAATAAGCAAAATATTAATTTTGTGAAAAAATATATATTTCAGTAAGAGTTGAAATAAATATATTCTATATAAAATGTGTTACGTTACAAATGAAAAAAAATTGGATTAATATATTTTAAAAATAAATAAATAAATAAAAACATTGAAGTCTTACTTCCTCACATGTCAATAAAATGAGTATGTGTTTTTAATGTGCATATTATGAGAAACGTTAATTTGTTGATTTTTTGTTACAAACGCATAAGTTAAATTAAATGTAATCATTTTTTTTTTGGACAAAAAATTACATATATATTTATAAAAATGATGAAAAAGAGAAAATATTAAATAATGTATAAATTGAAGTTTGAATAAAACGTATGTAAGTAATACATTAAAAAAATAAATTTAATCGGAATTTAAAATATATTAAAAGGAAATTTCGTGATGAGATCGACAAATTTTTAGGAAAAAACGTAAATAAAAGTTGAAATCTATATCTATATAAAAACATAAGTGCCGTCAAAAAAAAATTTCTGCCCATTTTTAGTTTCTATTTTTGGAAATTTTTTTTTTTTTTTCAATTGAATTTCCGGAATTGGGAAATGAGTTGTTGACAATTAATGAGACATTTAATGTGGGAAAGTGTGTAATGCATTGTAAATAGGCGCTTGACTACTTGTATTGAATGCTAATAATTTGTCTATTCGTATTCTCTCTCTATATATATATATATTTCCTGCAAATTTTATGGATCCTACAAGAAATAATTGTTGACATAACATTTATTTATATTCCAATTCATTCATTTCACTCATTAATCCATCCAAATTTGTAATTGTTTTAACACCGATGAATCATTTCATTGTACGTGTTTTTCATATTTTGAAAATCAAGCTAATTATATTTAGGTAACAATATTCATACAACACATTTTTTTAAATTTACACCATATTTTAATTGCAAGATAGATCTTCGATGTTTGTTTAGTTTTGCTTTTATATCCTTAACTTTTTTTAATCGCATTATTATTTATAACATTCAATTAATTAATAAATTTTATTTCTAATCACAAATTCTATTCAAATATTCTGTTAATTTGCATTGAAAGGATGTGCAAATATTTTTTTTAACTTTTGTATTAATTATTTATTTTGATTATTTAAAAATATGAGAAATAAATAAGTGTTTTTCGCCAACAAAACAAATATATTGAATGAAAATCGTTTCAAAAGACAAGATATGAAAATTAATAAAGAGTTGATGATAAAAAAATTACAAAAAATTTTAATATAACTATTACAATTTGAAGTAGTTTTATTGTTTGTTCTTTTTTGTTTAGTTAAAAATATTAGTGACAAATAAGTTTGTTTGAATTAATATTCATCATTAATTGCTTTATAAAAAATAAATTTTATAAAGAAATTAATACATTTGGAAAACTACACATTAACTTTGAAAAACAAAAATAACTTTACTTTTTCGTGCATTATTTGTGCATTAATTAGATTAATATTTTATTAAACTTTAATATTTGTTCTTTTTTGTTTAGTTAAAAATATTAGTGACAAATAAGTTTGTTTACACTTTTTAATAGATTTTTTTTTCCAGAAAACGGTAAAAAAATTTTTTTTTAAGAAAACGGCGACTATTCATTTTTTTTAATTATTTGAATTAAACTTGCTAAATCAACGTAAGATGTACTGATGATAATTAATAATTTATTGAAACTAAAACTAATTATTATGTCATCACATTAATAAAATTTGAATGGTATTATGGAAATCATTTTACGTAGTGAAATTAATTACTATGTTATGGATGACGTGTTGACTGTATTTGGCCCCTGTTGGAGACCCATTATTTGGAATAATGTGATTTGAAATAGTAATTTTTTTGGAAATGTGTAGTTAAAAATTAGAGAATATTTTTGGACTTATATGTAGATTATTTTATTGGTATAATGTGTGGTTGAAAATGAGTTTTTAAAAAATGAGATTTTAAAATAATAGGTACCAAACAGAGGCTTGATGATGCGTTTAGTGCAATGGGAAATGAAATTGAAATTATTAAGGATGTTCATTTTAATACTTAACAATGCAACTCCAAACAATGTGCAAATATATGTTATTTTCGATAAAAAAATAATATCAATTTTTTCTTGAACAACAACTTCAATTTTATTATTTTATTATTTTTTATTTTTATTTTATTTTGTGAAAAAATGTGGAAAACTTAATAATCATTTACTACTTAAAATCAATGATTTTTTTTTAATTCGTAAAGATAAAAAAAAAAAACTTTGTCAATATCGTATAAATATTTTTATTTAAAAATAGAAAATGAAAAAGGATAAAATAAGAACGTTCATCAATCTATGTTTCTTTTTCTTTATCTTTTCGTTTTAATAAAATTCTGAGCATATATCACGGATAAATCTATTTTTTCCACTTATTACAAATTTTATTTAAATGTAATTTTTCTTTTCCATTTTAAGTTTTAAATCAATTCAAATTACAATATTTAAAGAAATTTCTGGAACGATAAACATACGAATCGTAAAAAAAATTGAAAAAAAATTAAGTTATGTGTAATGTACATTTATAATTAATTGTCTTCATTACTTTCTCATTTTTAATTAAGTATTAATTTCATATGTTAAAATATAAATTTGATATACGTAAGTAACAAATGGTTGTGCATCGCACGGGTGTAACACTAGTAAATTTAATACAAAATTTAAATTTACTGTCAAACTTTAAGACGCGTGGAACACTGAACATTTGGGTTTTTTTTTTTTTTTTTGATTAATTGTCTTTTTTAAAATTTCAAATTCGATAAAAATTGCTAATAAATGTTATTTGTACTATTTATTTTAGTATGATAGTATAATCAACATATTTTTATAAATTTTCATCGAAATCATTTCATGGATATAAATCTCATGCATTGCATGGGTGATAAAACTAGTATAATTCTCAACACCTAAAATATAGCACAACATCAACATAACTCAACAAAGTCATAGTTGTTTTACTCAAACATTTCATCGAACACTTAGTATGTATTTGTGTTCTTAACTTTCAATATTAAACATAGTTTATCAAATCAATCATAATCAATAAGAAACATATTAGAATCTGAAACTTAAAGACAATACTTCAACACCATATGAAACACTTAACAGAATATTAAACAAATCAAGTTTCACTCACCTCTAGAATTTTAAGAAGAAAAATCATAGTCTCAAGCAAAGTTTCTACTGCTTCTTCCCTTCCCTTCCCTTCCCTTTCTCTTTTCCTTCTCTTTTTCCTCTTTTTCTTCCTCTTTTCCCTTCCAATTTTTTTGCCAGAATTCTTTCCCCTTCACTGCCTCTCGGTTCTCCCTTGTGATTCCACCGAATGTGTAAGAAGAATGGGCTAAATCATTCCTAGAATCAATTGTTTCAATCGTCTTCAAATTTACTAATTTCAAACTTAAGTAATCAATCCAAAATCCTAATATAAACCTTAAATATCAAGAAGAGATTACTCTTACTTACCTTAAAAGATTGAAGAGAATATTCAAGAACCCATTCCTAGCTCAACTATATAGCACTTCACGGTTTCATCATCTTGGTTTCTCTCTACTTTCTTCTCTCTGTTTTTCGCCGATGAAGAACAAGAAATGGCCAAATTTCGTGCTATATAGATACATATATGATATGCATGAAAACAAGCCCCATACTTTCAAGTTTGCACAAGTTGGTCCTTATGTAATTGAAAAATAAGTCCTCAAAACTTTATTTCTTTTATCCAAGCCCTATAACTTTTGTTAGATAATTACTTCTTACCAAAATAATTTGAGGTACCAAACATACCCTTAAGATAAGACATGGCAAGTGTCTTCTCCTTTAATATTTTAATACTACAAATTCCAATTTTTTTATTTCAAGGTGTCACATTCGAGTCAACATTTGAAAGTCAAGACGAAGTCCATTTAGGTCACTCTTTATACCATGGTAAAGTTGACACTTCAAGCTTCGCAATGGTTACACATCAAAGAAAACGGATCATTATACTGCCCGTACTACAGGCCCAAAAATGGCTGCTTGGCTGGGTTTCTATACTTTTCTTTATTTTCTCAGCACTTTTATCATTTCAAGTATTCAACTTTAACTATATATTTGAAGTACTTCACAACCTCAATTGTCCTCAAATTTGATACCAATACGTACATCCCACTGTGTACTATAAGGTAGTATAACATGCAAAGACATCGGATTACCATGTTGCCCGTACAATCTCTCAAACTTGGCTACTCGACCACAACTTTACACTTATAATTATTTTGAAGATTTTACTCATTCCAACAACTTCTCATATGCAACTTTAGCGCAGTTTTTGAAATACTTCTCGAACTCAAATGTATACAAATTTGATATCAATGCTTAGATCTCACCATGAACTATAAAATGGTATTACTTGCAACGACTAAAGATCACTACATAATCCACAAAATGATCCCAAAGTCATGTTCATCAAAATGGCAAAACTATAATTAATATGAGTTTCTAAAACTCCCAGCTTAGTCCTCAACTATGAAATTCAATCCGATTGAGTTTAAACATCATACATAACTTTCTATTATGCCAATCTAGTCTGCAACGTTACAAATAATGCCAATTTCTTCCCTTTTCTTCTTATAAATTATATACTATCTCATCACACAAAACGTGAAGTTGACTATTTTCTAAGAAAATAATTGAATCCAACTTTCTAAATAAATGAACAAATGTACGAAATTTTCGGTTATTACATTTTCCTTCTTGATTCATAACAAAATAATATGTTGCTAGGAAATTTAACTGCATATGATGAAGATTGGAGTATAAAAAATTTTAATTTACGTAAAGGTTCCTGTTGACGTCTATTTTTGTCAACAAATAAAAGTGGTATGATCTCTCAAATTGGTAGTTGGATTGTATGTTTTTGATTAATTTGTCTGAGTACGCAGCTCTTTAATTAAAGGATCGTCGTTGTAATAAAATTCGGGATATTATAAGATATCGGAAAGGTAACAGATCGAAAGCGAACTGAGATCAAAGTTACACAAATTCACGTCTAGTTCGATACAGATCTGATAGCCAGGTCGAATTAACGAAATTAAATAGCAAGAGTTTGGAGAGGTTTTTTCATATTACATGCCCTTTAATTTGCATTTACTCCTCCTATTTATAGTAGTTGAGGAGTTTAAACATAATCATTACAACATATCACTTCTGCAGGGAGTGACTGAAAATGGTGATTGACCCTTCTGACAGACATACATCAAATGATTACTCTGACATATTACAAATAATGATGATTACTGACACATAATACGGCTGATTTGATAATACTACCTACTCCCACATCGTCTTCGTCTTCCGCCATTGAGGTCGGCTCGCACACTTCACCTCGGTCGAACAAATCACCTCGGTCTCACGAATTCAACTCGCTGGCATGAATCACCTCGATCTACAATTCACTTCGGATAACACAATTCAGATCGGCTCGAACAATTAACATTGGTCACGATATTTCACCTCGTATACACAAATCACCTTGGAAATGACACCACCTCGGTCGTGGTATACCACATCGGTCGTGATAAAGAACATTGAGATCGTGATTCAAAACATCATGGGTCGTTTCATCAATTTGTGGCAACTGTTTGGCCGTTGACTATTTGACTGCTTGATTTATTTTCCACCTCATATCGGTATATAACAGTTCCGTTGAAACATATACAAATAGGACAACCTCGTGGAAGTTCTAAGACTTAATTTGACTGATGAAGAGGTGATATTTCTCATTATATTTATCTATCTTTATTTTAATTACTTTTTTATATTAAACTTCTGTTTGATGTACATTGTTTGGTAAAAAAATTGTTTTGAATAGTGATTGTTGTGGTATTGTATGGATTAAAATGAAAGCAAAATTTTGGATTTATGTGTAGAATATTTTATTATTGAAATGAATGGTTAAAATTGAGCATTATAGAAAAAAGAGTTATTTTTTAATGGATCAAACACAGGCTAAAGTAATATGTTGTCTCTTTAATGCTTGCAGGGTACAAAATTCTCACTAAACTATTTGTGAATGCAATTGAAGAGTTTAATCCCACGCTTCAAAAAGGAAAAATATTTCGACTTTATCATGGAAAAATTAGATCAGTAGAATCGTGTATTTTCAAAATATTTAAGATGGAATTGAAGTAGATTTCACGATAAAAAACAAAATTGAAGATATTGAAGATGACATTCATTGAAATTATCATATTTATGCTTTGTTAAATTTTCACAAATTTCAAACTTTGTTATGAAGGAAAAAAACTCCGTATTAAATCCTCATTAATGATATTTCTTTTTATTTCAAGTATTATATAGACAACACAATTATTGATTCACAAATATTCTCTGCGTTGTTCTTAACTTGAAGTCAACAATTGCTTGCATCGAATAAGTCTGAATCTAATCAATGTCTTGATTGATAGAGGGCAATGTGGTCTTAAACTTTGTTTAATAAATGTTAAAAATTATTAGGTTTTCTTAGTTGAATTTGTCTTACACATTTGGCTAATTTTCTTGAAAAAAATCTTGAAATTTTTGTCGGACATATTTTTAGAAATTACTTTATATGGATCATTCAACGTGCAAAGCATGTTTGGACAACTAGTTCCACATAAAAGCGTTCAGTCGAAGGTTCATCCATTGATATGTTCCTAGTTGTTTATCTCCACTCCAGAGTTCAGTCTTTTGTATCCATGTGGCACACTGGAGCATTAGAGCATCTCTAATGCACTCCATGGATTGGAAGAAAAGACGGATACGTCAGTAAATAGACGAAATTGGTTAAAAGTGAAATTACAATATTAAGCTGACGTGGCTTAAGAAAAATAGACAATGAGAGATGCTCAGTCTAGATGTAGACGTTCAGTGGGACTTGATGACTCAGCATTCTATTTAATTTTATAATTATTTTAACTATAATAAAAGACGTTAAATCTTGGAGTTCAAAATTAGGAGTTCTTTTTTTATTTTATAATTATTTTAACTATAATAAAATAACGTTAAATCTAGAAGTTCGTAAATATACATATATAATTATCTGGGAGTTCAAAACTTGGGAGTTTGCTTTCAAAACTGGGACGTCCAAAAAATTGGGACAAACCTTGTGTTTTAACCTAAAAATCGTGAATATATTAATAAACATTGTTTTTAAGATTAAAATAATTTTTTTTAAAAAAAAGTGCATTTTTAATAAATTTAATTTATCAACGAAAAATTGTCACTAAATAAAGTTATATAAAAATATTAGTTCAAGAAAACAATATTTATATTTTATAATAACGAGAAATTTAAAATTATTTTAATTATTTTGCGAATGAGTTATTAATTTTATATTTAAAAAAATGTTACATAATCAAAATTGTTTAAATGTAAAAAAAAAAAACCATTATAAAGTAAATTTTAAGGGAAATTGTCCCCGTACCGTAGGAGGGTGCGGTACCCTCATAATAGGGGGTGGAGTGGGCTTCACCCCCTATTGTGCGTACCGCACCCTCCTGCGGTACGTGAAGCACCGCTCAAATTTTAAAGTTCTTTTTCTATTTATTCATGTTTTCTAGAAGTTCGTCTATTTCATTGTCACGTCGCCCTAATCCATGTAGTGCATTGGAGATGTTGTTGTATATTATTGATTGTGACTTGAGTATTCTTGGCCTATGAATGAGATCTCAAATGTTGGCGGCCTCAACAATGGTCGCTGGAGCTCGTACCTGTCTCGTCAATTATTTCCTAAGGAAGTTTTGACTTGTACCGTGAAGAATGGATAATTAGGAACCCCCGTCCCATGCTCTATGTGAAGTTAGAATTTGAACCTTTTGGTAATAATATGAATTAAGGATTTGAAGAAAAGAAATTGGTAGATTCTCAAATATTATAGCAGCTCATCAACAGTTAGAACTAGAGGCTTCGACTGCCTGAATTGCTTGTGTTTCGTTAAATCTTGACTTTGAATATGTGGGCCGACGACGTCCCAAATGAAATACGCAGGAACGTGATGCCCAAAAAAGAGGAGAGGTGGGGGGTTTGGAATGGTACCATATAATGAAACAATTATTTGGATAACGCCATCATGATTTACTGAAACTGGAAAACATCATATGTAAACAATGATTTTGTAAAAATATCATCCTTGATCATAGAAACTATGTTAGGAATAAATTTGAAAAATCACTAAAACTGTAATAGCAAACCATCCAATCCTATATTCTAATCAACATATAAGAAAATGGAAATCTTGGTACATTCGTCACCATGGAGAAGCTAAATATTAATACAGTGATATGAATTAATATATTAGACATGAAGATCGATATCACAAATTATGAAGAAAATGATTGGAGGCCAAATTTCAAATCAAAGAATACTTGTGATACAATTAGAAATGAAAGAAGAATAAAAACCCACAATGATTATGATTTAGATTTTTAGTCAAATACTATTTCATGCTGGGTCTCGCTAATAACTAAAAAGGTTTAGACGAATGTGTAAAGAACAACAACCTCTCGAGACAGAGTCTCAATGAGGGGTGCTTTATTTATGAAGATTACAATTGCAAGAAATGAAACGAAATGCTTCCAAGGGGCACAAGCACAAAGTATATGAAGTAAAGTACAAGGAAATTGAAATGAAATTGAAAATTACATATTTTCTGTTTGAGAGTTGATTAATCGGGCTTGCTTCTGTGTTCTCTTTGATCTTCTATACTTTTCTTCCCAAAAACTGCTTGAAAAATCGCATGTCATCATATAACTGCCCATTTTCTCTATAATGGATGACCTGTCAAGAAACCTTCGATTTAACTGCTACCACTACACCCATGCCTCACTGTTTGCAACCGAAATATTTGGGACGTGGGAGAAGATAAGATTGCATATTAATCCGTTAAATAACCGTCGCCTTAAATGGTAATAAACCACCACATTCGCTCAGGCTTTGGGCATCTTCCAGACTTGGGCGATACTTGTCCCTTCGCCCTGTTGTCCTGTTCTGGGCATGCCCATAGGTCCATTTAGACCCATTCTTTCAGTTTCCTAATTGGGCCTCATTTCTTTGGACCATTTAACTGGGTTTCATTTTTGTACATCAAAAGTTACCCCCCAATATGGTAAAATTAATATCAATTATTAATCTTGTGCCATATTAACATCTTACTCTTTTTTCTGCGACGCTTGAGGTCCAAAAAGGCCAAAGATACCAATCATTATTTTCATTTGGCAGTGTCCTTCCATATTTTAAAAAGTACAATATCACGCAACCCAAAAAACCAAAAGACACGCCACTTTACCCACGTTCTACATCGCTACATATCTTCTCCCTCCTATAAAAAGGGCACTGTTCATCTCCTTGTTCTTCTATTCAAATCCTCACATTTTTAGAAGCTTTCAAGAATTTTACCTTCCGTTAGAAAAATGTCGACTTCACAAGAGCAATCAAATAACTCCATTAGCTTCGAAAATTTCCAAAAACTTCTTGACCAATCATATGTGAATCCTGCTTCCCTCTCGCCAGCCAATCCTGATAATCAAGAGTTTTACTTGGGTGCATCATTTAATGATTCCAATTCTGTTGGGCAAGTGGCTGTGGGCCAACTGTTCCCTTGTACTCAAAACCCTCCTTTTTTGAACCCTTTTCCATTAAAGCCAATCCGCGAGAAAAGTATTTGCACATGGACAAAAACTGATACTACCAATCACCTTTGGCAAACACGTATGGTGAATCATGGCCCCACTAAGGCAATTTTTGATCGTGCTAGAATCTCTAATTTATTAGAAATTGCTCTTCATCCTCCAGTCTATGATCCTGTACTATTCCTCATTGCCTTGAGCTTTTGGTCCTCTGAATACAATACCTTCATCTTTCCACTTGGCCCAATGTCTGTTACTCTAAGGGACGTCGGAGCTTTAGTAAATCTCCCACCCCTAGGTGACACCATCTCTCCAGCCATTCTGATTAATTCGGTTGCCCCAAAATTTGACAAGAAATACATGGATTCTTATTCGGGCATGCAAGAACTTTACAACAATACAAGCACTGAACCCACTCATGCAGAACATCTAGCCTTTCTTCAGGTTTGGCTTTGTAAGTACTTTCTTTGTGTTCCTAGTATCAAACCCTCTCTGAACTATTTACCTATAGCGCAGGAATTAGCGCGTGATAGGTCCTTAAATCTTTGTTCCCTATTTTTTGTCTCTTTCTATAGAGGCATGGCTTCTCTCCAACATCAATTGAGGAATGATGCATCTCCTACTGGAAGCCGGCCTCTTTAGCTCGCTCAAATGTGGCTGAGAGCATACTTTCCACAATTTGGCGCTCCATCATCTCCCCCTCGCTCAGTCAATTGTTACGGGCTAGTTATCAACCAACTGGCCCCTGTTAATATGTCAAATAGGGATTTTTTTACGTTCTTTTACAACCTGCAATCTCTAAATTTTTTCCTTTCTCTGCACATCAGATTTCAATCTATGTGCAACCACCTCCTACTTTTAACGATGTAAGCACGTTTTTGTCCATTTAGGCCCAATACTTTTCTGGCAAGGAATTGTTTTCCACCTACTCGAAAGTCCAAGAACTTCTTCCACTTCTCCTATCTTTGCTATCCCTCTATCAGTTAGGCATCCTACTCCAAAATCTCCATCAACTCGAACTAAATGTCCTGCTGCAACCCTTATCCCATCAGATTCTCCTCCTGCTCAAACTGGAGCAGTGAAAGATGCTTCTAGCCGTAAACGGCTAGCTTCAACTTCCTCTAGTCTTCCTGATGATGATGATGATGACGATGATGATGATGATGATGTTCCTCTTGTCTTCAGGAGAAAGGTATTTGAGTCTACAATTTCTTGTTTATTCATGAAGAATCCTTTATGTGTTAACATTTCACCTGGATTTTCAGAAAAGTTCAGTCTCTCCATTGAAGACTCCTACTTCACTAGTTCCCATTCCATCGTTGTCCTCTGAAACTCTTCCATTCAAATCATCTGATGAGGACTTTACCTGAAGATGAGCCTAAGGACCAAGAATATTTTGTTGTTCAATCTTCTTTCTAGGGCGTTGACCCCCCGAGTATGGAACCAGAAGGTAGTACACATTTTATGGTCTTTTCCCTTTGCTTATGTTACTGGCCTTTAATCCATCATCACTTGTTTCTTGCAAGTACGCCCAAAGAATTTCCCGTTGTGGAAGACCCCTCTCGCTCAGGTACAGGGAAGTCTCCCCAAATAGTTGGATCAACAAGTGATGTGCCTCAATTTTCCAAGGCTACTGATGAGGTAAGCTTTATGATATTATTTATCTTCACATCGTTTACTGTAATGAAAATGCTAAACATCTGCATTTCCCATTACAGGATGGTGACGCTATCTTACGCTCCATTCAGGACTTATTCACTTCTTGGGAACAAGTATATGCAAGCATTACCTCCCACTCCTCTTCAGCCAAACATCCTTCTTCATCTGCTGCATTCTTAGAGGAAAATATGAACGTTCTCAAGCAATTAGTGCTTGAATATGTCTCGTTCATGGATATTGTTTTTAAGGCACTTGACAGAAATTTACGTGAGTCATATGAATCAAGAAGAATCACACATATTCAGCTAGACCACTGCATAAATCGAACCAAGTCATACGAACATCCCCTACTCCATTTATCACCAAATGTGTGCACATAAGATTTTTAGAGGAAAAATTACAGCGGTTTATGGAGGAAAAGAGTTCTCAATATCAAGTGGTGAGAGAGAAATGGGATTTCACGATTTTTTTGGTGTATTTGAGAGGTACAAATGAGAATTTATAAAGGATTTTGTGTATTTTAGAAGAAGAAATAACCCAATTTGTTGAACATGTCAAAGCCCAAATATATGGCTCCGGTACAAGAATAGTTGGATGAATAATAGATGAATAGGGAAATGAACAGTGATTTCTTTAGGCTCTTTTAATATTTTTAGAGGAAGATTTAAAGTGGTTTTATGGAAGAAACGAGTTCTCGATTTCAAGTGGTGAGATAGAAATGGGATTCACTTGAGAGAGGTAGAAATGAGAATTTACGTAGGATTTTATGTATTTTAGAGTGAGAAATAACCAATTTGTTGAACATGTCAAAGCCCAAATGATGTGATCCAAAGTAGGAGTCCAAAGGAGAAGTTGAGCTATTGGCGATACAACAACGATCTACGCGAAAAACGGAACAAGTTTCATGTTGGAGTCGAGCCAAGAAAACGAATAGATCAAGCGGAATCAAGGGGGCGAAATTCGAGGACCAGAACTAATATTACAGCCGTAAGTAATATTTATCATGGCCGTAATACTCTCTCGGACGAAATTGAAGAATTCCAACGAAACCACACTTACGGCTATAAGTTTGGTTCTCATGACCGTAAACCTCGACAGAAACACATTTACGACCGTAAATGACATGATCACGATCATAACTATCTTTTCTAAATTTTAATTTTTAATTGTTTTCCTTTTTTAATTGTTTATTTCCATATTTTGAACCCTAATTGTGGTTAGACCTACTTTATTCCAGTTTTTACTTTATATTAGGAGTTTCATTCATTGTAAAGGGAGTTTTGGATGATTAAGAGATATTTTCTCTTGTTAAAGGTTGAGGAGTCCCTTTAATTCTTAGAACTTATCAAATATCCGATCTTTGTGGCATTCACCCAACGAACTTATCAAGGAATTGACATCGCTTATGGCGTTCACCGATCTTGGTTTATCTTCTGCACCATTCTTGAGTCGTGAATATTGGGTCAAAGTTTTACCGTCAAATTCTATCTTTATTTCCGTTGTTTATTTCTTGTTTCTTGTGTTGAATCTGATTTAGATCTTTCCTAGTTGTGTTTGTGTTATTCCGCATGTTTTTCGTCGTGTTTCACGAGTGAGATCGTATCAGGTAGTACCAGAGCTTGGATCTAATTCAAATTCTTACATTTTCTTGTTTCTCTTGATTTCTTTGTGTTTTTCGTGCCAATAAAGTTTTTCAGCTTTTGATCTATAAAAATCCTTCACAAAATTCAAAAGTATTTTTCTAATTCAATTTTCGTCCAAATTCAATTCCCTTTTTTTCTATCATAATCGTAGTCAAATTTTCTTCCAAAAAAAAAAAAAAAAATCTGAAAATTGCTAGAAAAATCCCAAACTTCGAGAATTTATCAATTTTCTATTTTTTCTTCATATCTTCCATAAATTTCTTATTTGTTTATCCTTAATTAGTTCTTGGGTGAAATTTGAAGGGATAAAGAGTGATACATGAGCGAAAATATACATGAGGAGAATTTTATTTTGTTTTTAAGAAGTCTTACAGAGAGGGATCTACATCATCATCTTCTATGAGTGACAACAAACAACCCAAAGGTGTGGATAGGAAAGTTGAGTAGGGTAATGATGAGATTGCAGCGATGCAGGTACAATTTGAGAGGTTGATGGCTCAGATGGAGAAACGAGATGCAGAACGTGATCAATGACAACGGGATCAATCTCATAATGGTTCTCGGGTTAGGAGAAGTAATAGGCGTGAGGTTAGTATGGATGATGAGGGCATGGGTAGTGAGAGTGGTAGCGTATCTTCAGTGGCAAGTGTGTGAAGGAGGGATAGAGGGGATAGGTATGGGAGGATGTATGATAGGGAACATCGTGATGCTATAGGAGGCATCGTGGAGGTAGGGATGTTGTGGATGGAGACCGTGGGAACATTAAAATGAAAATACCTTCTGATGCGAACCCCTTTGGTGATTAAACCAAAAATTCCCACAACAATAATGGATCAACCCAAGAAAGCTAAAATAGGTAATAAATAGGAAATCTTGACCCAAGTTTAACCCAACCAAAATTCAAGGATTGACAAACCCTAGCCCAATGGAGAGATTAAGACAAATACCAAGACTTGAGGAATAAATATCAACACATACACAAGACAAACTCTCAATATATAAGTTGAAATAAATTCCAATAAAAGTTACAAGAAAAGAAAGGATTTACCTCTCTCAAATGCTCTCAATGGAGTCTTCAATATTCAACAACAACTAAGCTAGGGTTTGGAAGGCTTCCCAAATATATACAAAAAGTGAAAAATAAGAAGTTTGAGAAATTGCACAAAAAACCTCGTAATTTCAATCGGAGAACTTTCGGTCGACCGAAAGTTAGTTTCGGTCGACCGAACTTATTTCGGCAGTTTCGGTCGTACGTTGGTCAGCCGAAACTGCCTGCAGCTGGGTCTCAAAATTCTGCAGAGTTTCGGTCGACCGAATGGAACTTTCGGTCGACCGAAAGTTCCTGTTCTTCCAAAATTACGCAATTGACCTCGATCTTGCTCTCTTCCATGTGGACTTGATTTCGGAGCTTGAAAATGAGTCCCGCCATCGACTCTTGGACCTCTTTAGCCTTGGATCTTGTCATGGGCCCCACCGGTATTCTGATAGAGGGTTGACCTGTTTGACTTTGACTCGATTGACTCCCTGGATTCTCATCATCCCCTCCCTCTTGAAAAGGATTCGACCTCGAATCTTCACCTGCATCAAAAGGGGATAAGTCAGATACGTTAAAAGAAGCCGATACATTGTACTCACCAGGAAGGTCAAGCTTGTAGGCATTGTCATTGATTCTCTCTAGGATTTGGAAGGGGCCATCACCACGTGATTGTAATTTTGATTTTCTTTGAGCCGGAAACCTCTCCTTCCTCAAATGCAACCACACCCAGTCACCGGCCTCAAATGTCATTCGTTTCCTACCTTTGTTGGCACTGGAGGCATATTGTTCATTCTTCTTCTCGATTTGGAGTTTGACTTTCTCATGGAGAGATTTTACCAACTCCGCCTTTCGCTTCCCATCTAAACTACCTCTTTCATCAATAGGTAGCGGAATCAAATCCAAAGGAGTTAAAGGGTTAAAGCCATAAACAATCTCGAATGGAGAAAAAGAAGTAGTAGAATGAACACTTCGATTATATGCAAATTCAACAAAAGGTAAACACTCTTCCCAATTCTTTAGATTGCCCTTAAGGACGGTGCGAAGAAGTTGTGTTAAAGTTCTATTAACCACCTCAGTTTGGCCATCGGTTTGGGGATGACAAGTTGTTGAAAACAAAAGTTTAGTTCCCAATTTCCCCCACAGGACCTTCCAAAAGTGGCTAAGGAATTTAACATCCCTATCCGACACAATGCTCCTAGGAACCCCATGGAGTCGCACGATTTCCCTAAAGAATAGGTCGGCTATATGAATAGCATCATCAGTTTTATGACAAGCAAGGAAATGCGCCATTTTACTAAACCTATCTACAACCACGAAGATGGAATCACTACCTTTTTTTGACCTAGGCAACCCTAAAATGAAGTCCATAGAAATTTCCATCCAAGGTTCACTAGGGACAGGTAGGGGTGTATATAATCCATGTGGTTCTACTTTGGACTTGGCCTTTCTACAAGTTATGCACCTAGAACAAATTCGCCCAACGTCTCTACTCATTTTTGGCCAAAAGAAATGTTCTTGTAAAATTTCAAGGGTTCTCCTTACCCCAAAGTGACCCATTAATCCCCCGCCATGGGCCTCCCTTACCATCAATTCCCTCAATGAGCAATTTGGCACACAAAGTTTACCTTCTCGAAACAAAAACCCCTCATGCCTATAAAACTTCCCAAATCCAACCTTCTCACATGATATAAATATACTAGCAAAATCCGCATCATGCGCATACAAGTCCTTAATGCTCTCAAAACCCAACAATTTAGCACTTAAGGTCGTAATAAGAGCATACCTTCGAGAAAGGGCGTCGGCTACCACATTCTCCTTACCTTGTTTGTATTTGATGACATAGGGAAAAGTTTCTACGTACTCCACCCATTTGGCATGCCTCTTGCTCAACTTCCCTTGCCCCTTCAAGTGCTTCAATGACTCATGGTCGGTGTGGATGACGAACTCTCTAGGCCACAAGTAGTGGTGCCATGTTTCTAACGATCTTACCAACGCATAGAGCTCCTTGTCATAGGTGGGGTAGTTCAGGGCGGCTCCACTGAGCTTCTCGCTAAAGTAGGCAATCGGCCTTTTCTCCTGCATCAAAACTGCTCCAATACCTGTGCCTGAAGCATCACATTCAATCTCAAAAGTTTTATCAAAATTAGGCAAGGATAAAATCGGGGCGGTGCACAATTTGTTCTTTATTTCATTAAAGGCCTTTTCTTGCGCCTCCCCCCATTTAAACCCAACATGTTTTTTAACAACCTCGGTAAGTGGTGAAGCTAGTGTGCTAAAATCTTTGACAAAACGTCGGTAAAAACTAGCTAACCCATGGAAGCTTCTTACCTCGGTGACACTTGTAGGCGTGGGCCATTCCTTAATGGCTTTGATCTTTTCCTCATCAACCTCTATTCCTTTAGTACTAACTACAAATCCAAGGAAGATCACACTCTCCATGCAAAAATTACACTTGTTGAGGTTAGCATACAATTGTTCTCCTTTCAAAACCACAAGTACACTCCTCAAGTGTTCAATATGCTCATTCAAATTTTTGCTATAAATCAAAATATCATCAAAGTAAACTACCACAAATTTCCCAATGAATGCACGCAAGATATGGTTCATTAATCTCATAAAAGTGCTCGGTGCATTAGTGAGACCGAAGGGTATAACCAACCACTCATATAAACCATATTTAGTTTTAAAAGCGGTTTTCCATTCATCTCCTTCCCTCATCCTAATTTGATGGTATCCACTTCTCAAGTCGATTTTACTAAAAATGCACAAACCATGCAACTCATCTAGCATATCATCTAACCTAGGAATGGGGTGTCGATACTTTACCGTTATGTTGTTAATGGCTCGGAAATCGACGCACATTCTAAAGCTCCCATCCTTCTTGGGCACTAGTAGCACGGGAACGGCACAAGGACTCATACTCTCACGAACATATCCTTTACTCATCAACTCCTCAACTTGTTTTTGGAGTTCCTTGGTCTCCTCCGGATTGCTTCGGTATGCCGGTCTATTTGGAATGACGGCTCCGGGGATGAAATCAATTTGATGCTCGATGCCTCTAATGGGTGGAAGCCCACTAGGCATCTCCTCCGGAAAGACATCCTCGAATTCCTGCAACAAAGAAGTAGCTAAAGTGGGGAGGGAAGTGTGAGGGTCATCAAGTGTAAGGAGGGACTCCTTATAGACCAACAAAAGAATTGAATGATTTTCCTTCAAAGCTCTTTCTACATCACCTCTACTCGCATAAAAATTCATTTTTTTCTCAATATCCTTTGCTCTCTTTCTTTTTTCTTGCATCCCCTCTTTTCTTTTTTCACTACTTTTTTCCCCTCTTTTTTTCTCACTTTCGTTTTGCCCCTCACTCAACTCCATCTTTTTTTTTCTTCTTTCTTTTTCCTCCTCCTCCTCCTTCTTGAGTTTCAATTGGTCCTTGTAAACTTCTTCCGGACTCAAAGGTAGGAGTGTCACGGGTTTTCCATTCATTTGGAAACTATACCGATTCTTCCTACCATCATGCAATACCCTCCTATCATATTGCCATGGTCTCCCCAATAAAATATGTGTAGCTTGCATGGGCACCACATCACAAAGTACTTGATCCTCATAGGTCCCTATGTTGAAAATAAGGAATACTTGCTTACTTACTTTCAACTCACCATAATCACTCAACCATTGTAACTTATAAGGATTAGGATGTGGCATTAAAGGTAATCCCAACCTTTCAACCATGCTAGTGCTAACTACATTGGTGCAACTCCCCCCATCAATGATGAGACTACACGCTTGGTCCTTCACAAGACACCTAGTATGGAAGATATTCTCCCTTTGCTTAGCCGCATCATCCACCTTGGCTTGGGTGTTGAGAGACCTAATGGTGACTAAAGACTTGGGTGGACTAACAATTCCCTCCACCTCTTCCTCCTCGTCATCACTATCTCCCCTACACGACTTCCCCTCTTCGTCCTCTTCATCTTCCGAGTACCACTCCCCATTTTTGATAATCATCACCCTATTGTTAGGGCACTCTCGAGCATAATGCCCCCGTCCTCTACACTTGAAGGATTCTATATCCCGACTCCTAGAAGTAGTAGGAACAACCTTTGGGTTATCCTTGACGAAGCCAACTTCCTTTCCCTTGGAGGTTTCAATTTTGTCCTTAAGTGGTGCCCTATCAACCTTTTCACTCCCCCACTTAGTCTTCCAATTGGAACTAGGATCTCCCAAGAATTTTTCTTGCCCCTTTCTTTTAAATTGCTCCTTCTTCTTCAATTGAGCCTCCACTTTAATAGCCATGTGTACCAACTCCTCCATCTCAACATAATGGTGTAATTCAACCACATTGGCTATCTCCCTATTCAACCCACTCATAAATCGAGCCATAGTGGCTTCTCTATCCTCCTCTATGTCGGCCCTCATCAAAGCTTTTTCCAACTCCTTATAATAGTCTTCAACACCCCTTGTTCCTTGAGTAAGGGTTTGTAGTCTTTGATAGAGTCCCCTATAGTAGTGACTTGGTACAAATCTTTTTCTCATAAGGCTCTTCAATTCATCCCAAGTATCCACACTACCCTCGAAATTCCTTCTCCTAGTGAGTAATAAATTATCCCACCAAGCCAAGGCATAGTCGGTAAACTCCACTACCGCTAACTTAACCTTTTTATCCTCGGAGTACCTATGACATTCAAAAATCAATTCTATCTTCCTCTCCCATTCTAAATAGGCATCCGGATCACTCTTCCCATGGAAAGAAGAAATTTTCATCTTAATACTACCAAGATTACCATCCAATCCATCCCTACCCCTAGGGTTCCTCCCATGACCTCGTCCTACTCCCCTCACATTCCTACCTCCTCTATTCCTACCCATGTTCCAATTTTGGTCACTACCCCCTTCACTCTCCAATTCATCATCATCAACATCATCATATTCATACTCATCTCTAGGCCTTCTCCTATCACCCCTCCTAACATTATCATCCCTTGGAGGTGGAACTTCCCTCCTAGTCTCCAACCTTGCTAATCTACCTTCCAACCTTCCCCCCATATCCGCCATAGTAACTGTGAGAGCTTGTATCATATCCCTCAACTCTTGAGTTTGTGCATTAGAATCTTGTCCACTCGAAGTATGTGCATGAGCCATGGAGTGTAAGTGTGCAAATGTCCTCACAAATTATGTTCGCTCGTGTTTCACTCAATTAGGCTTTTTCCCTCTAATGAGCTCACTACTCTTGCCTTTTACCACTCTTCACCTTCTTACTCAAACTTTTCAAGGAACGTAATTCAACTAAATTGAGAATTTAATTCTTGTGTAGCACAAATTCCACAAACAACAAAGGAAGCAAATGAAGGATTGACACAATAGCAAGTAGAATTTAGTTGCTTGCTATTATACAAGGAAGTAAGGAATTGAACTAGACCAATAAGATTTTCAAGGGTATAGTCACAATAACTTGATGTAAGACACAAGGAATTCAATTAGGAATGTGTTTCGTAGTTGAATGTCAAGTTTCAATATGAAAACACTCTTTGAAACATTTTATCAAACACTTAGGATGCAAGCTTTGAATAGGTTGAAATTTTCAAGTGTTTGCTCAATTGCATCCCCAATAACTTTCAAATTGATGATAACAACAATGCCCAATATGTAGGAATCATGAAATTTTCATGGGCAACTAATTTTCCCCAATTTTTTTGTAATTTTCGTTTTTTTTTTTTTTTTTTTTTTTTATAACTATCAAGAACAACAACAATAAATGTAAAGATAGGATTACCAATTTTAGAGCCAAGCTCTGATACCAAATGATGCGAACCCCTTTGGTGATTAAACCAAAAATTCTCACAACAATAATGGATCAACCCAAGAAAGCTAAAATAGGTAATAAATAGGAAATCTTGACCCAAGTTTAACCCAACCAAAATTCGAGGATTGACAAACCCTAGCCCAATGGAGAGATTAAGACAAATACCAAGACTTGAGGAATAAATATCAACACATACACAAGACAAACTCTCAATATATAAGTTGAAATAAATTCCAATAAAAGTTACAAGAAAAGAAAGGATTTACCTCTCTCAAATGCTCTCAATGGAGTTTTCAATATTCAACAACAACTAAGCTAGGGTTTGGAAGGTTTCCCAAATATATACAAAAAGTGAAAAATAAGAAGTTTGAGAAATTGCACAAAAAACCTCGTAATTTCAATCGGAGAACTTTCGGTCGACCGAAAGTTAGTTTCGGTCGACCGAACTTATTTCGGACGACCAACTGGTCGACCGAAAGGGCAGTTTCGGTCGTACGTTGGTCAGCCGAAACTGCCTGCAGCTGGGTCTCAAAATTATTTCGGTCGACCAACTGGTCGACCGAAAGGGCAGTTTCGGTCGTACGTTGGTCAGCCGAAACTGCCTGCAGCTGGGTCTCAAAATTCTGCAGAGTTTCGGTCGACCGAATGGAACTTTCGGTCGACCGAAAGTTCCTGTTCTTCCAAAATTAGGCAATTGACCTCGATCTTGCTCTCTTCCATGTGGACTTGATTTCGGAGCTTGAAAATGAGTCCCGCCATCGACTCTTGGACCTCTTTAGCCTTGGATCTTGTCATGGGCCCCACCGGTATTCTGATAGAGGGTTGACCTGTTTGACTTTGACTCGATTGACTCCCTGGATTCTCATCACCTTCGTTCCAAGGTAGGAGTGATCCCTAAGCGTACCCAAATTGGGAAACAAAAGTTGAACTGCTTTTTGATTGTCATAATTATTCTAAAAAGAAGAAGATGAAATTAGTAGTGACTGAATTTACGGATTATGCAATTATTTGGTGGGATCAATTGGTGATGGGTAGGAGGAGAAACCTTGAGATGCCAGTGGAGACTTGGGGTGATTTAAAGGCTATAATGAGGAAGAAATTTGTACCAACTAATTATTATAGGGATATTTATTAGAGGTTGCAAGGTTTGACTCAATGGTCGAAGAGTGTGGAGGATTATCATAAAGACATAGAGGTGGAAATGATTAGGGCCAATGTGTTAGAGGATTGGGTGGCTACAATGGCGAGGTTTTTAAGCGGGTTGAACATGGATATTGTCAATATCATTGATTTGCAATATTATGTGGAACTAGAGGAAATGGTACACGTGGCCATGGAGGTGGAAAGACAGTTGAGGCAAAAGGGAGCAACAAGACAATCTCCAGGTTCTTATCCTACTTCTCAAGCAAAACGGGAAGTCAATGACGATCATGTGCTGAAAGGGAGGGAGGAACCAACAATTAGAGGTAAAATTATTGTTGATGCCCAATCTACTAAGGATAGAAATATAAAATGTTTTAAGTGCTTGGGTTCGGGTCATATTGCATCCTAGTCTCCAAATAAAAGAGTTATGATTTTGCGTGACAATGGAGATATTAGTTCCGAGGATGAGTTTAAAGGGATACCTAGATTACAAGATATTGGGGCTGGTAGTAGTGATGAGGAAGGAATGACTTAAGCTGTGATGGAATCACTTGTCAATAGGCTTGCCCTAAATTCTAGAACTAGAATAGATGAAGTTGGTGAACAGAGGATAACCTGTTTCACACCAGGTGTTTGGTGGGTGGGAAGGTTTGTGAAATTGTAATTGATGGGGGGAGATGTACTAATGTAATTAGTACAATGTTGGTTGAGAAATTGGGTTTAAATTTGATGAAACACCCTAGGCCTTATAAGTTACAATGGCTGACTGAGTCGGGTGAAATTAAGGTGAAAAAGTAGGTTTTGGTGAGTTTTTTGATTGGTGGGTATACTGATGAAGTGGTTTGTGATGTGGTGCCTATGCATGTCGGCCATATCTTGTTGGGAAGACCATGGTAACATGACAGGAGGGTAGTATACGATGGATTTAAAAATCAATATAGTTTTGTGAAGGGTGGAAAGAAATTCACACTTATGCCGCTGTCCCCAATCTAAATACAAAATGATCAATTGAAGTTGAAGGGTGATTTTGAGGGAGAAAATAAGAGGGTTGAGGCCATGATCTCAGAAAACGCTTAGGTAGAGAAAAATGAAAATAAGAGAATTGAGGTCACGATCTCAGAAAAAGGTGAGCATGAGTGTAGAGAGAAAAAGAAAAGAGGGTCCACCCACTAAATGAGTTTATTTGCACAACGGTTGAGCTATAAGGCACCTAAATCTGTTTTGCAGGTACCTAAATCAAATCATGATCTTAAGGCGGGGAAGAAATTCATTGGCATAAATGAGCAGCCCAAAAGTTTAAAAGATCGCACGAGGCATAAGCATGACCCTCAAGCTAACAAAAGCATGAAAGGTTTGAAAGGCAGGATAGAAGTTGATTAGAAGTCGAATCATTTTCAATAAATGGGGAATGATGTGATCAAAAGTAGGACTCCAAAGGAGAAGTCGAGCTATTAGCGATACAGTAATGATCTACGTGGAAAACGGAGCAAGTTTCATGTTGGAGTCGAGCCGAGAATACAAATGGATCAACCTGAATCAAAGGGGCTAAGTTCGAGGATCGGAACTAATATTACAGCCGTAAGTAATATTTGTCACGGCCGTAATACTCTCTCGGGAAAAATTGAAGAATTCCAACGAAATCATACTTAGGGCCGTAAGTTTGGTTCTCACAACCGTAAACCTCGACAGAAACACATTTACGGACGTAAATGACATGATCACGGCCGTAACAATCTTTTCCGGATTTTCGAGAATTTTTAATTGTTTTCCGTTTTTATTTCCATATTTTGAACCCTAATTGCAGCTAGACCTAGTTTATTCCCATTTTTACTTTATATTAGGAATTTCATTCATTGTAAAAGGAGTTTTGGATGATTATTGATATTTTAAGAGATAGTTTCTCTTGTTAAAGGTTGAGGAGTCCCTTTAATTCTTAGAACTTATCAAAGGTCCGATCTTTTTGGCGTTCACCAATCTTGGTTTATATTCCGCATCGTTCTTACGTCGTAAATATTGGGTCAATGTTTTACCGTCAAAATATATCTTTATTTCCGTTGTTTATTTCTTGTTTCTTGTGTTGAATCTGATTTAGATCTTTCCTAGTTGTGTTTATGTTATTCCGCGTGTTTTCGTAGCGTTTCCCAAGCAAGATCGCATCACCAAATATATGACTAGGTTCATGAATAGTGGGTATGTAGGATTTTGTGTATCTTAGCAAATATTTGGTAAATGGTTTACAAATCGATTTATAAACCACACAATTTTTCGAATCACTTTTTATCCACACACATTTTCTCTCTTCAATTTTCAACTACACATTTTACCTCAAAATCATAAGTAAATCAGTTGATAAACTGTTACAATGTTATCAAACGGAGGTAACCAATTTGTTGTACATGTCAATGCCCAAATATATGACAAGGTACATGAATAGTGGATGAATAATATATGAACAGTGGATGAATAGTGATTCGACTAGGTACATGAATAGTTGATATGTAGGATTTTATGTATTTTAGCAAGTGTTTGGTAAATGATTTATAAACTGTTTATAAATCACACAATTTTCCAAAATACTTTTTAACCACACACGTTTTCTCTCTCAAAATTTCAACCACATATTTTACCACAAAATAATAAATAAACCAGTTCATAAACCGTTACAATGTTATCAAACGAAGGTAATAGTGAGAAATAACCAATTTGTTGAACATGTCAAATGCCCAAATATGTGGCTAGGTACATGTATTGTGGATGAATAGGAAAATAAATAGTGATTCCCTTAGGCTCTTTTATAGTTTTATTTATTTAAGGAAAATTGGAGACTCATATGTAATTTTCTCCCATTTTAGAATGTTTTCACAAATAGTCACTAAACTCGTGTTTGTATTTTTTTTATACTGATTACTGAAATTTAAAGTATAGAATTTTATCAAATAAATTTATCAAAGTATTTGACATTAATCACAAACACAACTTTTGTAATTGAAAATGGTGTAGTGACAGACAGACTCACACGTGGCTCCACATCATCTATAATAGAAATTTTTAAAAATATTTTTGATTGTTCATTAAACTTTTAAAAACGCCTAATATTGATCATCAAACTTTTAAAGACATTTTTGATTGCTCACTAATCTGTTAAAATGTCTTCGATTAATTATTAAACTTTAAAATAATCGACTTTTGGTCACTAAACTTATAAAAACGACATTATCTATTATGAAAAAAATCTAAATGATCTTCTCAATTATCAGTTGTATACACCAAACAAATTATTTTCATATTTAATATATAATCTACTCTAACACTATGAAAATATTAATATCAAACTAATATGTATTATATTATTAACCACATAAAAAAAAACCCATAAATTTTCAATAAAATCACACCAATATGATAACTTGCAGCAAAGTATTTCTGTGTAGTCACTTGTGATAGACTGACGCCGGCACCCGAGTGCTCACACAACCTACATTACCCTAATCTCAAACATCTTAAATTTTACTGAGCAATCGAAGGCGTCTTTAAGAGTTTAATGAGAAATTTAAGATGTTTTTAAAAATTTAGTGAATAACCTAAGGCATCTTTAAAAGTTCAATGAGCAATTAAAGATGTCGTTAAAAGTTTAGTGAGCAATCTAGGCGTCTTTAAATGTTTTTTACGTGGTAATTTGGTGTGGTGTGTTGTGATTGATTCATTAAAGGTTGTGAAGACAAAAAATTCAATCCCCCCCCCCCACTGATCCATTGATTCGATAAAAAAAAAATTGATTCGCTGATTGAGGGGGCGGATTCGGGGTCCTGATCTGCCCCATTTCAATTAAAAAAATAATTATAAAAAGTCAATTTTATATTATTTTTTATTTTTTTAGAGACTTAGCCTAAATTATATTTAAAAAATAATAATAAAATTTGATGGGGGCAGATCAGGGGTTCGATTTTCCCCAACCTGAACCAGAGTCGCCCCGAGAATTGTGGATTTGGATCGGCGCCGATTTATTCTAATCCGCTCCGTTGCCATCAGCAGTTAAAGATAATGTAGCGCATATGTGCATTTCGTCTGTCATGTTGTTGATTCCATTACAAAAATTAAGTCAATATCTAATGTTCAATATTTTGATAAGTTTAGTGATCAAAACATGATACATCGATTCCATTACGAAAGTTATGTTAGTGACTAACGTCCAATATTTTAATGATCAAAACTCGACACTTCAAACTTCAATGAGCAACGGTAAAAAATTGTTTATATACGATGGCGTGCCAACATATAATTGATCTATTTTGTTGAAAAGTAAAAAATGATGGGCCGAAAATTTAATCAAAATTGTTAATTTTTTTTAAAAAAAAATTAATAAAATATTAACATGTGTCCATTTTTAAACAAAATTTATAAACACATGATTACCAAAGCAATGCTCTACCACTAGCAAGACTTTGTAAATTCGGTTTCCCATACATGAACAGATTGAATGCCAGGTATTTTTCTTATCAAATCAATAATTCTAGATGAATATTCATTTT
This sequence comes from Ligustrum vulgare, assembly GCA_963555705.1. Taxonomy (NCBI): domain Eukaryota; kingdom Viridiplantae; phylum Streptophyta; class Magnoliopsida; order Lamiales; family Oleaceae; genus Ligustrum; species Ligustrum vulgare. The sequence continues at coordinate 30,150,151 of OY743180.1, forward strand.
GAACATTTTAAAGTGATATTGTGATGTGTCAATTTCTTATTGGATGAAGATGTGCATTAAATAATGAAGTTATCACTAGATGAATTACCAACCAATGAAAAAGTGACATATCACGATGTCACTTTAAAATGTCTAAATTTAATGTCTATCTAGAATTACTCTTTTCTCATTCCTAAAATTACCCTTGCTTTTTGGTCAATTATGTTCATTAATTTGAATAGGGAGGAGGTGTTCCTGTCTTTGTGGGTAGGTCAAATGATTGACACCCTCTGCCACAGAGGGATAAATACATATATATATAAGGAATTTAAAAGATGTAATTTAAAATTTAAGACACTTGTGGTTTTAATACAAAAATCAGTTTTAATTAAAAAATATATAATTAAATAGGTTGAGATCACAATTATACAATTTATGGTCACAGACACAAATCACAAATTTTATAAGTCACAAATTATAAAATTATTTTGTCACGACTTAATTCTCAGTCACAAATAATAAATTTTAGATCACCATTTATTTTCAATCACAAATTATCAAATTAATCGGTCACAAATATGTATTCGGTTACAAATCCCAAATATAAAAAAGTCAAGACTTATTTCTCGGTCACAAATATGGCTCACAACTAATTTCACGATCACAATTAAATATATTTTATTAGTTAAAAAGATAATTATAAATATGTTAAGATCATAATAATATAAAATTATGGTCACAGTCACAAATCAAAATTTATGGTCTCAAATTATCAAATTAATTTATCAGGACTTATTTCTCGATCACAAGTTATAAACTTATTTGATTACGACTTATTTCTCGTTCACAAATTTCAAATTTATAAATCACAACTTATTTTTCGGTCACAAATTATCAAATTAACAGGTCACAATTTATTACCTAGTCACAAATGACAAATATTATAGGTCACGATTTATTTCTTGGTCACGAATCACAAATTTTGTAGGTCACAATTTATTTTTTGATAATAAAATCACAAATTTTTTAGATCACGACATTTTTGGTTGGTCACAAATTATAATATAATTGATCACAACTTCTTTTCATCACAATTTACAAAATTTATTAAGTCGCAACTTATTTTTTGTCACAAATTATAAAACAATTAACCACTACTTATTTTTCGATCCCAATTTACGAATTTCTTATGTTACAACTCATTTAATAATCACAGAATTCAAATTAATTGGTTACAACTTAAAATTTTTTTTTTTTTTTGAGTCACAATAATAAATTTTAGTCACAATCCAAAAATATTTTATGTCACACACATTATTTATTGATAACAACCACACCACACCACCACAAATGCACTACACAACCACATCACATTGCACAAACCAACCACCACCACCACTTGCACTATCTTCGCTAATTGAACACTATACCACAGCTAACACAACCACCAGAATCATAGCCATCTCACCAACGCTACCATCACAACATCATTGCCCGCACCACCGTCACAGCATCACCACCTACACCATTAACACCACAAAAAATAAATTCACTTAAAATTCATGCTAAATACCAGATCGAATAAAGAAATAACCTAAAGAAATCACAAACATCTACCATAATAGCCACAGTCACAACCACCACACCTCACCATCATCACCACCACACCACACCTCACCATTGTAAACACACCAGTCACTAGCTTATAGCACCACCATCGCACAACAGCACCGCCCCGACTTTCACCAGCAATGTCCCAATTTCAACCACCCGTAACACTCCACATCCCTGATTTCCACCACCTACAACACCGAAAGCACCACCCAACCCTGATTTCGACCACTTACTGCATTGGAAGCACCACCAAAGCCCCAATTTTCACTACTACAACCCTGAGATTTCTATTGTGCACAAGTCGACACCAATGACGTGGAGTGTCCGCTCGGCTTGTATCCCTTGCTGGTGTGTTGGTGTGCAACGGAGCATGCAGTCTCTTAGTGGTGCTCGTCGAAGAAAGGGAATGGGTAGCCGGAGGGGGAGGAAACGAGAATGAGGAAAGAGGGAGGGGAAAATCGTTTAGGGGTTGGGGAGGGAAATGTGAGTATGGTTGGTGGGGACATGTATGTTATTTTAATTTAGTAATTTTTAATATTTAAATACCTGAATTTTGTATAAATCTATCTAAATTTTAAATTTTGAACTTGGAATTTAGAGTCATATGAGCATGTAATTTCCTCACAAAGTAATTCGTTGTTATTTGGGTGCATAGAGGTGTCAAGACGGACGGGCCGATCAGACCCGTGAAAATCGATTCGGATTGATCCGGGACCGCGGGCCGACCCATGACCCGTGCGGACGGTTCACGGGTCAAGAAGTTATGAACCCGGGTTTTGCGGGTCAAACCTTCGCGGGCAGCGGTTAACTCGCTGGCCCGTAAAAAAAAAAAAAAAAAAAAAACTATTTTTATTAAATATGGTAACATTGAAAATCTCTCTTCTTCTAGAAACTCTAATACAACTTTTAAAGTAAAATCTTATTTTTTTCTCCCTAATAGTTAAAAAAATAATGTTTTTTGACAATAGTAATTAAAAATACATTTATCATATTATATGTTATTTGTTTATATTTTATTTAAATTTGCAAATTTAGAAGTAATTCATATAACATAAACTATAATTTTAAATTCTATGTAAATATTTTATGGTATAAATATGAATTTATCATTTTAATCATTTTGTATTTAAAAATTTGACAAAAAATTTGCTATAAATATGAAAAAATCTATGTTTTTATTCATACGGGTCAAAACAGAACAAACCGCGACCCATATGGGCTCGACCCGAATGAGCCAGCGGGCGGGCCTGGGTTGTAATTCAAAATTTGCGGGCTGACCCGTAATCGACCCGTAACCCGCAACGAGCGGATTTTTTTCAAGTGGATCGTTACTGAGCTTTTTATTAACGGGTCGACCCGGTCCGGACCACCCGAATTGACACCTATGTGGTTGCAAAAGTCTAACAATCTAGCCCTGCTAAATTATGGGCTCATTATCCTGCACCAGTAGAACAGTTACCTTACCTCAACAAAATATCCTCAAAAATGATAGAACTCGAACCACTCCACTTAACCACTACAAGCGTAACATCACAGTTACACGTTCGCTTCAACACATCTTTCTCTTCACTCTCTATTCTTCCCAGGAATAAATCCCCTCCCTCTCCTAGGCCCTTATCTCTCTCCTTCAGGTATCTCTCCCCCACCCACTCGTTCCCAAACTATCCCAATCCTCTCTTAATGTATGTTTATGTATTTGTGTTTGTATGATGTGTCGTATATATAATTTGTAAACTGGGTTGATTTGTGTTTTTGTGATTTTGATTTGATTAGTTAATAACCCATTCCAATTAGAAATTTCTATGTATTAATTATGTGGGTTTTATTCGTCCCTTTTTTGTTTTAGTGTAGGAGAGTTGACTTTTAATTAGCATTATATAGTATACACTAGGAGTGTTCATTTTGTTCTTTTGCTTAATCCATTGCATATATTGTGGGTTCAAATAATGCTTCCACAGTTGGATTATTTTGAAATGCATTGCAGATACTGCAAGAAAAATATTAATTTCTTCATATTGTTTGCACAAGGGATCGTTTTAGTTTAGTATTATTGAGTTTAATATCAAATCATATCATTGCTATTTCAAAGGAAATTGATGAGATGGACAAACTAAATACAGTATCTTTATTCATGAGCAGTGAGTACTGGGAGCATAATATTTATAATTCAGAAATATGTAGTGTTTCAGTAATTTTCCTTCTCCCTGCATTGTACATAAAGCTTGCTTGCTTCAGAATTCGACTATGACTGGAGATTCCAAAATATTCTAGTTTTTTAGATAGAAAAGTAAATTCTTATGGATGTGTAGTTATTTATTCATATTGATGAATATTGATGCAATTTTTCTTTGTTTTTACTTTCATAATTTCAAAATAAAGAAGACGGGAAATGACAACACAGGTAGAAGGAAATTATTATTATTATTATTATTATTATTATTATTATTATTATTATTATTATTATTATTATTATTTCATTGTCAATGAAAGTAATAGAAAGATAAATACCAATGAGAGGAGCAGTCTCATAGCATCACACAATTGTTGTTGTCTAATTATTTTCGAGAAATGTTGTTTAAAGTTTAAACATTTCTTTCTACTATAGGAAGACAAAAGTTATATGGAAATATTTCCATTCTTTTTCCCCTCTGTTGTTATTCGTATGATCTACAGTGCTAGAATGGTGTGAATGCCAATACAAGCAAAGTGTAAAAAACTAGTTGTTACATTTATTGTCAGTTGCATGAATTGAGAATCTCTAAGTTAAAAACTTGGCTCATGATGAATGGCTGTTTAGAGATTTTTCGCTATAGGGTTTTATCTGCATCTGTTTTTCTTTTCTTTTTCCTTTCCCCAGGTCAAATTTTACTTAAAATAGTAAAGTTTATTTTGGAAACTTATTTCTGTTAGTCAAAATATCATTGAATTTTTGAGAAGCAGTATTTGGATATTGTTAAGAGACTCTTGTCTCTCTTTTCATCTGTCCGTCCATCCAGCTCTGTCTATCAGTGGTTACTTTTATATAAGAAAATGAGACAGGTGCATAATTTGAATATGATGGTTATTCAATTTTTATTTTTTTACCTGCTTCCTAATTTCTATCCAATTCTCAATCAATTATGTCTGCAATAATTAGTTTGCATTTATTTATCACTGAGGTAGAAGGTTTTCAATTTCATCAGCAATGGATAGTGCTGGAAAGAACCCTATAAAAGAAATACCAGCAGGATTAGATGCAGCTGCAGAAGAAGAATATGAATCTCTATCTAAATTGCTCAAAGAGTTCTCCGATATTCCGGCCATTGATAAGGCATGGACTTTTGCATCTGAAAATGGTATGTCTTCTTAATTTTTTTCAGCAAATTTCCCTTCTATTCTACAACTCTAAGATTCACCATTTTTTTTTTTCTTTTGCTCAATTTCTTGCTAAGCCAATATCTGTGACTTTTTGTTGTTGGTTTGTGTATCTTCTGCATAACAAGGATCTCAGGCGATGTTTTCGATTAGCCAAGCAAATCTTTTGGCCAATAAGAGGAGGAAATCCATACTTACCAGTCATATTCTAAAAGAAAGCAACAATTCTATAAGCTTTCATTGGGCTCCATTTCCAATTGAGGTTACGGGTGCAACTACGATGGTACCCTCTCCATCGGGTTCAAAACTTCTTATTGTTCGAAATTCTGAAAATGAATCTCCAACCCATTTTGAAATCTGGGGTCCTTCTGCAGTGAAAAAGGATATTCCAATTCCCCACTCTAAGCATGGATCAGTATATTCAGATGGATGGTAAACTAACTCTATATGTGCACAATCTTATGCACTCCTTACTTATGACATTGCATGTAGTAGTAGTACTATCAGGAGTCACTTTTAGTTCTGCTTTCTTTGGCATCATTGCAATTTTAAATGTTTTTCCGTGGCAGGTTTGAGGGAATTTCATGGAACTCTGATGAAACTCTCATAGCTTATGTGGCTGAGGAACCGGATCAACCCAAGCCCACATTTACAGATTCAGGATACAAAAAAGGGGGTTCTACAGATAAGGATTGTGGTAGCTGGAAAGGTCAAGGTGATTGGGAAGAGGACTGGGGGGAAACCTATGCTGGGAAAAGGCAGCCTGCTCTTTTTGTTATCAATGTAAACAGGTATGAATTATCTACATATGGCTGCATATATGCCATGAAAGCATGACAATTTAAGCACTTTCATACTTTCCGAATTCACAGTACGAGATGAGATTGTACAATACAATAAACAAAGTTTGGCTTCTTTTAATTTTATTTCTTAATATTATCATGTACTTTCCGATCTACTTTGCCAAACATTCCATTCAGGTATGAACTCATAAAATGAACTTTCTGCAGTGGAGAAGTACGCGCCGTTGAAGGTGTAGGAAGGTCATTGAGTGTTGGCCAAGTTGTATGGGCTCCAATAACTGAAGACCAGCATCAACATCTGGTCTTTGTTGGGTGGCCTTCTGATGCTAGAAAGTTAGGCATCAAATATTGCTACAATAGGCCTTGCGCTTTATATGCAGTGAAAGCTCCATCTTTTGAATCAGAAGCCACTCAAACTAGGTAGAATACAAGCTATAGCTAAAATTGCTTGTTTGATTCCTGGATACTTTAAGAGACTTCTCTTTCATTGTGATTCAGCTGCCTTATTATGCTCTTGACAATATTTTTCCGTCTTCACAAGTAATGCAGCTGAAGATATGCCCATAGTTAATCTCACTCAAAGCATAAGCAGCGCATTCTTTCCACGGTTCAGGTATAACTACCTAATTTTTTCGCAAAAGAAAGAGATGCTATTGAAATTCCGATGCATATTGTTTTTCCATGCAGTACAAATCTTGTGCATTTTCCATAAAGTTCTGATGTTATTTAAAAGCCAAACCTTGTGTAGCCTTAAATTATTTGATGAACTATATTATTCATGTTAAGTGATCATTGTTATTGATTTTGTCCTAACGGGATTGATTATTGTTTTATTTATTTTCAGCCCTGATGGGAAATTCCTCATCTTTTTGTCTGCAAAAAGCTCTGTTGACTCTGGGGCACACTCGGCAACAGATTCTCTTCATAGAATTGATTGGCCCACATCTGGAAAGCTAGGTCCATCATTTGAAGTTGCTGATGTGGTATGGTTTTCCTCCTTGATCTTTAAATGCAAAAGATTGACTTCATAAATGACCTAAATACATAGTCATCGTGGATAACTTTGAATTTTCCCTCTCTAGATACTGTGCTTTATTATTTTAGAGTGACTGAATTGGGCATGTATACTGTTGAATCTATTTTCCCCACAGTTATTGTGTCCATCCTATATGGCATCTGTAGGTTCCTGTCGTGATGTGTCCTGAGGATGGGTCCTTTCCTGGGCTTTATTGTTCAAATATTCTTAGTATACCATGGCTTTCTGATGGACAAACACTGGTTTTATCGTCTATCTGGGGTAGTTCTCAAAGATTACTCTCTGTGAATGTATTAAGGTAATTTGGTTGCTTTGTGGATCAAATTCAAATCTATTAAGTCCTGGGGCACTGTTGGTCATTCAGTTAATAGAAAATTTCATGCTAGTCACTGAACTTTATTCTGTAGTAAAGTGATCACTGAAGTTCAGTTTTTGTTTCAGTCAAGTCACTGACAAATTCCCCCCCACCCCCCCTCGCACTGAGCTGATACATATAAAATTAAAAAAGATTCCATTTTTTTTTTTTTTTGCCCCTTCACCCCCTATTTCTAACAGAATGTCCTTCGTGAAAGGTGACAATCTGATGCAGCATCTACATGAAGGTCTTCCATGTTATGTTTATTAGCAGATGCTAAATGAGTGACTTGACTGAAACAAAAATTAAACTTCAAATTAAGTTGTGGAACGTTCTTACTCATTAATCCTTGTCAGTCTTTCTTCTTGTGTAACTTTGGTGGTTTCTCATTTTCAGTGGAAATGTATCAGAAATCAGCCCCAACAGCTCAAACTTTTCTTGGAATATCCTTGCTCTTGATGAGGACAATATTATTGCTGGTAAGAGTAAATGCTTGTATTTTCAAGAAGTGGTTTATGAGTATTCTAAAAAAGTGTTATCAAATTTTACTTTGTACCACAAATGAAATAATTTTTAGATTACATTTCTATTTGAAGTATGTAGCAGCCCGGTTGATATTCCTCAAATCAAGTATGGTTGTCCCGTTGGGAAGACAGCCGGAGATGCCAAATGGGATTGGTTAGATGTTTCAAGCCCCACAACAAAATGCTCTGAAAAGGTATCCTGGATTTTAATTCTGTATTATAAGAACTTCTCTATTTTGTAAAAGCTATTGAGATTGTCCCATGATTTAGCACAGGCTATGTCCTTGTTGGCATCACAAGAATTTAATGTAATGAAGATTCCTGTTAAGGATGTCTCAGAGAATCTCACGAAAGGTACTTGAACTTTATGGCTTATTTACACCTTTTTCCATGGAAAGAGAAATTTACTTAAAGACTATATTATGTGGATAATAAAATTTTAATGCATGATTCCCTGAGGACCTGATAATTGTAATTTTGAGGGAAGATCATGGCCAAACTGAAATTGCAAATGTGATACTAGATAGCAGGAAGTAACATATGGAGGTTATTTCTTGGTTCAAATATCTCATGTGCACCCTGAATTCCTGCTTACATGAATGTTCACGGTATAAACTGACAATATGTAGACACTTATTTCTAAAACAGGAGTAGAAATGGACACTTTCTTGCATACAAGATCTTGATTTGCTGCGGTGTAGTGCCAATATATTTAAATTCAGACATAAGACTGGAGTTATGCCATGAAATGACATAGAAGAATGTATGAGACTACTGCATTATAACTTATAAGACAAGATGTGAATTTTCTTGAAACGGATTAATACATTGAAAGAAATGTAGTTAGGGTGCTGGTTTCACTCCTTTAGGGGACATGTGTGTAGGGGATCTCTGATATATTTATTGCACTGACTGTGTTCTCTATGGATTCGTCAGTGAGCAGCTTCATGGAATCTTTACTTATATTTCTCGTGTTAGTTAACACTTTGACTTGTTTTAGGTGCAAGCAAACCGTTTGAAGCCATATATGTATCCTCCAAGTCTAAGAAGGCTGATGCATTCGATCCACTAATTGTTGTCCTTCACGGCGGCCCTCACTCTGTTTCAGTATCAAGCTTCTCAAAGTCTTTAGCTTTCCTCAGCTCACTTGGTTACAGCTTGCTAATTGTAAATTATAGGTGAGCATCCACTCTCCTTTCTGTCTACTCAAATTAATACTAAAAGACAGCATGTTACTATTTAAAATATAATCAGGAGATATTAATTGTCAATACTTCTAGTCTACCTAGATATAGTTTTTAGCTTTGAAGTTATATTTCATATGTAGAAGTTAGTCAATAAGCACATAAAAGTCCAGAGGAATCCTCTAAAATATTTATGGTTGAATATATTATCTTTTATCCACTGGTGTGGAACTCGATCTTTGTTTAAAAAATGTTCATATGAAGGTGTAATCAGTTTCCACATTTTCTACTCTTGCCTCGTATTGTTGAATTGCCTAATGACTGCACATATATGAACTTCTATTCCTTCAACGTGTTTTATGGGATAGCAATACTAATTATTTTTTTGACATGAAAGTTATCTATTTTAAACAGTTGTCTGAGTATTTTTACATATTGGTAATCAATGGATGAAGTTTCTATTTTTTTCTTTCTTTCAGTGTCTATGAAGTACTGTAATTAGTTTTCTTAGTCCATTAGCTTCTCTTTTATGTTAATATTTACAGGTCAACTTGCTTGTTGAGAATGTAGTTGATAATTAATTTTCTAATATGTTATTATTTAATGTACCTTATTATCAACAAATATGAACTAGTAACTACTCATACTTGAACTATTATTTAATGTAGGGGTATATTAGAAAAATGTAAGTAAAATTTATACTTCCAACTATATTAATTACGTTTTCTTAATTTTTGTGAAAATGAAAACAAATATATCTTTTATGGAACAGAGGGAGTCTCAACTTTTTAATCATTAATTGTACTCGATTAAAATATAATCTTCTATATGACCAACTTTACTGCAGAGGTTCATTGGGATTTGGTGAGGAAGCAGTGCAGTCTCTTCCTGGGAAAGTTGGGTCTCAGGTGCTTGTAATTTTTTCTGATGTTATTTTCCTTCACATAATTAGAATTGTTCCTCGACTAAAATAACTCTTTGTACGACTGCCTTCTCGACTCTACTTTTTTCTTGCTTTATATCAATGCAGGATGTCAATGATGTACTCACTGCTATAGACCATGTTGTTAATATGGGACTTGCTGATCCATCTAAAATAGCTGTGCTTGGTGGTTCTCATGGTGGATTTTTGACAACACACTTGATTGGTCAGGTCGAGTTCTGTTACAACTTTGGTCATTTGCATGAGCACTAGGCCACTTGTCATACCAATTGCTGGGCAAAATGAACAAGTTTATCATCTTATTATATGATGACTAAATGACTGGTGTCAGAAATGAATTGTATTCGCGTCTCTTCAGGCACCAGACAAGTTTGCTGCAGCAGCTGCAAGGAACCCCGTCTGCAACCTGGCTTTGATGATTGGTACAACTGACATTCCGGATTGGTGTTACTTTGAGGTATATGGAAGCGAGGGAAAATCTAGGTTTACAGAGTCCCCTTCAGTCGAACACCTGGCTCAGTTTCACAGCAAGTCTCCAATCTCTCACATCTCGAAGGTGTGGTTTTCATAATCAAATCTAAATTCGTATAAATCAAAGAAATAAATAAAAAGATCAACATGGAGGATCTTGATAGTTGCTTACAAGAGTGTCTATGTCAAAGTTATGGAAGTGTGACGATTTTGTAGTTTTACTAGTACAGTTTGGATCTACTGGGGTTGATGTTTTAGGCTGAACCAGTGTTCTGTAAATTTTGCAGGTCAAAACTCCAACAATCTTCCTCTTAGGTGCTCAGGACCTGCGCGTACCTGTTTCTAATGGATTGCAAGTAAGATTTCTTATCTTGAGCGTTAATTTTGGAACAAATCATGGACGTATACCCCACGCGACTGTATATATCCTGAAATCTCTTACATAATTACAGATCCGAGGATATGATATGTTTACATAGTGTGGTTGTTGTGTTTATATAATTAATATATGTTTGTCTTTATTTTTCTTTGTACAAAAACATATGAAACTATTATGCTATATAACTTTATTTATTTATTTATTTATTTTTTGTGCACGTAGTATGCACGAGCATTAAAGGAGAAAGGAGTAGAGACAAAGGTGATCGTATTTCCCAGTGATGTGCATAGCATTGATAGGTAAATTTCCATCTTCATCTTAGCAGTGTCAGTCAGACCTGGAATGGCTGGTTCGGTCTTGCCAAGTGGTCGAGCCATAGACTATAGTGCGTAGCTAATTTGGCTCGGCTCACCGCACAAACCATTGTTATGAAACTATTTTTTCACGTTTGTTGCAGACCCCAATCAGACATTGAGAGCTTCCTCAATATTGGAGTATGGTTCAAAAAGTATTGCAGATGAGGCAGAATATTTTTGCTAAAAATGATGCAGTTTCGGTCTCAAGACAAGAACACACGTAATCTTATTTTTATACCTGTAGTACACCTATGCATGCAATTTACCTGTATTCAAGTAAACTTCATTATGGAATTATTTTTAATTTTTTATGTGCATTGTTACGAATATTATGATGACATGTTTTTACCAGAGTGAAACTTTATTTTCTTATTCCAAGATCTCAATATGGAAAGCAGACAGTTCTTTTTAATCTTAATAAAAATTAAAATTAAAAAAATAAAAATTCAAATCTTAATAAATATTAACGTAGAATAGTCGTTATCAAATTTCGCACATAGTTTCTCGTCAAAATAACTATGAAATATTTGGAAATTTTTGCCCAAAAAAATAAAAAAATAAAAAATAAAAATTGTATTAAAAAATGTAGCAAATATTATATTACATATGCCATTAATGACATTATCATTGACATTCGCGATATATTATTAATGACATCAATATGTTATTTTTTTATGTATAGACTATTTTTTATAATAATAATTATTTTATTATTTTTAAATCGAAAAATATGTAATATGTATGTCAAATCAAAAATTTCAATGAGAAGTTTAATTCGAGCTAACAAGTGAGAGCAAATAGTAAATATATTGTCTAGGCCTAGGCAAAAGAATTCGAACCAGCGGTCCGTTTTATAATAATAATTATTTTGTTATTTTGAAATCGAAAAATATATAATATGGATGTCAAATCGAAAATTTCAATGAGAAGTTTAATTCGAGTTAACAAGTGAGAGCAAACAGTAAATATATTTTCTAGGCCTAGGCAAAAGAATAGGAACCAACGGTCCGATTTGGTTCCGGTTTTGTTTGGTTCTATCAAAATTTTAAAAGGTTTTGATTCTAAAAATCAAGAACCATCGGTTCTAGTTTCAGTTCCGATTTTTGGTTCAGAACCAGAACCAAAATCAAGAACCAGAACAAAATACGATTTTTTTTAATTTTTTAAATTTTAAATTAAAAAAAAAAAATCATCAATTCTTAATCTTAATGCATGTAATCTGATCAATTAGTCAATATCTATTACCCAATAATTATTAACTCATTTAACATTGCAATAATTATAAACAAAACAAGTAACAAACAAAAAATCATAAATCAAAAATCATTTTTCTTTCACTGGTTATGTTGTTCAGTTTCAAGCCTTCAGCAGTCAAGTCTTCAGCCATCAATTCTTTAAAAATCAACAAACAATAAATCTTCACTTTCATCTTACAATTAATTGTTATTTTTTTTCTCAAGGATTTGCTGGACTTGTGCGACTATTCCCTAAAAAGGTGAAGAATTACGAGCAGAAATTGAAGAATATTTAGAAGAAGTACATACACGCGGATGAAGAGATACGTTACTGTTTGGAAGTGAGTAAATACTTTTATGTCAAGGATTTGAAGTTTTGTATTTGCATTTTGATCAAGGTCGATGACCTTACCGTCTTATGACTCTTACCAGCCGAAATTTACCATGACTTCATCGCTTAAGTTCGATAATTTTAGTTTAGGAAATCAGAACTAGAAGTAGAACTAAAAGAATCAAACGGTTCGGTTCCGGTTCCCTAGGAACCATAACCATATGGAACCACTTCCACGCCTAATATTGTCTGTAAAATTGTCTCAAAGATCAAATGTAGAACTTTATAAATTATATCATTAAAGTTCTATAATACCATCAGTAATTTGTTAAATAAATTCAATTTAGTCATTGATGATTAATTTCAGTTCGAGTTCTTTTTCTTATGAAATTAAAACAAATGGTAAATATATGAACTTTTGAATTAAGTTATATTAATTTTTACAACTTAAGATTACGATCAATTTATTCATCATTTTGACATTATTTTTATTTATTTATTTATTATGTTCATTGTCTATTTTTTATTTTAAACTTAAATAATTACAATATGCAGAATATATATTTCAGATTTTAACAAATAGTTCATAGATTTTTTATTAAACAATTGATCGTTAATCATTTTTTACTAAAATAATAATGTAATAATATGAATAAAGAAATTGTCAATATGAAGGAATAAAAACAAATTTATGTAACAATATTTATTAAAATTAATGATTATTTTTATAGGATAACACTTGAAATTATTAATTAATGCGTACAAAATCAAAACATACCAAAAAAGTCAATCTTACATCTCTTTTTGGGAAGAATATGATGAAAAATAATATATAAAAATAAAAGTGTCGGTCCTAAGGAGAATATGTAAATAGAGTCTTTCACGTGTATTGTATGAGCCTAATTTTGTAGTTTAAAAAAAATTTATTGAACGCTAAATCCAAAAATCAAGTTGATATCATGATATGTTTGTGGTACACACGCTAAAATACTCAATTCATGGCTCGTTTTCTCGCAAAAAGGTAAAACAATTAATTAGTCCGTAATTTTATTAAATATTAAAATAATAATTATATGTGGTAAAAAATTGTATTACTTTTTGTCAAAAAAAAAAAAAAAAAAAAAAAAAAAAATTATTAACATATATAGCCCATGTTTGCTCTCTAAATTTTTAACACATTTTTTCTTTCTTCTATTCAACTACACATTTATCAATAAAATAATATTAGATATAAACTCAAAAAAATACACTACATTTTAACCACTTGTTCTCATAAAAATCTCTATTCATTTCAAATAAAATCTTTTTAAACAACATCAAATAGGGACATAGACAAAAAACTCATTATATATATTTTATTTAGATTTTAATTAATAATTTTCCATTTTTTTAATTTTATTGGCATATAATTAAGTATGCATTTAATTATATTCAATTAAATGCATCTCACTTAAAAATTAATTATGTAAAGGGTCTCTTGGATTGAATTTCACTATCGTGCATAGCAAATTTTGAGATTGATATTCACTTTCATATGTATCATCAATATTGTTTAATTTGTTGCATTCATTTAAATATTGGACAGCATATATTTTAATTTGTTGCAATTACTTTATTTTATGATATTATAATATTTTGAGGGTTATTATTTCTATTCGTGGTAGTCAAAAATATTTGGAGAAATTTTTTTATTTATTTTATACAGAAATTGTATTATTTAATTTAAGTTTGAACAATTGTTTAAAATAAATTTTGTTTATAACAACTTCGGTACATTACACAGGTGTGGACAACCATAAACTGTACAAACAATTTAGCTTCTGTTTGATATCCATTATTTCAAACCTCATTTTTTTTTTAAAAAACTCATTTTCAATCATACATTGTATCAATAAAATAATCTACACATAATTTTTTTTTTAAAAAAATCCTTATTTTTTAACCACACATTCTCCAAAATTTACTATTACAAACCACATTATTTTGAAGTAATGGGTCTCAAATAAGGACATGGTATCTAAAGAGTTTTTCCAAAATTTAGAAGATTTTAATTCATTTCTACTTTGAATATTTGTTGACAGAATATTTGTTGACAATTTTAATCATTAATCAAAGTAAATTGTGTGTTCCAACTTTTTTCTATTTTGAAATGATATTTACAGTAAAACCATTCATATTACTCTTCCGTGCAACGCACGAGTGTGATACTAGTAGTGTTCTAAAAAAGTGAAGTGCGACGAAGTCGCGAGGTCGAGTATCTCGCTTAAGTAGGGGTGGGCCTGTAACTCGCAACCTACTGGACCGGTCCGACCCAAACTGATTCGGGTTGGGTTGGAACGATTTAAAGAAATATCGAGTCAGGTCAGTCCGGTTCAATTGGTTTATATTTTAAAAACTATCCTAACCGAGACATTACCTATTTCTCCTTTCTTATATGTGCTCTCACTTCAACTCTCTTGCGCAGCCTCTTACCTCATAGAGAAAGGGAGGCTGAAAGAGAAAGGGCGAGGTCCAGTAGGAGCAAGAGAAGAAGAGTTGAGAGCAAATTCTCCTGCAGGCTTGGACTTCTCCGGCGAGACAAGATCTTGCTTCAACCTCAGAGCCATCGACAGCAGCACCAATGTCTCCTTCGTATTTTTGGATGAAAAGAACACCCTGTTCTGTAACGCAATCATTACAATTTATAAACCAATTTATAAACAACACAATTTTTCAAACCACTTTTTAACCATCCAAATTTTCCCTCTCAACT
This sequence comes from Ligustrum vulgare, assembly GCA_963555705.1. Taxonomy (NCBI): domain Eukaryota; kingdom Viridiplantae; phylum Streptophyta; class Magnoliopsida; order Lamiales; family Oleaceae; genus Ligustrum; species Ligustrum vulgare. The sequence goes on from OY743180.1 coordinate 30,165,467, forward strand.
TTTTCAACTACATATCTTACATCGGAAACAATAAAAAATAATTTAAAAACTGCCAGTGTTACCAAACACTCTATTAAATGGAATGAAGAAGTTAGTAGACTGATGAGGGGTTGATGGAGACGTAAAGGAAGGGATGACTGCTTCGAGGAAGATAACGAAAGATGAAGCATCTTACATTTCTTACCAACCCGGCGGATAACTTACAGTAGTACTTTTTACGTACATTTTCGGGAAGTTCCGACCCATCTTTTTTGATGATTAGTAAAATTTGGGGCCATTGATAGAGTATCTTTAGACTTCTAACCAAGCTTTTTCTACCTATTTTGGTTTGACTTTGTGGAGATAATGGACATTAACATTATCGAAAGTTTGTGCATTAGGAGGGGGGCTGAACTGATGACCCCTACCCGACACGAACCGGGTCGTGTCTGTTTGTGCATTAGCAAAACTCGAAGCGTGAAGGACAAACTTCGCACCTAAGTATGTCTAAACATATGTTTAAGCACGCTTTTTCAAACAGGGTTTTTATGCAGGACAAAACCTGTAGCTATAATTAACTAATTAACATCTCACTTAGTTAACAACTTATTTGACTAACAACTGGAGGTAGGATAACTACCTAACCAACTACCAGTATTAACAATATTTCTGAAACATGTTACAATTAGGAATGACAAGTTATATTATTTTCACTCAAACCAATCTAAACCAATTAACAAACCAAATCCGAACAAATATTCTCATAAAAAGGCCAAATACAAAAAATGAACAGGAGAAGAGATTAGGAGAGGAGAAGTGAAGTGGAGGAAATGAACATTTAAAGCTAGTAGAGTTATCTTTTCTTTTTTGTGGTATTTGAATTAAAATTAATACAGCTTTCACTTGAGCAATGAAATTTGGAATTGCAAAATAAAGTCAAATGGGTCAGCGCCGTCTGTGGGAATCGAACCCACGACCACATGGTTAAAAGCCATGCGCTCTACCAGCTGAGCTAAGACGGCTTCAGTGTATCCCTTTTTGCTCTAAATTATATAATATATCCTAAGTAGTTTTCTACATTGTTTTTCTCTGTAGTATCTTGCTCATTTTTACTAATTCAAAGATTTTCTACTTGGTTACATTTTAAGAATATGTTTGTGAGATTTCAGTATTTAGATGTGAATCCCCTTAATTCCACTAGAACGTCATCACTTGATGTAGCATTTGTAGCCGCACCACCCTTCATGAAATCCAATGATCAAACCAAACAAAAGCAGTACGGGCAAGTTCTTGAGTGGCCGAATGATGGAAAAATGGCCAAGAAAAATGGTATTATGAAGAATCAAGATGGTATAATTAAGGATGATGGGAAAGTTGGGGTGATTTTGAGGTCTGGGAATGACATAAATGGTGTCGTCGAGAAATTGCATTCCCATTGTTCACCGGAAAATGGTGGGAAAGGGGCTGTCTTTAAGAAAGATAAAGTGAGCGGAAATGGTATTTTGAAGGACCCAGGTAGAAGACTGGAGAGTAATAGGAAAATTAGGGGTAAATTTGGGTCAAGGAATGTGGGGGAGAAAGTGAAGGCCAAGTGTTCGACGAAATGGGGGAGATATGGAGGGTCTATTCCTTCAATGTTGGAAGCATTGCACACTGTTAATGATTTGGATGAGGCTTTAAAGCCTTGGGATAAGAGCTTGACTAATAAAGAAAGAAGCATAATATTGAAGGAGCAGTTGGAGTGGAAAAGGGCATTGGAGATCTTCGAGTGGTTTAAAAGAAATGGTTGTGCTGAAGTTAATGTAATTCATTACAACATAATGCTCAGGATTCTTGGGAAAGCACAGCAGTGGGTTGAGGTTGAGAGGCTGTTGGGTGAAATGGGGGAGAGGAGGATTGAGCTGATTAATTCGACTTATGGGACTTTGATTGATGTTTATAGCAAAGGCGGGCTTACAGAGGAAGCAAGGAAGTGGTTGAAGTTGATGAGTGAACGTGGGATGGAACCCGACGAGGTTACCATGGGGATTGTGGTTCAAATGTACAAAAAGGCTGGTGAGTTTAAGAAGGCTGAGGAGTTTTTCAAGAAGTGGTCATTTACTTGTAAAGTGGATGGTACAAATGGTATCTTAGGGAAGAACGGGATTGTTGATGGTGATTCTGGGGCAAATGTTCGTTTAAGCGCTTATACTTACAACACCTTGATTGACACGTATGGAAAAGCCGGCCAAGTGAAAGAAGCTTATCAAACTTTCGAAGAAATGCTCAGAAGGGAAATTCGGCCGACCACGGTGACTTTTAATACCATGATACACATGTATGGCAACAATAGCCAGCTAGATGAAGTTGCTTCTTTGATGGAAAAAATGGAAAACTTCAAATGCTCCCCTGATACTCGAACTTACAATATCCTTATTTCCCTACACACGAAGTACAATGATATAAAAATGGCTGCAAAGTATTTGAAGAAGATGAAGGATGCTTCTCTTGAACCTGATGCTGTCAGTTACCGCACCCTCTTGTATGCATTTTCAATAAGACATATGGTTGGTGAAGCAGAAGAGCTGATTTCAGAGATGGATGAAAGAGGATTGGAGATTGATGAATTTACCCAATCGTCTTTGACTAGAATGTACATAGAAGCTGGGATGTTGGAAAGCTCTTGGTCATGGTTCGAGAGATTTCATCTTGCAGGGAATATGACTTCCGAGTGCTACTCTGCCAACATTGACGCTTTCGGGGAAAGAGATCATATTTTGGAAGCTGAGAAAGTTTTCAATTGTTGCTTAGAATCAAAAAGAATGACTGTCCTTGTATTTAATGTGATGATCAAAGCTTATGGCAAAAGCAAGAGATTCGACGAGGCATGCAGCATCTTTCATAGCATGGAGAAACATAGTATAATTCCTGATAAATGCAGCTATAATTCACTTGTGCAAATGCTAGCTGGAGCAGACCTGCCAGAAAAGGCAAAATTTTATGTCAGGAAAATGCAAGCCGCGGGATTGGTGACTGATTGCATTCCGCATAGCACTGTGATCTCGAGCTATGCAAAATTAGGTAGCATTGGCATTGCAGAGGGACTATACAAGGAGATGATTGGGATTGGCTTAAAACCAGATGTGATTGTTTATGGTGTTCTTCTAAACGCTTTCGCTGATAGCGGTAGTGTAAAAGAAGCTACTTGTTATGTAAATACCATGAGAGACCTTGATATACCCATGAATGCTGTTATATGTAAATCTTTAATCAAGCTTTACACCAAAGTAGGATATTTGAAAGAAGCACAGGAAGCATATGCGACGCTTCAATCCTACGAGGAAGATCTAGACGTATATTCCTCAAATTGTATGATTGATCTCTATAGTGAGCGTTCTATGATTTCACAGGCTGAAGAGATCTTTGAGAATCTCAAGAGAAGAGGGGACGCCAATGAGTTCACCTATGCTATGATGTTGTGTATGTACAAGAGGAACGGAAGGTTCATGGAAGCTTTTCAGATAGCATGTAAGATGAGAGAAGTAGGATTTATGAGAGACTTGTTGAGTTACAATCACGTGCTCGGGCTGTACGCGTCTGATGGGAGATTTAAAGAGGCAGCAGCCACTTTTAACGAGATGCTGAAATCTGCCGTCCAACCTGATGACTCGACGTTCAAGTCACTAGGAATTATTCTCTTGAAGTGTGGAGTTCCGAAGGATGCTGTACGTAAACTTGAAGTCGTGAGGAAGAAGGACGCTGAGAGCGGCCTGCAAGCGTGGACCTCTACCCTTTGTACAGTGATTGGCATGCCTCGAATCTCTGGCCCTGCTTAAATGTCTTTAAGCGCATGTAATGTAACATATTATTAGGAACTTTAGCAAAGAGTGCTTATCGAGATCAGATGCTGATGAAGAAGATGAAATACTGTTGATTTCCCTCATTTATTTCCAGCAATGGCAATGCAATGGTTGAAAATATGCCAACAAAATATTTCAATCCACATGCACACACCATTCATTCCCTTTTGGTTGATTCTTATTTCCTTTGTTGGGGCTTTTACTTCCCCTTATTGTTTGTATTGTGATCCTTGGACGATGGTCTTAATTGGGTAAACTTTGAGGGAAAAATACACAACTACTAAACTATTAAAATTACATTCCATAACTAACAATATAATAAATTAGTTTTAAAAATCAAGTGGAATCATCATCAACTAAGACACCCCAATCCACTCACCCATCCTTACAAGCTTGGACACTTCCCATATCAGTGAAGCAGAGCTGCTTCTCCTACCGAAGACGGCCAGATGGAGTTCGTTGCTCTCTTCTTACACAAGAAGTCGATTGGACTCTCACCGTCGATATCTTGTGTTGGTTGTGTCGTCATCTCGTTTTGGAAAATTGATTGAAAATGAATTAGTTTGAATTGGTAGGTGGTGGGATTGATGCAGGTTGTGGTGATCTATTATGTTTGCGGTGGTTGTAGTGTTGTTCTGATGGTGGTAATAAGGTGGTGGATCTAAAATGAGGTATAATTGCATAGTTGTTGTGACTAGATCTGTGAATACGATAATATATTGATTGTGAACTATGACTATTCGTGATCAATACTTTGTTAAATGTGACCACCACCACCACCACAGATCTATAGCCCACCACCTTCTCAGATCCACCGGTACACCACTAAACCATCACCTCCAATTTTAATTTCGTGTAAAAGATTCGCCATACTTGCCTGAATCACCTTCAGTCCCAAACTGTATCATGGACACATTTTGCGCCCTTTACCAAATGGTAAATGCTCAAAATCATGGCCTTTAAAATCAATATCATTCCCAATAAACCTCTGAGGACTAAATTCATTTGGTTTCTCCCATAGTGCATGATCTCTTCCAATAGTCCATACATTGACCCCCACTCTTGTTCCTTTCTGAATGTCATAGCCAGCAACTTTGCAGTCTTCTTGAGATAGTTGTGGCACCAGCATTGCATTGGTGCCACAGGGTGCAGACGCCTGGTTCTTTGACCAATGGAGAGAGAGAGAGCGCCGAGACGGTTAAGTGAATTAAAATCTATTCAACATCTGATTATTAAAATTTAAAACTTCTCCCCTGTTGTGAAACTATCAAAATCTAAGAACAATATTATAGAGAAGTAGAGAGAAATATTAGAGAGAAAGAGATGGAGAGAATTTCTTCATTCCAAGAGGTGCATTCATAATGAAATAAATGCCTCTATTTATAGGGATATAAAGCATTTATAACAATTATTTTATAATATAAATTAGGTAGAAATTAGGTAAGGGATTTCTTAATAATTTACAACACTCCCCCTTGAATGACTTATTGCTCAATTGCTGTCTCGTTAAAACATTGCTAAGAAAACCCAATGGGATAAAACTTGAGCGAAGAAAAAAGAGTACAGCTGCTCCCTCTTTGAATTATGAAGTGCTTCAGTACTTTAGTGCTGCCTCGTTAAAACCTTGTCAGTAAAACTCAATGGGACAAAATCTGAACGAAGGAAAAAGAGTACAGCTGCTGCCTCGTTAAAACCTTGTCAGGAAAACCTAGTAGGACAAAACTTGGACGAAGGAAAAAGAGTACAACATGATTCTCCCTCTGAAGTGTGCAATCAAGTATTCATGAACCTTTTGAATAATGATATCATCTTTCGTCTGGAATATGTATATATGAAAATCTTCTTGTGTGTAGCCGATATCATAACATTCTTCATAAGATGTCTATGATTTTCTTCATTTATTGATACCATTCCAGATGTCTATATTTTCTTCATTTGTTGATATCATTCCAGCACAATTTAAAGAGAGAACTTGTTGTTGAATTATTACTTGCAGATAGCTGTGACAATGTCTCAAAAACCTTGCTAGGAAAACCCAGTGGGACAAAACCTTAGCGAAGGGAAAAATAGTACATTATTCTCATTGATATGCCATAATTGCTGCCTCATTAAAAACCTTGTTAGGAAAACCCTGTGGGACAAAACATCAGTTAAGAGAAAAAGAGTGTTGTGCGTATTTGTTCCCTTCATAGGAATATCATAAGTATATTAATGCAATCTCAAATCATTTCATTAAACATATAGTTTTTGATGAGCTTTTATAAGTAGTTTATAACTCATTTATAATGTCATAACTCATTTATGATGTACTGAACATGCTATACCAAGCAATGTTTAGTTAGTTGACTGATTGCATTACTCAAATCTAGAATTGATTCACTTCTAGTGAAACTATCAAAATCTAGAATTCACTTTTGATGAATAATTAAATATTCATTTTCAAATTCACTTCTGGTGAATATTCATTTTCGGTGGATAATATAATTTTGCATGTTGAAAATCAATTGCATGCCCAAATATTCAAATATAATAATAGTACACTCCAATTTCATTTTCAACATATTATATTATGGGGTCATATGTATCATTCTTCATGTGATTTTATTTTAAGAATCACATTTCATTCTATAATGATACTATTCTGGCAAATTGAATCTTTCAATGATTTATACATGTATGTTCTTGCATTTTTTAAACTGCAATTTCTAATTTGCAGGAGTATAATCAATCATTGAAATAGATATCAATTTCGACATATAATCTATAATCATTTCGCTTGAAATCCCAACGTACCGCGATCAACTGGTACATCAAAGAAAACTCCCAAAGTACCGAGATGAGAATCACAATTTTTGATCTCACTCATTGGTATATCAAAGAGCTCAAACTAGTGATTTAGATTATAGTCCCATCCACCATATGTCATGCCAGTTCTTTGAAAAATTTAGCGCACAACGAGTCTTCTTTTACGACTGTGTAATATTTTTCATTTGTACAAATAACTACTGGCATTACACATTTAAGTGTTTGGACTTCAGGTCCTATAACAATAATCCCTGCATTAGGATTTTTATATTTGGCCAAAGTATTATAATTTCAAAAACCTCATTTTCATAAGAGGGTTGTGTGTAGTCGACTTATTTATCGATTCCATTTTATGTCAATATAAACATAACATAGAGAGATCTCTTTGTATATTCTATCATCAGGCCTGAATCTCTTATCATTTAACTATGTCCATTTTACTCACTATGAGTATTTAGCCTCAAAGGGATCATCTCAATTATTCAAGAGATATTTGTTTTTGGAATCGATTGTCATTATACTTCAGGCATAATTACGCTTTAAGCTTGATCACGCTTCATGCGTGTTATTGTTTAATTTCCCCATAATATTCAAGAATCTTGTATTATATCAGTCGGCTAAAAATGTCTCAACACATGTCATTAATAATTATGGATATAATCACAATCATATATCTAAGTGCATTTTGTTGGAGTGTATATGGATATCGCATTTTTTAGAAATCATAAAGCTTTACAAGCTAATCTTTATTTTATCTTATTGACATGTTTGTATGTAAAATATTGTTGCATGAGAAATATTTATATTCGAATTGTTTTCATAGCAAATAACTTGAGGTTTTTAATCTGCTAAACCATTAGCAATATAAAATTTTATTATCTCAACTAATTCGTAAAATCATTAATGACTTTAAGATATATTCATGCTAGCATTTATCACTTTGCTTGTAATATCATTACTTGAGCAAATAATCAGTCATTCATTTTCTTAGTGAGATAATTAATTTTCTTTTAAGAACAAGCAGCAATGATAACTTGTTAACCTGAACAATCTTCTGGTTCTTTAATGAATGCCATTTTGTATTCTCAATAAATCTCATTATTGAACTGGAATCTAACCAATCATTATAGAACTTCTGGTTCAGCAAGATATTTCACTTGTACATATATATGAACTTTTGGTTCAATACAGTATTATTTCATCAGTACATATTTCTGTATAGTTCAAATCAGTATACCTTTATTACTTTTAGTATACCGGAAAAATCAGGTACAATATCCAAGAAAATATCTCATGTTCTCAATCTTGTCGCCAAATCTTCCCTTATATCGAAAAAGGTAATGACGCATTATCTCATTGTTCCCACATTTTCAATAATTTATTCCATTATTTCTTGATGGAATTGATATCACGCGGAGCGCTCCTTTATGCGTTTAAATAATGCATTTAAATAGATCATTTGGGAAGAGATTAGATCCATAAAAAAATGGATGTTATATTATCAAATATTAGCAAATATTATTCTAATCTTCCGGTAAATGTTTTGAAAAAGATTTACTGAGTTCGACTTGAAAGATTGAGGCTGCTGATGGATCAAGGCATTCCAGAAGATGTTCGTTGGTTGATCCAAGCAAAAGTTCGATTAGCTAGTGAATTACCAGATTCATTTTCTAAGGACATGCCTGGCTTAGGTAAGAGTACTTTTGCAAAGAAGCGAAAAGCAAAAAGATTGAAAGGTTGTTACAAATGTGCTCGATGGACATGTAATACCCGTTGTAAGTCAGTAGGATATTCATCCATAAATCGAGATGATAAGATAGACTTCATTAAGGGTGGATTGAGTAAGGAGTCATAGGATGATATCCGATTGACTCTTGAGACACACCCTAGTGGGTATGTGCAGCGTGAGCTACTATCTTTATGGGCTAAATTCATCAGCGATAAAGAGCGTTATAGTCTCAAAAATATAATAGCAAAAGATCCTGTTTGCCAGACTGTTATAAACAATGATATTTTGGCTATTCAGCATTGATACAAGGTAAATCAGTATATTGTGTGTATATATTTGCACATATATTTATAAAATATTTTCATGTTTCATTTCTCGATCATTGATAAAGTGTATTGAAAAATCACCGAAAGGTAAGCTTTATCAAAAGTAGTGTAATTTAGTCAGAAGTAGGTTTTCACTTTTTCAAAAGATGAGCAGTAAATAGTGAAGTTTTTCAAGTTTAAAAAGCCAATGATTTTCACAGTTTCATGCATCCCAAAATATCATTTTCTCATAAGTTTTTCCTTCCTTATACTCTCAAAGATGGAAGGACCAAAACTTCGACATATCAAAACTATCTGTGTATTTTGTGGATCAAAAGTAGGGAAATGTTTTGGGTATCTAGAAGCAGCAGTGGATATTGGAAAGAAATTAGGAGAGAAATGTATCAATCTAGTATATGGAGGGGGCAGTAGTGGATTGATGGGTTGTGTTTCCCAATCTGCTCTCATAGAGCGAGTAAAAGTGATCGGTGTTATACCTGTTCCTTTGGTAGATATTGCAGGAAAAACACGAGGGCATGAAGTACAAACCTTATCTATCCATGAACGCATAACTTGCATGCTATATGGTTCTGATGTCTTTATAGCCCTGCCCGGAGGTTTTGGTACTTTAGAAGAAATCTTTATTATTACCTCATGTGCTCAACTGGATCTTCATACTAAGCCTATTGGGTTTTTAAATATTAACAATTTCTTTGATGGTTTGTTAACATTTCTTGATTATACTGTGGAACAGGGATTCATCTCTCCATTTTCTAGGAGAATCCTTATTTCTGCTCCTACTATCGAGGAACTGCTGGATAAGTTGCAATCATATATCCCCATACAAGATCCAGCAGGAGTTAAGATAGATTGGTCGCAAGGAAGGGGAATCAAGCGAAAATAGAGTCCGGTTAATGTAAACTTAACTTTGTGAACCCTAGAATAGGTGGTGGTAGAGTACATAGTATTCTCACTCTTGAGACACACCTTAAATTCTAGGATTTTATCAATGTTTAATCTTGTGTACCTCAAAGATTTAAGGTGGTAGAGTACGGAGTATTCTTACTCTTGAAACACACCTCTTTGAATGTTTCTTTATTTCCTCAAAAGATCAGAGGTGGTAGGATACGACTACTCCCGAAACACATCTCTAATTTTGAGGATCATAAATGTTTCCCCTTTTTTATTTTGCATGTATGACTCGTTTATACTTCTTCATGAGCAATAATAATAATATCATTTCAGTATGTTTAGATGATAATTTTTACTTCTTCTAAAGTAAATATGTACTTCTTCTGGAATACATAAGTGCTCGTGCAAGAACTTTTCCAGACACTTATCATCTAATATTCATCTCATAATACTGATGAGATTATTTTCACATTAGCCATATCCGTCCTATCATCTAATATTATCTTATCGTACATCAACATTCTCTTGTTGGATAATTCATTTTTATCTATCTTTTCAATACAGATAATAGTAATTTCTGGTACCGTTTGATAAAATATTTTTTTATCAACATTCACCAATTTTTTGGTAATGATAACTTCTGGTATCATTTGACAAAATATTTTCTAACTTTAGTATTGATAACTTCTGGTATCATTTGACAAAATATTGATAACTTCTGGTATCATTTGACAAAATATTGATAACTTCTGGTATCATTTGACAAAATATTTTCTAACTTTAGTATTGATAACTTCTGGTGTCATTTAATGAAGTATCAAATAACAATAATATTGTATATATATTAACAATAATAATACTAGGGTTATACCACCACGTATATATGTTGACAACAACCTCTAATATGTTATATACAATATTAATACTGAGGTTATACCACCACGTATATATGTTGACAACAACCTTTAATATGTTAGAATTAGCCAACAACTGAGGTGTTCATAAAATTTGAATATATGTAAAATATTCCATGTATTCAATTGATAGACCGACCATATAGACGGTGTTAACATAATGAAATAATTACCTTTCATGAGTGAGCGAGTCATATCTTTCAATCAAGGTATTCATAATAGTCCAATCCGTTACGATAATGAGTCATATCCAGTTAAGGTATAAATCTAGTCCATAATAACTCAATCCATCACGGTATGACAATAATTATATTACTTATACCTTATTTAAACTCTTTAATTTATTGATCACAGATTAATGTTAATTAGTTGTGAATATTATTAATGCTAATCATATAATTAATATGCATAATTATAATGAAACGATTTAAAATCTTACCACTATACCTACCAAGTTGGTAGATGATAAGTGCTTTATTAGCATGTATTTAATTCACTTATTATCCTATTTTTTTATTAGTTTGATCCTATTGAAGTATCGTTTAATGCATTTTTATTTATTGTGTTATACAGGATCGCAAAGAACGAAAAGAAAGGAAACATGACCAAAGAAATACCAAAAATCAAGAAGTGAGGTTCAAGGGCATATTCAAAGAGCTCCAAATAAATAATGGCATGTGGGAAGAAGATTAGATGCAAAAATTATGGTCAAAGAAGGTTTGGAATGAAATTGGAAATCAAAAACCCGCAAGGATTGTGATCATGAATTTTAGTCATAGATTGAAGCTCAATTTTTTCATAGAAGAATTTCGAATTTTGGAAGAGCTATTTCACAAAGAATTGTAGATATTTTAGTTTTCTTTCCAACGCAACTTGAATCACCATAATCGGACTTGGGGAGAGAATGTAATGACCAAAACACCGAGCACAGGCGCTTCTCGGCAGAAATACACTTACGGCCGTAAATGATAAAGTTACGGCCATAACTTCCAAATTCCGAAAATTTTCAGTAGCTAACTTACGGCCGTAATAAGGAAAGTTACGTCCGTAAATTTCTCTCCAAGGAATTTCATTATCTGATTCAAGATCTATCTTTGGTATATCTTTGGGGTAAAGTTAGGGCACGATTTTGGGAGTATTAAAGGAGGAAATTCACCACAAAAAAGGAGGCTGGACATTGAGGAAAATTGAGAGAAAAATATAGAGCATTCTTGGGAGATTTTCAAGCGCAAGAATATCAACAACAATGGAATTCATGAAGCAACTTGAAGAATCTACCACAACAATGCTAGGCTAAATTTCATATCTTGTTCAAAGGGGAAGTTGTGTCAATTTAATTATGTTATTTTCTTTTCCTACAAATTAGTAGCGTGAATTTATTCCTTTATTTCAATTGTCGGATTATTGTGTTTTGAATGTTCAATTGAGTTTATTTGATTAATAGTTTAATTTAGCCAATTGGATTATTGATCTTTGAATTCATGAATATGCTATGTTTAGATTCTTTATCCGTAATTGTCATTGAATCTTTACTTTAATAGCAAATAAATCTCGCGCGGGTTTAGTAATAATTCAACTTGGATTGATTAATTCGAGCTTGTGAAATTAACGATCCAATTCAATCTATTCTTCTAGATTTTCTTACTAGACGTGCATTAAATCCTAAGAGCTTGTTTAGGATTGTCCGTGGCTAGAATTGGTTCGAAGAACTTGTTTTGAATCAATATACATAAGGAAGAATTTAGATAATCAGATCTTGTTGATTATTTATGATTGATAATTGAATAGGGATATAAACACGTTACAAGGAAAATTATAATATTAATTAAGGGCACAACCGAACCCGAGAACAAGATTTCTTCTCATATTAATTATCTAGTTATATTTTATTATTTATTTTATGCATAGTTTTCATTCAAGCAATTTCACACAACAAAACCCCCATTCCATTCTAATTGATCGAACAACTAAAATTAGTTTCCGTTTCTCGTGGGATCAATCCTAACTCTCGCTACTACATTATTAATTATTATTTGACGAGTAAGGATTTATTTATTATTTTGGTGCATTGCGACACGCATCAAATTTTTGGCGCCGTTGCCGGGGAACGGTTAACCAATTTTGTATTTAATCAATTAGAATTTTATTTTTTCTGCATTTTTTTTATTTTCACTTTATTTCTATAATTTTTCAAAAAAAAAAAAAAAAAAATCTTGCTTGTCTACTTCTTTGCTTATTTGCGTAAAACTCGATAAACTTATTTTGAATTTTTTGATTTTGACCCAGAAGTCGAGAGAACTTTTCAACAGCAAAGAAGAGCAGCACAACCAATGGCAGTAGCTAACAATAATCTGACTCTCAAGCAACTAGCTACCCCGGATGTTGCTCAACAACCACTATGCATCACTTTTTCGGAAGTGGAAGAAGGCAGAACTTTTGAGCTAAAATCCGGACTGATCCATCTTCTGCCAACTTTTTGAAGACATCCCGGTGAGGACCCATACAGACACCTTAAATAATTTCATATGGTATGCGACAGTATGAGGCCAACAGGCATTACCGAGGAGCAAATAAAAATGAGAGCTTTCCCATTCTCATTGAAGGATGCCGCCACAGACTGGCTTTATTGTCTGCCGTCTGGAACAGTCACTACTTGGAATGACATGAAGAGGCTTTTCTTGGAGAAGTACTTTCCTGCATCAAGAGCTGGGACGATCAGAAAGGAAATATGTAGGGTGCGCCAAAACAATGGTGAATCATTATATGAGTATTGGGAGCGCTTCAAAAAGCTCATCTAGAGCTGCCCCCATCATCAGATCAGTGAGCAACTCTTGGTGCAATATTTTTATGAAGGTCTGGCACCGATGGATAGAAGCATGATAGATGCTGCAAGCGGAGGTGCATTGATGGACAAGACATCGGAACAAGCACGAGCTTTAATCTCCAATATGGCTGAGAACACTCAGTAGTTCAACTCCAACAGGGATATGCAAGTTCGGCGCGTGAATGAGGTAAGTAGTTCCAATATTGAAAGTCAATTGTTTGAACTAACAAATCTCGTTAAACAACTTCCTGTAGGGAAGGCACAACAGGTCAAAGCTTGTGGGATATGTGCAAACTTCGGACATCCAACAGATACGTGTCCGGTGTTGCAAGAGGGAAATAGTGCCCAGGTGAATGCTCCAGAAGGTTTCCCGTTCCAAAGACAGCAGTACAATCCGTACTCTAATACCTACAATCCAGGATGGAGGGATCACCCAAATCTGAGTTATGGAAATAACCAGCCCTCGGGTTTTGTCTCTAACAAACCGTAAGGACAATTCCAGCAACAAGGGAAATTTCAACCTCCAGAGCAGTATCACCAAAGACCCCAAAGTTCAGGTATGTCTCTTGAAGATATGATTAAAGCATTGGCGTGTAACACACTTAAATTTCAGCAGGATACTAAGTCTAGCATTCAAAATCTGGAGAACCAGATGGGTCAAATGGCTACTGCCATCAACAGACTTGAGGCACAAACCGGAGGAAAGCTACCATCTCAACCTGAAGTAAATCTAAAGAACGTGAGTTCAATTACTCTCCGAGGTGGAAAAGATCTTGAAGAACCGCAACTGAAACCTACCGCAATCGAAGAGAAGGAAGTTGAGGGAAGGGAAGTCGGGAAGAACGACAGCACCTCAAAAAGCTCGCAAGTAAAAACAGATTCCACTTTAAATGTTAAACTAACTTCACCTCCCTTTCCCAGCAGGTTAGCAAAAGCGAACAAGGAGGGCAAGGAAAAAGAAACCCTGGAGATGTTCAGGAAGGTGGAAATCAACATTCCACTTTTAGATGCAATCAAGCAAGTGCCCCGATATGCGAAGTTTTTGAAGGATCTGTGCACCAATAAGATAAAGCTAAAGGGAAATGAGATGGTAAGAATGAGTGAGTCTGTATCTGCACTCCTTCACAGAAAATTACCTCCCAAGTGTAAGGATCCAGGTATGTTTACCATAACTTGTCAAATAGGCAATAAGAAAATAAATCCTGCTTTAATAGACTTAGGAGCATCTATCAATGTAATGCCTAGGTCCACCTATGCTTCCTTAAAACTTGCCAAACTGAATGAAACTAATGTTATAATTCAACTAGCCGATCGTTCTAATGCTTATCCTAACGGGGTAGTTGAAGACATTCTAGTGCAAGTAGGCGGGTTAGTATTTCCTGCAGATTTTTATGTATTGGACATGAATGATGACCACTCCCCCAACTTTACTCCTATTTTGTTAGGCAGACCATTTCTAAAAACATCTAAGACCAAGATAGATGTTAGTAGTGGCTCACTTACCATGTAATTTGATAATGAGATTATTCAGTTTAATATTTATGATTCCGTGAACTACCTTGATGATGATAATCCTGTTCATTCTGTTAATGTTATTGATTTTTCAGTACAGGAAACTTCAAACTTGGTGGAAATGGTGAAAAACCAGGTAAAATCTCGTGTATTACATTTCCAACTTCTGATGACATGCTTTTGCCCCCTGTCTTCCAGGCCCTAATGAAAAATATGAAAAAGAAGTTGAGCTTTGAAAATCCACCTAATCCCGGTTGAAGGAGGAAACAACAAGTCTAGCCAAAGACAGTAAACAAAGGCGCTGCTCGGGAGGCAACCCGAGAGGGGAGTTTCTTTACTCCCTCAAATTGTTATTTATTTTTTTATTTTTTTCATTTTTGTCATTTTCCTTATTAGTTAATTTCATTCAAAAAAAAAACATGTCCCCTCCTTTGATTCCATTCACATTCCCCTATTTTGTTTTGTATTGTCACGCTCCACATTGAGGACAATGTGGAATTCAAGTGTGGGGGGAATGATTATCTATTATTTTTTGTTATCCCTGTTTTATTCATCTTCTTTCAATTTTTTTTGTTAGTTAGCTTTAATTGTGCTTAGACCCACATTTCAGTTTAATAGGAAGCAGCCCCACTTATGATTATTTTTGAACCACCAACTTCCTAAATTGCATAATCGGATAAACAATGAGCACATAGAGATGAGTTTTCCAATAATTTCTGAATTAGTTTGAAAATGGGGACAAATTGAAAAATTTCTGCAACCTAATTGAGTCAAACCAAAATTGATATGATAAAATACCGCCCCGAGTAACTTCATTCTATCCTTATCCCCTAGATTTTTAGTTCGGAATGAAGACTGAGCAATGACCTATAACTCATAATTGGATGGGAGAAGCACATATAAACCATAATTTTTGAGCTTTTGAGCCTATGAGCTACTTTTACTCTTTATATTAAGCTCTACTTTTTGATGTGTGTCCTGTATGATTGGTTTGTGCTTGGATGTGCTTTCTTGTGCATACCGTTGTAGCTTCTTGGCTCAAGTGGAAAATATAGTAGAGGCATTAGGTTAAACCAAATTTGACCTGCTAAAAGGGCCTACCATGATACATGTACCAATAGAAGCCTTTTTGAGCCTTAGCATTTCCTTGAAATTTTGATGCCACGCTACAAGCCACGAATACTCTTTCTTTTGCACAGTCTCTGTTTTGAACCCATAGAGAAGGGATTCGCAAGCTTTTGTTGATTAAGGATCGTGCTGTAGTCTAAGTCTAAGAAGTTGCAATGGTTATCTTGTGTTGGGAGACGGTTGTGTAATGGACTGAATTCAGGGGAATGTAATTCTATCTTGTGCTAATTGGTGACTGCGTAATGATTTGAATAAAAGAGAAAAAGTTGCAGTCTGTACTTGAAAAAAAAAGAGGGAGAAAAAGCAATGAAAAGGAAGTTTAGTCATGAAAATTAGTAGTTGATGATGTCAAACACTCAACTTGTGAAAAAAAAAGAGATTCAAGTGTGAACAAAGTTGGGTAGCGGGAAACAATGAAGTTCGTATTGAGAGTGAAGGAAATAATATCATTGTGAATTGACTTGGTTTGCGAAATTCCTTCTCGACTCAGCCTAAATATGTCATTTTATCCTACCTGACCCGAAGCCCCGTTACAACCAAATAAAGATCTTTACTTTGCACTTGTGTTATTGTTGGCTCCGGTTATGACATTTGAGCAGTCTGTGGTAATAGATTCTCCATGCAGTGAGTTGAGTGAAAATTCTCACCCTTATACACTTTGTGGGAAGAAAGAAATATCTAGTGAGGGTGTTAACTCCCATTACATATGCTTATGAGTGGTTTGAATTGCTTGGTCTATATTCTGTGCTTTCGAGTTGGCCAAAAACTAACACCCATGTAGTAAATCATTGATAGAGGTTAAGAGAGAACTCACGAGAGGTGGGAGGATACAAGCCACATTGGGAAATGAATTGGGCCGAGGGTATTGATTTTCATTTCTGTTCAGAGGATATTGGATGATGCATCTCTTGCACACACTAACACACTCCGGTTATGCAATTGAATTTTCATGCTAAAAAAAAAGAAGTGGGCTGTAACCTTGACTTTCCGATTGTAGGTCTATCTTTTTGTTTGAATTATATTTCTTTTCTTTCACATCATTATTCGAGGACGAACAATGATTTAAGTGTGGGGGGATTTGATAAGTGCTTTATTAGCATGTATTTAATTCACTTATTATCCTATTTTTTTATTAGTTTGATCCTATTGAAGTATCGTTTAATGCATTTTCATTTATTGTGTTATACATGATCGCAAAGAACGAAAAGAAAGGAAACATGACCAAAGAAATACCAAAAATCAAGAAGTGTGGTTCAAGGGCATATTCAAAGAGCTCCAAATCAATAATGGCATGTGGGAAGAAGATTAGATGCAAAAATTATGGTCAAAGAAGGTTTGGAATGAAGTTGGAAATCAAAAACCCGCAAGGATTGTGATCATGAATTTTAGTCATAGATTGAAGCTCAATTTTGTCATAGAAGAATTTCGAATTTTGGAAGAGCTATTTCACAAAGAATTGTCGATATTTTAGTTTTCTTTCTAACGCAACTTGAATCACCACAATCGGACTTCGGGAGAGAAAGTAATGACCAAAACATCGAGCACAGTCGCTTCTCGGCAGAAATACACTTACGGCCGTAAATGATAAAGTTACGGACGTAACTTCCAAATTCCGAAAATTTTCAATAGCTAACTTACGGCCGTGATAAAGAAAGTTACGGCCGTAAATTTCTCTCCAAGGAATTTCATTATCTGATTCAAGGTCTATCTTTGGTATATCTTTGGGGTAAAGTTAGGGCACGATTTTGGAAGTATTAAAGGAGGAAAATCACCACAAAAAGGAGGCTGGACATTGAGGAAAATTGAGAGAAAAATATAGAGCATTCTTGAGAGATTTTCAAGCGCAAGAATATCAACAACAATGAAATTCATGAAGCAACTTGAAGAATCTACCACAACAATGCTAGGCTAAAATTCAACTTGGATTGATTAATTCGAGCTTGTGAAATTAACGATCAAATTCAATCTATTCTTCTAGATTTTCATACTAGTCGTGCATTAAATCCTAAGAGCTTGTTTAGGATTGTCCGTGGCTAGAATTGGTTCGAAGAACTTGTTTTGAATCAATATACATAAGGAAGAATTTAGATAATCAGAGCTTGTTGATTATTTATGATTGATAATTGAATAGGGATATAAACACGTTACAAGGAAAAGTATAACATTAATTAAGGGAACAACCGAACCCGAGAACAAGATTTCTTTTCATATTAATTATCTAGTTATATTTTATTATTTATTTTATGCATAGTTTTCATTCAAGCAATTTCACACAACAAAACCCCATTCCATTCTAATTGATCGAACAACTAAATTTAGTTTCCGTTTCTCGTGGGATCGACCCTTACCCTCGCTATTACATTATTAATTATTATTTGACGAGTAAGGATTTATTTATTATTTTGGTGCATTGCGACAAGCATCAGTAGACTTTTGTTAATTCCACCAAGTTAGTGTTGGACACCATGATCACAACTGCAGCCGTGCCTTTAATCTAAATTTTCACAAATCTCCCGAGCATGAAGTAGCTTTTCTCTTCTCATTTTTTTTTTCCATCGAAGTATTCATCTTCAAGATCAATTTCACAATTCCAGTAGTCTTAGCAACAATATGGGATTTAATTGAGTGGTTCGTGTTGATTAATAATAATCTGGGTTCTGATACAGAGGTTCATCAGTTAGATGCAACTGTAGAGCATACTCCCGTCATATTACTCAATAGGCTAGAGACTCGTGCTGATAACGTGTTGTGAAACTATCAAAATCTAAGAACAATATTATAGAGAAGTAGAGAGAAATATTAGAGAGAAAGAGATGGAGATAATTTCTTCATTCCAAGAGGTGCATTCATAATGAAATAAATGCCTCTATTTATAGGGATATAAAGTTAATCATAACAATTATTTTACAATATAAATTAGGTAGAAATTAGGTAAGGGATTTCTTAATAATTTACAAAATCCCCAATGTATTTGAATTGTAAATTTTAAAGTTGGTTTTCCCTTTATTTTTACTAAGCCTTTATTTGGTACTTTTTAATTATTTATCTTTTTTTCTACAGTAATCAATCTCAACTATTTATTAAAAGTTAAATTCACAATATTTGACTTTTCAACCAAATTTCAATTATTCATTTTCCTAAAAATCACTATTCATTTAAAAAAAAAAAAAACTCTATTTAAAAAATACCAATCACACTCTAAACTTTATCGTTGTAAGTAGCTTATTTTGAGCTAAATAAAATATCTTTTTAGTGTTTTTCTCATTTTCAGTCAATTGTTCGATATTCACGCTCGAATCAACGAACTATTGATTATCAAATTCCTGATATTTGAAGGTGTTCTTTGTTTTGTACACATCCAAATGCTCTAGTGTACATTTTGGGACCATGGATATTTCAATTTGCCTAGTCAAGTCCAAACTCAGGCCTAAATGAAGTTCCAACCCAAAATCAATTGGTAATGGGTGGAGTAACCCACTTAGGTTATATGATGATTTATTTCCCTTCTCACATTCGATGTGGGATTGTTTGCATTCTCAACAATCATTCTCTCAAACAAGGTTTACGAGATACACCTGGTCCATCAAGTCCTCCCTTAAGATAAATCCCGTCATATCTACTCATTCTTAGAGAGATCACCATTCACCGAGATAATTCACCATAACCGCTGCACACTATGTTACCATGAATTTTCCATCTCGTGATAAACCACAAGAATTCTTCATCTTGAGGCTCATCATCTCGATTCATCTGCCGTTGTCAGGGAGTCACGTTCATCCATTTAATCATATATCCATCAGACAATCTTTGTGTCTCTGATATCAAACACTACTACAAACTCACTAGGCTCTACTAGATTGTTGACGAAAAAATTAAATATAGTTTTTTTTTTTCGTTTTTGGGGTCCGGAAACCTTTGTTTATTTATTTTTTTCCCATTTAACCAAGTCCGGAAACCTTTCAAAGAAATGATGAAGAAACAATGGTTAGAAAGGAGTGTAGGATTGGTACGGATTGCACACACACTATTCCAACTCTCAACTCATTGAAAAATCTACCAGGTAATACAAAAATTCGGTGAATAACCACTTTTAAGTCAAAATTAGTTGAGAATTCAAAATGATTGCACAACACAAGCACCATAGCTTTGGTTTGCAGGAATAAGGATTTTAGTTTACAATTTTGCTACAAGTACTTATAATTTGACATATAGGTTGACATATTGCATAGTTGGCAGAATCATATTAAATCACACATCACATCAATTTTTAAATCAACGTTCATAAACTTGCCAATTCATTTTTTTTGTCAACCTATTTGTCATGCTCTAAGTACAACTAGTGATGAGTTCCGGAGTGGCTCGACGAACGTTGACCCGTTGCACGTGCCCGTAGGACCAATAACGAGGCAAAGAGCCAAAAGAATCAAGCAGACAATGCAAGGATTCATGCAAGCGTAGATGGATGAGTGTTCGAGTGCAAAGACCTTGTTTACGTTGCATAACAAAGTGGAAGAAGAGCCAAAGTTATTACAATGCATTCGGATCAAAGAAGAACAAGAAAATAAGGCAGAAGTAGAATCACGGCCGTAACACCTCTTTCACGGCCGTAAAATCATCTTATCTAAATTTGTGCAGAAAGACAGTCACGACCGTAAACCATGATCTCACGGCCGTAACATTATCAAGACAAAATTATGCAGAAGAGGACTCACGGCCGTAAAGGACATCCTCACGATCGTAAATAAAGTTCAGTAGTTTTTATATTTTTATTCAGAGAGTCGATTACGGCCGTATATAAATTTGTCACGGCCGTAACATGTATTTTGCTTTTTAGTCCGTAAGTCACTTACGGTCGTAAACTTAAAAGTTACGGCCGTAAATTAGGCGGCGTATTTTTAACCTAGTTTCAGCGTTTAGTTTATTTGCAATTCTAGTTTATTTAGGTTTCTTTATTTTGTTAGCCTATATATATGGTTTTATTCAGCATTGTAAAAGACAACTATTATTCTTGAGATTAATGATATTGAAGGTGAGATATTCCCTTAATTTCTTCGTGTTCTCGTCGAACAAATTGAACTTATCAAAGGATTTGACAACCTTTATGGCGTTCCCCCTTTGTGGTTCTTATCTCCGCATCGTAACGGGTTTTGGGTTTAATATACCCATAGTTCTTGCGTCGTGAGGTCGGGGTTGCATTGTTACCGTCTACTATCTTGGATTTTAGAGCGTTCGGCGTTTAATTTCACGTGTTCTTGGTGATCCCCGTATCGAATAACATCATCTAGCATTTTTGTTTAGTTTAGCCCACCCTTTGAGGGTAGTTGACCTTCAACTCCATCCATGCAGACTGATAAGCAAAAGGTAGAGAGAAGCAATATGAGAGTTGGAGTGAGACCTCTAAAAGAGGCATGAAACCTACAATAGTATAAAGAAACCCAACGATCCAATTACGACCAACTAAATTTGACCAATTTGAAGTGAGAAGCAAGTTAATGTTGAGTTTGATAGCTAACTTCCAAATTAAGTTAATTTCACATTTGTATACATTCATTATCCAATAGAGTACTAGAAATTTGTAGAAACATTGTAAAGCTGAGTGTTAAGCAAAGTGAATTGTTGATTTAAGAATCATAGCTTCCACGACAATTGAAAAGGAAAATAAGCTAAATAGAGATTAAAATCAAATCTTTAACGAATTTTGATAAAAGTTGGTGAGATGTATGGTTAAAAAATTGTGTGATTCATGAAATATATGGTTGTAATTCATTATTGACTTTGATTTTGATAAAAAATTTGATTTTTAATCAAGAACAAAAAGAGACTAAATTGTAATTTTATTCGTCATTCATAGTGTATTCAACGAGGCGCTAACTAAATACTATCAATCAACAAAGAAATATTGGAATTTTTGTCCGTGGTGTGCATGCAGTAAATATTTGTCTTTACAAATGGATTGTCCAACCCGAACGGTCACAATTTCTACACTGTTCTTATGACCTGAAGCGTCATGTTTGACCCTGCATCTGGTTCATTGTGCCATGACAGAAAAACATCATTTAGACCTAATTTCAGCTCCTCCCACTGCAAATCCCCACCTTCAACCCCTCCGCCACCAACCATCTTCACCTCCACCAACCATAGCTCATGCGCCATCTCCCAAATTTCCACTACCAATAAAGCACTTCCCTTCACCAACCCAATTCCCCCACCTTTCCGTCTCTCTATTTTGTACCCCAATCCTCCCCCAATTCTCACCACCTTTTCCTCGATTTCCTCCACCTTTGAAATTGAAGTAAATCTCATCTCTTTACTTTTCCTTTCTGATTCAAAGAGCCCGGATAAATCCAACCCCGAAGACATCGAAATTATGTCGAAAGCATTTATTCTAGCCAAGTAATTCAACTTTCGATCCAAAAGTTGATGCCTGTGTGAAACCAAAGATTGTTGTGAAAATGACTTGTTGAACCAAGGAAGTGTGATTAACTCTTCGAGACTCAACCTGGTTTTGGGATTGGGATCCAACAAGCGTAATATAATATTCTTCGCCGGTTTTGAAACCCACGGAGGGAACTCAAATGCGCGATGGTGTATTGCACGGTACAAGTTTGCTAAATTTCTGTCATCAAAAGGAACACAACCCACAAGAAATACGTACAAAAGAACTCCAGATGACCACGCATCAGCCTTTGATCCATCATATCCTTTTCGATAGACTACTTCCGGCGCGGTGTATGCCGGTGTGCCGCAGGCTGTGTATATTAGGCCGTCTTTTTTCTGCTCCGGCAGAGCGGAGAGTCCGAAATCTGTGATTTTCAGTGACCCTTTTTTGTCAAGGAGTAGATTTTGTGGCTTGATGTCGCGGTGGGCTATGCCATTTTGGTGGCAAAAGACGAGGGCGGAGACTAGCTGGTGGAAGTACCGGCGCGCGGTGGATTCGGAGAACCTGCGCTGGCGGCTGAGTTTGGCAAAGAGCTCTCCGCCTGGTGCGAGCTCCATGACTAAGTAGATTTTGGTTTTGGTGGCCATGACTTCTTGGATTTTGAGGATGTTGGGGTGGTGGTCGAGGCGGCGCATGGCTGAGACTTCACGAACTATGCGTGGCTCCATAGCGGCGTCAACTGTGGTGGCCTTGTCAATGACCTTGATGGCTACATCTGATTTGTCATCTAATGAGGTTGCATGATATACTTTTGCAAAGCTTCCACGGCCAAGTAGGCGGCCAAGTTGGTACTTTTCTAGTATGATTGAGCCACTGCCACCAGAACTGGTGGATCTTGTGATTTTGGTGGTGGAGGGCGGTGGTGGTGGGGATCTTTTGGGGTCCATGCCACTAGCACCGGTGGTTTACAGGGTTGGGTGAGTGCCTGAGTGGGTCTGTCACAGAGGGGCTCTGTGTGCGCTTATTGATTTTATAGGGGACTTGAGTCGACCTAATCTGTCATTTTAAGGGATTTGATGAAGGTCATTAATGTATTCAACGGCTGTCATGTTTTTAACACTAATTTTTTTTCTAACGCTGTTTTTAATAACAATTAATTATATGTTAATTTGGAAATTAGTGGCAGGCCTAATGATTAATTTTAATTTAACTCAGCAATTAATTAGGTTGGGTGGGCCAGTACGTTTACTAAAAATGAAAATAATATATCAGGTATTGTAATTTGTAATTGGAAATAAAAAGATTATGCTCCTGCTTGCCCTTTTTTGAAACTAAATATAAACAATTAAAAATAAATAAATAAGATCTGAACAACAATTTGTAATCACTAATAATAATATATATATATAATATAATATAATATTAATAATATATAAAAGTATGAATGTGGGGAAATCTTTTAATTGACAATAATGTCCCAATATCTATTTTGCTTTTGTCTCTAATACTCATATTTAATAAAGGAATCCATATAAATATAAATAAATGTTAGTGACTTTTCAAATGACTTTAATTTAATTAAAATAATATAATCTTCTAATTCTAATCTATCTAATCTAATATAATATAATCTAATCTAATCTATCTATCTAATCTAATCTAATCTAATCTATCTTATCTAATCTAATCTAATCTAAATATATAAAAGTATGAATGTGGGGAAATCTTTTAATTGACAATAATGTCCCCACATCTATTTTGTTTTTGTCTCTAATACTCATATTTAATAAAGGAATTCCTATAAATATAAATAAATATTGAGTGACTTTTCAAATGACTTTAATTTAATTAAAATAATATAATTTTCTAATGTAAGATTCTTATATTCAATTATATAACTTATAAAACATGTTTATTGATATTTTTTTTCAATTTTTTTCAATATTATAATTCAACATATATATATTTATATAGTTTTTCAAATTCAATTATTACGACATTAAATCAACTCAATTGTATGATTATTCATATTTAATGTTTAAGAACAAGATATAACTTTTTGATATGGATGTGGGGAAATCTTTTAATTGACAATAATGTCCCCACATCTATTTTGCTTTTGTCTCTAATACCCATATTTAATAAAGGAATCCATATAAATATAAATAAATGTTGAGTGACTTTTCAAATGACTTTAATTTAATTAAAATAATATAATTTTCTAATGTACGATTCTTATATTCAATTATATAATTTATAAAACATGTTTATTGATATTTTTTTTTCAATTTTTTTCAATATTATAATTCAACATATATATATATATATAGTTTTTCAAATTCAATCATTACGACATTAAATCAACTCAATTGTATGATTATTCATATTTAATGCTTAAGAACAAGATATAACTTTTTGAATTATAAATTTGCATTGATAGTTTATATTCTTAGTTTATCTAACTTTATTTTTTTGTTATTGACTTAATAACTCATTTAAATATAGATGTTATAATTTTTATCTAATATTAGATTTTGGTAATATTATAATTGAATTAAGATGATCTAAAAAAACTAATGACTTTTTGAATAATCAAAATAAAAGAATAAAGTGATTTATTTATTTGGACGCTAACTTGAGAGTAAAGAAAGATAAATTCGTAAATTATTAAAAAGATGTTTATAGATAAATAAGTATTCAATCTCCACTTATATGATGAACGTAATTAAATAAAAAATGAAACCCCTAAGTTGAGACGAAAAATGAATTTATTTTATAGTTAAAATGTATTTTCAACGCCTTCTCGAATTTACGCTCACTATAGACATTTTGTTTTATAAAATGTCTTGATGTACAAATAGTTAATTGGGAAGAACTGGAAAATATCGATTATAAATTTATTCAAAAATATATATATATATATAAAGTAAATGAATAATTTTTATATAAATAATTATTTCACTATTAAAATTACTAATATTACTTAATTTGACACAAATACGAAAGTTAAATAATTTTAATGATTTTCTTTTTATAATTTCATTATATAGAAAACATAAGTATAAATTATTTTATCGCGTAAATAAGATGTGAGAAGCACATGGAAAAAACTAGTTGGAAATAAAAAGATTATGCTCCTGCTTGCCCTTTTTTGAAACTAAATATAAACAATTAAAGAAAAATAAATAAGATCTGAACAAAAACTGAAAACACACATGCGTGTGTTTGGCCCCTTTTTGTGAATGGTATTGTTTTGAATATTATTTTTTGAAGAATGTGTGATTAAAAATGTTTGAAAAGTTAAATTTAGCCTTGATTGAATTGAAATTTGACAATTTTATGTAGTAGTTCTCATATAAATAGATGATCTTATTCATTATTGTAGAGCACATTAACTAAAGAGTTTTGTGAGGAAAAATATTAGTTTAGCATAGAGGTGTCAAAACGGACGAACAGACTAGATCCGTGAAAATCGGCCCGGATCGACCCGGGACAGCGGGCCGACCCTTGACCCCGTGCGGGCGGTTCACGGGTTAAGAAGTTATGAACTGCGGGTTTTGTGGGTCAAACCTTCGCGGATCGCAGTTAACCCCCTGGCCCGTTAAAAAAAAATTGTTTTTATTAAATATGGTAACATTGAAAATCTCACTTTTTCTACAAACTTTAATACAACTTTTAAAGCAAAATCTTATTTTTTTTTCCTAATAGCTAAAAAACGTAACGTTCTTTGATAATAGTAGTTAGAAATACATTTAACATTTAATTATTAATTGTTTATATTTTATTTAAATTTGCAAATTTAGAAGTAATTCATATAATATAACATAAAATATAATTTTAAATTCTATATAAATATTTTATGGTATAAATATGAATTTATCATTTTAATCTTTTTGTATTTAGAAACTTGATAAAAAAAATTACTATAAATATGAAAAAATCTCAAATCAGAACGAACCGGGACCCGCATGGGCTCGACCCGGATGGGCCAGCGGGCGGACTTGAGTTGTAATTCAAAATTTTTGGGCTGACCCGGAACCGACCCGTAACCCGCTGCGGGCGGGCTTTTTTTTTCAAGCGGGTTGTTACCGGGCTTTTATGTTGGCGGGCCGACTCAGCCCGAACCACCTGGATTGACACATCTAGTCTAACAGCTTGGTTTTTTTTTTTTTTTTTTTTTTGTATAAAGAAGTAGAAATTAGAGAAATTGTAAAGCATGGATTTTTTTCCTACAATACTTGAGGGTTTATTGAGTAAAATTCTATATAATTGTAACAATTTATCATATAGTGAAAAGCTATGTCGATCTGTAAATTTTGCGTTGTTGTTTTATTTTCTTGTTTGATCAATTATTTCTTGAATATCAAAAAGATCCTGTGAGTTAAATAAAGAGGGAATCTACGCTTAATTTCCAACAAGTGGTATCAGAGCATCAGGTGGTTCGAAGAATTAGAGCAAAAGAAAATATGTCTATCAAGAATACGATGTGGAGAAATTTGATGGGATGTTCAATTTTGGCTTGGGACAAATACAGGTTAAGGATGTTTTGATTCAGGTGAGTCTGCACAAAGCTTTTAAAGGGAAAACCAACCAAGAGTTCTGACAAAAGAAAAGAAAAAGAAATTGAATTCAACAAGAATAATGGATATTTGGCAGATTTGGATTTGAAGGCTAGCCGTTAGTACAATACGACTTTGTTTGGAAAATATTTTTTTTGCAAATATTCATGGAACAACTGCTGCGAAACAACTTTGAAAAAATTTGGAAAAGTTGTATCAAACAAAAAGATTGTCAAACAGGTTGTATCTGAAGGATCAGTTTCATTCTTTAAGAATGAATACATGTACAAAAATCTCTGATCATCTTAGTGTTCTTAATGAGATTGTTTCTAAACTAGATACCATTGTAATCAAAATCGAAGAAGAGAATAAAGCATTGAGGCTCATTTAGTCTCTTCCATTCACGTTTGAGTACATCAAGCTAATTTTAATGTACGAGAAAGAAACAATGAATTTTGCAGAAGTTACGAGTAAGTTGATCTCTAAAGATCGGAGGTTAAGTAGAGGCGATAATTCATCTAAAAAAAATTTACTTGTTATTGAAAAGTGAAAGGGAGTAACTCCATGAAAAATAAGGTAGCGTGTTGGAACTGTGGACCATCTGGTCATGTGAGAAGAAATTGTCCAAATAGTGGAGCTAACTCAACTAACTTTTTGAAGGTGGACAATGCGACTCTCTTGGTGGAGGGCGATGATGATGTAATTTGAGTAAGATGGTGACAATATCATGGCATGACGTCAATTGCCATGATAGATGATGTATTCTTACTTGCAGGTATATGTATTTGCACAAAACATTGGTTTGATATAGATGCAATGTATGTAATTGAATTTATGTCAATGGTTAATGAGTTTTCAATGAGAACCAAACATGGGAATTGCATCATAATTTTCAGCAATTTTGTTTTGACAGGGACATGTGAAAAGCTTGGAATTCGTTGATAATTTTGAGTGGTTATACTTATATGGTGGAATATAGGATCTACAAAGTTTCTCAAAGGTTTACCCCCTTTTTTTCAAAGTATTGTGAAAAAAAAAAAAAGATAGAAGTTTTGATTTGTTTTCAGTAAGGTGGAGATTGTTGGGATAATTGCCTTAAACAAGTTTTAATACCAATTGAATGTTTGTTCTATGTTTGTGAAAAGGATTTCAACTAGGATTGTTTTAAAGTTTGGAAGACTCCTATTACAAAAAGGTATTAAAATAAGATTTGATTCTTTTTGGAATAAATCTTCTATTTTTCTTTTAGCATTAGGAAAGAGTTTCTTTAGCATTTGTTGAATTGAAATTTGATTCTTCTTAATGTAGTAGTTGATCCTATAAATATATGATGTTATTCATTATTTTAGAGCACATTGGCTAAAGAGTTTATGAAGAAAAATTGTATTATAGCATATTGATTTTCTTGTTTTCTTAGTGGGCTGTACAAAGAAATAGAAATTAAAAATGTGGTAAAACTTTTATATTTTTCCTACAATACTTAAGGGTTTGATGAGTGAAATTCTATATAATTTTAACAATTTATTATATAGTGAAAAACTTACACGATCCGTAAATTTTATGTTGTTATTTTATTTTCTTGTTTGTTTAATTATTTTTTGAAAATCAAAATGACTCTTCGGGTTAAGTTGAGGGAATTAATTACCAACAGATAATTCCCCTGATAAAAGTATTCCGCAAGTTATTTCTAGTCAAAGAACAAATGACACAAAGACCGGTAGCTGTTAAATACAAGAAAAATTAGGCTGCATTTGATTTGTTATTAAAAGATTTATTATATTTTTCAGGGAAAATACCATTTTCTACTTTTTTTTAATCTTTGGTGTGCTTGGTTGCCAACTTTTTCCAAGGAAAGCATTTCCTCGCTTTCCAGAATGCTTTCCTGGCGCGTGATGCCAATTCCTCCAAAATTGAGAAATCATTTTCCAGCAATGGGAGGAGGTTTTATTTCTAGGTAAAATATTTTTTTCATTTTCGCCACGTTTGATCATCTTTGTTGTTATTAATTGATTTTTTTTTTTTTTAGAAATTAACATTACTATTATCACGTACAAATGTGTGGAAAAAAATATTTTTTTGATTAAAATAACTAAATTTTGCTTTATTTTCCATGAAAAATAATGCCAATCAAACAACAAAAGTTGGAAAATTTCCCATTTTTTTCACCTTGAAAATTAAACAAATCAAACACATTAAACTTCAAATTTTGAGAAATTCAATTCATAGAATTCATTTTCTTTCCACCCAAATTTTAACTAGATCGAACCTAACTCGTTGATTTGAGACCACATGAACCCATGATTTTTTTCTCTCAAACCGAATCAAACCGTTGGCTTGCTTTTCAAAAATCGCAAAAAATTGAACCAACCCGCTTTTATTTTTTAATTAAAAGTTAATTTTATTAATTTGAATTTACCATTTTTCTAAAAAAAAGTCAAATTTAACTATATAAAAAAAATTCTCGTGCATATCTTTTCTCTTTTTATTGCATTAATTATGATGATCCCAGAAAAAAAATGTATAGAAGTTTCCTACTTTGCAGTTTGAGCCATATATACACTGAAAGTAAGAAAATTATACAAAGCAAGAAAATTGACCAAGATAATGTAACAATATATAAGTTGTAATTACAATGAACTGATGAAAATGAAGAGAAATTTAAATCCTGAACTAGAGCAATCAAATCTTCAAATGATGTGCAGTACATATCAACAATTGACAGTCTGAAAACTATTCTCCCACTTTTCAATGAAGTTATTCACTCATCATAATGCTTTTATTATCAATCTAGTGCAAGAGTAACGAGACAAATAATGAACCAAAGAATGTTAACATATTTTAGCTTATACTAACTTCTAATTTACCTTTATATATTAAAAAATACAAATTAATTTGAAGTCTAAAATATATTATATTATGTCGATAGTACCGTGGATTAAAATTGAACCAAACCGCAAAAATAATTTGGCTTGGTTTGAAAAAAATGCTAAATCGCTTAAAATGGTTTGGTTTGAAAATATGTCAAAAATCGTCCAAATCGGATCGCGTTCACCCCTAAGAAACACTATAGCGGTTTATAAAGTGTAGTGATTTATAAACTAGTTTATTTATGATTCGAAGTAAGATGTGCGGTTGAAAAGTGAAGAGAGAAAATATGCATGGTTAAGAAATAGTTTATAAACTTGTGTGATTTATAAATTGATTTATAAATAATTTACCAAAAGATTAAATTTTGGAGAGAGCGTGTGGTTTAAAAGTTTGAAAAGTGATAAATCTCGTAAAAATGTGTGATTGAAAATAAATTTTTAGAAAAAGACACAAAAGAATCCATGGGACAAAACATGCTCTAATAAAGCCCAAAAATACATGAGGAATAATAATGATTTACCATATGTGCCTAACCCATTACCTCATTATGTACTTTTCATTTGGAGATGACATTTGTCCTCTTACTCCTCAAGACTTTTTGTCGTGTCCCATAATTCGAACTCAATACATCTATCTTATTATCAAGATTCAACTTAAATTTCTCATAAAACAGAAGTCTTGAGTTCGAATCTTGAAAGACGACAGAAAGTTGTCCAAGGGTGGACTAAATTTTGGATTTTTATCCCAAATTTGATCATTTTTCTCTTCAATTATACCTCAATCTCTATCCCAATTTTGGAATAATGAATAGTGCTATCCCAAATTTAGGATAACATTATTCATTTATCCTAAATTTGGGATAAAGCTTTTATGACCAAAATGTCATTTATTTATTTATGAAAATGCCATTTTTTTCTTACAAACCTCATTTTATTTATTTAATTAACCAATTGTTGTTGTTATTATTTTCTTTGTTTTTATTATTACTAGTAATAAATACGTGCGTTGCACGTCTTATGTATAAGATGACTGAAATGTGTAATATTTTTGAAGTAATAATATTATTTTTAAAAGTAGTTAATGTATTAAATATTATTAAAATAAAAAAATCTAAATTGTTAAAGAAGTTATATAAGAATAATTTTTCTTTTTACGAAATTATGTATATAATGTGAAAATTTGGAATAAAATGAAATGTAATGTTTTGTTTATAATAACTTTTTTTGTACATAATATTTTTGGTCAACTTCTCAAAATTTTTCTTATTTTTTATTTTCTGATTTTATCAAGACTTTAATAGTTTGTATTGAAATTTCGCGAGAGAGTACTATATATAGTTGACCATGAGAGAATGTATGTTCACGAATGTATATTTTAACAGTAAGCATT
Organism: Ligustrum vulgare; assembly: GCA_963555705.1. Lineage (NCBI taxonomy): Eukaryota > Viridiplantae > Streptophyta > Magnoliopsida > Lamiales > Oleaceae > Ligustrum > Ligustrum vulgare. Next base: position 30,196,609 of record OY743180.1, read on the forward strand.
ATTTATCCTTAAGCCATGTTAATAGTCATTGCAAAGTAGAGAAATGTTGAAAATTGTTCATCTTGAATTTGAATTATTATACTCTATCATTTACTGTAATTAATAGAATATGTAAAAAAAAAAAACTTATTTTTCAGCATGTTATCCAATGATTATTTATGCATGGATTATATGTCTTTTAAAATCATGATAAATTATTCTTGTCTCATTGCGAAGATCGTTTGATGACTCTAAATTCCTTTAGAGTATCATTGGAGAATTTATTTTAAAGATTAACTTCTTCGGTGGGATACCATTTGACAACAATGTATTTAGGAGCCCCTCTTGGTAAAATTAGTTTTTATCATCTATGGCTTCATCGAAACTGACAAATTCTACACTTTTTACATGAAATAACTCAATTAATTTGTCATTGAGGTAGTCAACATACTCGTATTTTGGTGAAAAAACTCATGTTATGCCACAAAAAATGTAGGAGTTGCATATAATAATATTGAATTATATTATGCACTGCATATTATTAGGTCATATATTAACGTAATGAACAATGTTATTAATATTATTAATTGATAATGATGTTATTGTGTAAGGATTTGGAGTATCTCATTATTATATATTGATTTCAGTTTCGTAAAGTGGTTATAAACCAATTTATAATTTACACAATTTTTCAAATCACTATTTAACCACACATATTTTATCTCTTCAATTTCTAACCACACATCTTACCTCAAAAAGCCAAATAAATTGGTTTATAATCTCAATGAAAGATCCAAATAAAGACCAGTATGGAAGCCAATAAAGCATTACGTATAAAATGTCATATGCATATTAATTCAAAAATTAATTTATATTGTATTAGTTATTATATTGTATGTAAATGTGAATTAAAATTTGTAAAATATTTTTAATGTAACCTATGAAAATTAAAGTAATAGATTAATGAAGTTGTAAATTTTAGATTGAAGGTAATGTCACATTAATAATATATATATTGTAAACTATGGAATTTTAGTAGACAATCCAATTTTTGAAATTTTGGATGTAATATTTTGATTATTATATTAATATTTTATAATCATAATAATATTTATTAAATAACGAAGTAAAAATAGTAACATGATTTTTCTTAAAAATCTTAAAGAAAAAGCTATATTAATAAATCGGTACATAACTTGAAAAATACTGAGAAGAACACTCAAATAATATAAAAGAACAAAAGAAAGGTAAATGTGAATTAAAGTTTTTGAAATATTTTTTTTTATATAACCTAAAAAATAGAAGTTACAAATTAATGAAATTGTAGCATTTTAAATTGAAGTTCACGTACATGATTATTATATCCATAATATATTACATATACAATGTAAACTATGGAATTTTAGTAGACAATCCAATTTTTGAAATTTTGGATATAATATTTTGATTATTATATTAATATTTTATAATCATAATAATATTCATTAAATGACGAAGTAAAAATAGTAACTTGATTTTTCTTAAAAATCTTAAAGAAAAAGCTATATTAATAAATCGGTACATAACTTGAAAAATACTGAGAATAACACCCAAATAATATAAAAGAACAAAAGAAAGGTAAATGTGAATTAAAGTTTTTGAAATATTTTTTTTTATATAACCTAAAAAATAGAAATTACAAATTAATGAAATTGTAGCATTTTAAATTGAAGTTCACGTACATGATTATTATATCCATAATATATTACATAGACAATATAAACTATAAAATTTGAGTAGACAATTCAATTTTTAAAATTTTGGATGTAATATTTTAAATATTATATTCTAATACTCTTTACTAAAGAAAAGAGTAGTGTTTCTTCTTCTTTTTTTAATACTAAATAAATAAAAAGTGTAATAATGTGAGAATAATAATATGTAATCTTATTACAACATTATAAAATGTTGATTGGAAATTAATTTAACACCAAATAAATGAAATAGTGTAATAATATGAAATTATATTATAACAATGTAATTCTTAACAAAAAATTAATTAACGTTATTAAATAGGGGTAAGGGTATATTGGGTATATAGAAAAATATATAGGGGTAAAATAGGTATTCAAAAGATTCTCCACCATCCATCCTTTTTAAATATTGTAGATTATTTTTTGTTGTTTTCGCGTATGGTAATGTTATAATTAATACTAGTAACAACAATGTTAGTTCGAATAGTTATAATTGAAAGACTGTAGTATATGCTTTCGAAGACATGTCTTCATTTTTTTTTTTGAAGACAAGCCTTTAATGTAGCTCGAGTTAATAACTTAATAATTTAGTTTTTTACGTCCATTATAATGATATTTTATTTGGTACTTTCAAATCTCTAATTACTAATTTAAAATAAAATTAAATCAATTAAATAGATAATGAATATATAAATGATTTGTAGTTAAGAAAAATATAAATAACTTGGGGCAAAGTTGGGACCAAATTTGATCCAAACCCTTCGAGATGCTCCAAGAAAACTTAAGTTAATGTCTTGAAAACAGATACTGGATTAGAAATTTTATAATGGTGCCCACTGTGGGCATTTGTCACCCCCCTATTGAGGGGTGTCAGGAGGAGCCCAGGTGGGCCTCGTCGACACTCAATGCCCACCCGCTAAGTGGTAGGTGGGCATTTTTATGGTGCTTCCATAAAAGGACTTGCTAGATCAATACATAAAGATTTTTCAGTGTCTTGGAATTCCAAGAAAAAAAAAGTCATTTGCACGAGCTTTTGGACGTCTTTCATTTGCAATGTAACTCGTTTCTTGGTCAATTGGGCTATTAGCTGTTTTATATTAGACTAATGATCTTTTTTTTTCTTTTTTTCTTTTTTTTAGTAAATTATGTTCGGCACACTATCGAAAAACATTTTAATTGGGTAATTTTTAGGATAATTATTGATGATTATTATTTGTTGTTATTAAAATACATATATTTGTCTCATCTAGTCTAGAACGATTTACTCTTATTTTGGACCCTATATATAGAATGTCTTCGTACTCAATAAGATAAACACAAGTCTATGAACTTCTGTATTCTCTTATATTTTTATCTCTAATTTATAATAGGTTATCAACATGATTCTTTCAAAATCAAAGTGAACTAATTAGAAGTGTAGTGTTGCTCTTGAAGAAGCCGTGAGAACCCCGACTCCCCGCACCATTTTAATATGGAATGAGGTGAAAAGTAGGATAAACTAAAAAAAAAATTAGCCCAGAAAATCCTTGATGTCGAATTGATGACGACACCAAATTGCCTAAGACTACAGGTTTTGTTGCATGAGTTTTGGTATCAACACCAACCTACAGGGTATTGACACTTGGGGTTGACATCTAAGATGAAGTGTTGATACATGATAGTCTAAAATGTGATTTTTGTATTTTGAAATGGCATTTTGAATTCATGGCTTTCGAGTAATGAAGTATGTGAAGTTGTTGGATTTTGCGAGCTGTTCCACTTTTTATCAATATGAGGTGATCATAACACAATATGGAAGACTCATGATTTCTAGGCATTCCCTCTTCTACGATCTCCCATGCACCTAGGATGTTGTCTCCCTATTAGGCCCCACTAGTCCGACTGGCTAGTGAGCGTATTGATGGACAGAGGGAAGTGACACATATTATTTAGCCTCCGTTTGTTGAATTTTTTTGTGTTTAAAACATGTTTTTAATGTTTTCGAGGTAATATGTGTGGTTAGGAAAGTGGAGAAAGAAAATATGTATGGTTAAATATGATTTGAGGAATTTTGTTGTTTAAAAACATTTTTTTTTTAAGTTTACCAAACATATGCTTATATGCCATAGAAGAGCACGAGGGTGCCCTCTAAATTTACCACCCCACCCACTAATGGACCTTTAGGTTCTATTTCAATAAATCTTTTCCATATTTGTTCAAGTAAAATGATTAGCGAACCATGCGTTAAACCAAGAATCCATTCTTCTTCCAACCTTTTGATCTTTTCATTCATTCTTTTATAAAGATCACTATATCACCCCAAAAAAACCAAACTTTATTGTCAGAGTACGATTAACCTCTGGATTTGAACTCATTGCTCATATACCCGGTATTGGCAATAATTAGCATAAAATATTTATAAAACTTGTTCGAGCTATTTTAAATGATTGTTTTGAAAGTGGATTTACAAAAGATATTCAAAATGTCCTCATTTACTACAATATCATTATTCTCCCTGAAAAGTTATCGGAGTACATGAAACCCATAAACTCGGAATCGTGAAAGTCAACATCGAAGTGGAATCAAACGAACAGGCCAAAGCTAAAAATTGTCATTGTACGTCTGTAATGTATGTATCTCAACCACAAACATATAAAACCTTCTATTGTTCGACTTTGTCCTTTCTCAAGTGATTACCACGAACACTTCAAAGGGAAACATCTACATTTGTAAAACATGAAAATCTGAATAATAATTCAATTACCAATTCGTTACGCATGAAAGTTTCTTTAAAACAATGGTCTAGGTTATAGATTGTCTTCTCTACCTCAACTTCTTATCAAGTCCATATATACGATATCGATAAGGTGGTCAAAAATCATATTACTTTATCTTTTAATTCTTCTCCCTAATCGACCAAATTAGGCCTAAATTGACCACATTAGGGTTACTCAAACAAAATGTCGATCATAGCAGGACTAGGGGTTGCGAGACAACTCCCGACATACAAAATCGATATCCACAACATAATGATTATCATAGGGGTCTAGACTCCGATTCTATAATCCTAATGCAAAAATCTTTCTTTGTGATTTATAATCAAACAAATTGTTTTACATCAAAATCACATTAACACGTTATGCGACATATAAAGGGTGTATCGAATATCCACATAATGTGAATAGGATATTAGAAATGTGAAAATCACATGAAAGCAAAATTGAAGATTAAAACCTAAAAATGTTAAGGTGTCTATAGGGGTGCTAATATGGGTATCGACTCCTGGTATTTATGTTTTAAAACTGTATATCATTTTTCCTGATTTTTTGCTTCATAATGATTCCTAATTTCATGACAACATTTTTCTTGGCCAGGGGAATATTCATATAGGATTTAGACAACAAATCACCATAACTTCTTACCTTGGCTTTTTGGAAGAGAAGATCTTTCAAGTATGAGTTAATTAATTCAAATGTCATCCTATTTATAGGATAGAATACTCACAGACTGAAGTAGATGAGATGGGATTGATGAGGAGGTGACTAGGATTCAATCTCATTGAATCATTTCAAAGCATGAGGTGTAATGTTTCTTGGTGATCAAATTCTTTCCAAAGTAAGAGGTGGTGGCAGCTGATTCATGATTCTAGACAAATGATTCTTGAAGGTGACTATGACTCATTCCAGCTAGAGAGTGAAACGCGGCAAGGCTAGTTGCCACCTCAATCAAAATTTCAATTCTTGGTTGGTATGTTTGAGCTAAATTTCAAGGCAGCAAATGGATTAAAAAAATATTTTTTTTTTCCCAAAGTAGTCACGGTCACTTTCATGCAAATTTTACCATGCGAGAAATGGTCAACCGACGTGAAAGTGATGACTTGTCAAAATAAATAACTTATTCGGAACTTCGGTAAAAAGGGTCATCTTTAAAAATTTGTCGCGAAATATTTGTTGGTTGAATTTCAAAATAAATTTCATATTCCCGAAGTTTATTTCGGGAAATATTCCGTACATATATCATATACTTTCAACAGAGGTCGAAAATGCTCCAATGAGCGTCCCAAAGAAAGACATTTAAATAAATTTTTAGTAACTTTTCATTTTTTAAATATTTTCATTTATCCTACTTTTATTTCCAATAAAATTAAATAAAATTCTAAAAATAATTTATTATGTAATAATAAGCAAATAAGGATGTCATAATTTTTTGGAGCATTACATTAGCACAACATGCAAATATTAACATTTGTTATAATACATGCTCCTAAAGAGTATGATTTTAGAGTTTCAATATTCCAAAATGAATTTTGACTTATTGCTCCAAGCAAAACTTTGCATATTAAAAATTTGCTAGAATACATACTCCTAAAGAGTTAATGTTTTCAAATAATAATTTGTTGTTACTCCTGAAGTAGCACACATTATAATCAATATTTCATAACACTATTGAAGAAGAAGTAATCTAAGTCAATATTTCAGAAAAATATTGTATTACAGTTCTTAAAAATAAATAATCTATTCAAGATTTCTTAAGAATATTGTAGCATTGCTTGAAAATGGATATTATATTTGAATCACTTTGTTGCTCCAAAAGAAGCAAAAATTTATACATAACAATATTTAAATAATTATATTGTATTATTACTTAAAGTATAATATGTGAACATTCATATTATAGACAAATTTCATGTTGATGTTGTTGTGAAACATGACTCTATTTAAACAATATTCAAGAGAAATATTGTACTCTAGAAAAAAAATAATATAATCTATAATCTTAATAAGGAACATATAGAATTAAACATGATTATATTCAGGATCTTGATCGTAAAAATTAATTACTGTAAATCATAAAACATACCAGAATCCATAGCAATAGTGTAGAAATATATGAGATCCTGTCACAGCTTTTAATTCAATCTCGAATAAAATATTGATATGAAATTCTCCTTCTCTCCCTTAACCTAAGCCTTTAATTGTGTTTCATAAGTTGAAATTCAATGATGGAATTTGAGTTCAGTATATATAGGTAGAGAGGGGCCGAATTTCCTATAGACTTTTAATCTCAACCGTCCATCAAAGTTGTAGCATTAATAGGAAACACTTCCAATTAAACCAGGTTTCTATTAATTTAGCAATTTACCTAATTAAACCAGGATATGTAATATGGACCACATAATGAGAAGATATTATTTTCTAACAGTCTCCCACTTGGTCCATACGACAATCCCATTTATGGTTTCATATAGGAATCACAAAGCGCGCAAAAATTGCTGAATTAATATACTTAAAAGCTTTATCGTAATTACCTTAGTTAATTGAATAACTGATAAGAGTCATAGCGGTTCCATGTTAATTAAAGAACATGGTTCCTTCCATTTACTACTTTTCAATAATCCACTTAACGAAGTGGAGAGCGAAGCAATCATAATGGTCCCCATAATGTCTTAATTAAAAGACCATTTATATTATTATTATTATCCATTTACATAATGTATACAAAAAATGGAAATATAAAAATTCAGAATTTTCAACAATGAAATTTCAAAATAACGTCAACATAAGAACATGGAGCAATCTACATACAAGAAAAGAAACTATTCGTTACACTCAAAATTCATTGCGTCAGCATGCTACTTAAATATTTTGGGTGATAACCCTTTAGTTAGTGGATTTAAGTAATCAATCACCTCAAGGTGATCGGTATGATTTAATGTGAGCATATGTTTCTTTGTTCCCTATAAGTATCTCAACACTTTCTAAGCAACTTTTCAATGATCAATTCCTGGATTGCTATGATAATGGCCCAACATACCGACTGTAAAGTTAATGTCTGGCCTGATGCAAACTTGTGCATACATTAAGCTTCCTACCAGAGAAGAATAAGGAAATTTTTTCATTCATTCACGTTCCAATTCAGTTTGAGGACACTGGGTCAGGCTGAACTTATCCCCCTTCTGAATTGGAACAACATTAGGATCGCAAGACGCCATATTAAATCTTTCAAAAACTTTTGTAATATAGGCATTCTGAGACATTCCCAAAATCTATGTGATCTATCACGAAATATTTTTATTTCAATCACGAATGATGCCTCTCCCATATCTTTCATTTCAAAGTTTTGGGAAAGAAAATTTTTAGTTTCCCGTAATAAACCAAGGTCACTGCTGGCAATTAATATGTTATCAACATATAGAACCAAAAATGCAAACTTACTCCCACTGATCTTTAGGTATATACATTGATCAACAATGTTTTCTGTAAACAGACCATGTTTTCCTTTCTATCTGTAATGAAGCCTTTTAGTTGTGCCATGTAGACTCCTTCTTCCAAACTCCCATTAAGAAAAGCTATTTTCACATCCATTTGATGTAGCTCTAAATCAAAATGAGCAACTAAAACTATAATGATTCTTAAGGAATCCTTTTTAGAAATTGGAGAGAAGGTTTCATTGAAATCGATGCCTTCTTCCTGATTAAAACCCTTTGGCTACAAGTCTGGCTTTATATCGTTCGATATTACCATGAGAGTCACATTTGGTTTTAAAAATCCATTTACAACATACTTTCTTGTGCCCTTTCAGTAATTCAACCAAATCCCAGACTTTATTAGCAGCATAGATTTCATCTCCTCAAACATGGCATCGATCCATTTTTTAGATTCTTCACATTTAATGGCTTGTGTGTACGTAACCTGATCTTTTCTCGTCCCTATGTTAAATTCAAATTCTTGTAAGTACAACACGTAATCATCCGAAATAGCTGATTTCTTAGGCCTTTAATACTACTTCTGGTGCTGCATTTACATTTGGTTGAATAATGATAGTCTCATTATGGAGTTCAGGATTATTGATATTTTATTCTACATCGTTGATTGGATCGACAACATTTGGCAGAACTATGTCATTTGAAATTCGTGGTAAGGGAATTGATACCCGAATTTCTTGAATAATCACTTCTTTAACTTTATCACTCCCACTGACTTCATCATTTTCAATGAATTTAGCATTACTGGTTTCTACAATTCTCGTACTATGATTAGGACAGTTAACCTATACCCTTTTGATTTTTCTGGATATCCAATAAAATAACCACTAATGGTTTTTGGGTCTAGTTTCTTTTCTTGTGAATTATAAATGCGTGACTCTGCTGGGCAACCCCATACATGCAAATATCTTAAATTTGGTTTCCACATTTCGAAAGGTGTCATAGGAATAGCTTTACTGGAACCCGATTTCAGATATATACAGTAGTCCTAAGGGCATGCATTTACGATGATATGGGTAAATTAGCATTACTCATCATACTCCTAACCGTTTCCATAAGTGTGCGATTGCGTCTTTCAGATACACCATTCTGCCAAGGAGAACCTGGCATTGTGTATTGAGCACAAATTCCTAACTTTTCTAAGAGTTAAGCAAAAGGATTAGGACGTTGTCCAAATTCATCGTATTTTCCATAATATTCATCACCCCTATCAAATCTAATAATTTTCACATTTTTGCCTAATTGTCTCTCAACTTTAGTAATGTAAATTTCTACAGCATTTACATATTGAGATTTGTCATGCAAAAGGTAAATATAGTAATAACGTGAAAAGTCGTCAATAAAGGTGATGAAATATTTTTTCTCCACTAATTGATGGATCATCAAAAGGTCCAAAAATGTCTGTATGTATTATTTCAAACAGATCGTTACTTCTTGTGGCTCCTTTCTTGGTATGTTTGGTTTGTTTACTCTTAATACAATCCACACAAATACCAAAATTAGTAAAATCAAGATGTGGAAGAATCTCATTTTTTTACTAATAAACTAACTCTTTCCCTAGATATATGACCCAGCCTTTTATGCCACAAGAAAGAAGAAATTCCATTTGTCATATTACATTTCAAACCAACTTTCAGATGCAAGATAACAAGAAGAGATTCAGAAAAGGAAGAATAAAACATAATTTGATATAAGCCATTGACCAAAATTTTCGAACCAACAGAATCATTGTTCTTGCATCTAGTTTGAAACATGAACATTAGAACTAGAATCAATCCACCAAGTATTAGTAGGTACTTCAACAAAATTTGATTCGAAACATACAAAATCCAAATGCTTACCCTTCTTTTCATACAAAAACCAAATGCTTACCCTTCTTTTCGAACCAAGGCTTGCGTTTCAATCCTTTTGAATGTATTCACCTTCTTTACGAAAGTGGCGCTTAACATCCTTCTTAGCTTTTTTTAGTATGGGTCGATCTGATTCATTGGATGGGCCCCTCTAAATGCCCTTCCTTGTTCGCTTTCAAATTTGTTCTTCCCATTATTATGAACCTTGTAATTTTCCTGAGCAACATGACCACCCTGCTGCTTAATTCGAGCCTCTTCTTGAACTAGCTTATTAGTCAATTCATTCACATTCCATGTATCCTTAATCGTGTTATAATGAATTTGAAAATGACCACACTGTTGAGGCAACGAGTTTAGGATAAATTGGACTTGGAACAAATCAGCCACTGTCATGCCCAATTTGCCTAATTTTGCAGCCAGATTAGTCATGTCAAGTACATGTTGTTGCATTGTTTTGGAGCCATGAAAACGGGTTGTGGTGAGTTCAGCCATAAGTTTTCCAGCAATTGCTTTATCAGTAGTCTTAAAGCGTCCAGTTATGATAGATAAGTATTCCTTAAATATCTCAGTTTCTTTGATGGAAGATTTAATGTTGGAAGCAGTGGTTAAACGCATGAATTTCAAGCACAGTTTGTTGGATCTATTTCAAGTATTGAAGACTTTAACTTCATCTTATGTGGACGAAGCATTATGATCAGTAGGTTTGCCAGCAGTAAGAGCGAAATCAATATCAAGAACCCCCAAACTAAACTCAACACGCTCCTTCCACTCCGAGTAGTTAGTTCCATCTAGTTCAGGAACGAAGTTGATATATGTATTAAATTGAGCAGGATGTGGAACTACATTATAGAAACAAGCTCACTACATTTATTCTTTGAGTTATAAACACAATAAACAAATATGACTAAGATTTATTCGTAAGTGAGTGATCAAAACTAAGAATCAAACAAGTATGGTATCTGTGGATATCATACACTTGCTTAATCGCAAAAATAAATCAACCCCGTAATGTTTATTCTACTATTAACGCATGGAATACCTGTGGGCAACACATAACACAAGTAAATAAACAACAATGCTATTACTTAGTCTAACATTCATCGACATAATATGAGTCCATTGTAGTGAACACCAACCAATAATACGAAAGTTACAGAGGATAACAATATACATGTACTAAACTGAAACCACTGTGGTGATTATCAATTTAGTATAATATGTATATTGCAATTCAAATCATATGCGTAACCTAATAGAAGCATACAATATATCATTAATATTGACAAAATAATAATATTTGACAAAATATTGAGATTTTAAAACCTTAAGAATTGAGTAATCAATAAGTTGGAGGGTTATATTGCAATTTGATTAAACTTGATTGACCAATTATGAAAGATTTTGAACTTTAAGGATTAAATTGCAATTTTTTCCAAACTTTAGTGGTCAATGAATTATAATCTCAAACTTTAGGGACTAAATTAGAAAATTCTCAAACTTTATGGGCTGAATTAGAAAATCCAGAACTTTAAAAGGCCCAATTTAAATAATTTTATAAATTCAGGGGCTGATATTATAAAATTCAGAACTTTAAGGGCCAACTTAAATGGTTTTATAACGTTAGGTTTAAACATTATTCACAACAAACAAGGGGGACTCGGTGTGCAAATAACCATAATTTTTGAAAATTGTGAAGGAAGTCCTCGGAGACTTCTATTTTCCAAAACAAGCCCTACCCCCAAAATCTGATTGTGCACGTAGGGTTTAAACCCTAGACGCCAACCCTAATCGTCGCCTCAATTTGGAGGAAGCGGCGCAGCCACCGGCGTATCAACAACCTGTAGCGCCTTTCCTGGTCCTGCAACCTAGATGCACAGTGTCGCCACGACGCTGCAACCTCCACGCGCAGCTATGTCGCAGCGCTGCGCGTCCATGCCGACAGTGTCGGTGAGGTTGTGGTCACCGGCTGAATCCATTATTATCATCATCCAGAATTATTTCAACATATCAACAGCAAAATCTCAAAATTACAGTATATACCCATCCAAAATGCATGATTCAATACCCAAGACAAAACGCCAAATTCACGGCAGAGAATCAAATTCGAAATACAAATGCATATGTTTAATTCCTAACTGCTGCACGTAAGAGTTCTGAATCACAGTTGATAATGTTCCAGAATTCTTCATTACCTAAATCAATAAACATGAATTCATATACATGCAGTAGTAAACATACGGTAGAATCTATTTTCATTTGAGTTCTCGACCGCAGTAAGCAATAATCATGTATATGCATATTTCAGAATTAATAATATAGTCCAACCTAAGCTCTGATACCACATGTAATCTATAATCTTAATAGGAACATATAGATTTAAACATGATTCTATTCAGGATCTTGACCATAAAAACTAATTATTGTAAATCATAAAACATACAAGAACCCATAGCAATAATGCGAAAATATATGAGATCCTGTCACAGCTTTTAATTCAATCTCGAATAAAATATTGATATGAAATTCCCATTCTCTCCCTTAACCTAAGCCTTTAATTGTATTTCATAATTTGAACTTCAATGATGGAATTTGAGTTCAGTATATATATATATATATATATATATATATATATATATAGGTAGAGAGAGAGGCCGAATTTTCTATAGACTTTTAATCTCAACCGTCTATCAAAGTGAAATACTTCTAATTAATCTCAACCACGATATGTATTATGGACCACATAATGAGATGACATTATTTTCTAACAAATAAATCATATACATTTTAAAGTTCTAAAAGAATATTCTGTTGTTACTCCCTTAATAAGAGTATGAATTTATAAAAATTAATATTTTAGAAGAATATTGAATTGATATTCTTAAAAATATTCTGTATAGTATGGAAGATTTATATCATTATATCAAAATCAAGAGTGCAAAAATTTTCAGGATTTGAACAACCTACAACAAACGTTCATATCTAATTAGTAACCTATGGTCTGATCGTCATGAAATTTAGATAGGACATTCAACATTCATTGTTCTTCACATCCAACAGTTAAGATCAAAATTCAAGATTTCATTTGTGAGAAATCTCTATGTGAACAGTAACAAATTTTAAATTAGTTGGAAGATCGTGAATTCCTGAGAACAAAACATTTTACATAATTTTAGATTATTTAAATTTATTATAATTCTTAATATTGTTTTGTTACTTTAGAGAAAGAACGATTTTATATTCGATCAATATTTAATATGAATATTGGTTTTTTAGCTTGAAAGATAAAATGCACTGTTAATATCAATATTCCAAAAGAATATTGCATTGATTATATTGAAGAGTATATATCTCGTTGTGTTTCGAAAAAAAAAAAAAGAATTAAAATAATTCCAAAAAATAAAAAGAAAACTCGTGAATATTGAAGAAGAATATTAATTTTTCGCTCCTAAAGAGCATACTTTACTTTTATTTTATACGAAGCATATGCATATATCATCTTTTGAATATCTTCTTAGTATATAGTTGTTAAAAAAAAGTTTTGAAACCTAATTATTACTATTCCGTGTAATGGGTTCTCTCTAATATTAGTTTTGCACATGGCTTTGTGTAAGATATAAACTGTAAATTAGTGTTTAGATGCATATTTCATTGAATTCCTCTTAATCTTCATGCATCTTATTTGTCAAATGTAATACTTTTTAATTGTTATACTTACATATAATAAACTACATTATTTGATATGTTTTAGCAGCAAATTATTAATTTTGAATAAGATTCATTCTTAATTTATGTGGGTATTGAGAAACATAACATATAACTAATACTTCAGAAGAATATTACTCGTTTATGAAGAGCATGGATTATAATTTTCATATTTTAGAAGAATATTTTGTCCTCTTGAAGAAAATATTGTATGATATGAAGGAACAAACTTACTATTGATAGTAATTTGTTCTCCAATATATAAAAGAGAAACCTACAAAATTATAGCAGTGTTTCTTAATTAGTACAGTATACTAGTATTAATACAATTGAAACAAATGTTTTATTGAACCAGAAGTTCAATAACTTTAATATTTTATAATTTTGGCATGACCAATTGAATTATCTCGATTTGATAATAAGAGTTATTGAGAATTCAAGAGGATATTCATTAAAGATTGGATGATAACTGTGTTTGATCCAAGATGAAAAAGGAAAATGTAAATATTTTCCTTATCTAAGTGAGAATTTTTTTTCTTACCAAAATGGTGGGAAAATATTTGCTTGGAAAATGGTGTGATATGTGCTTTAAATACTTGTACCTGAAAAATATTTTCCAGGCAAATGGTATCAATCAAACACATCACCTGGAAAATATTAAAATATTATCTTTGAAATGACATTTTCAAAGCAAATGATTGCCAATCAAACACAACCTTAATGTTAATTAATGAATTCTCTCTCATGTGATGATTGTTCTCGAAGAAAAAACTGATTATTTCACTAGCTAATATATGAAAGTGAATTCTTGATTTTCCTAATTCTAAAATAATTTAAGGGTGAATGTTGTGGGCTCATGCACCGTCCATAATACCATGTTAAAATCTTGAAAATTGGATACAATAAATGGTTACACGTGTGATTGAAAACTTATACATGTGGTATAAGATATTATTTGCTCAAATTATATTATAAGCAAAGTGATATATGCTCGTGAATTCATATCCCAAAATCATTAAATAAATTTATTTATTGTGTGAGATAATAATAGCACAGTTTATTGTCAATGGTTTAGGAAATCAAATGCCTCCAGTTATTTGTTATAATATTCGACGAAAACGATTTGAGTAAAAATGTTGTTTCGCATGCTGCAATATTTTGTATATTAATATGTCAAAATAATAACCCCACGATTGAATTATGAAGCCATATGGTTTTATCTAAAATTTTGAAAAATGAGGTATATTTTCCAACATAACACATACATATTGAAAAAAGTGAATGTTGAGAATAAGTGATTGAGCTTGAATCACTAATTATAATTATCCATGAAAGGTGGGATGTTACGACATGATTTTTTGATTTATGTAATATAAGATTTCTCAGCATTAGCAGGACAAACTAAATAGTTGATAAAACGGATAAATTTATTAGGCACGTAAAGAGTGATTGTATGATAAATTTGTAACACATGAAGTGCGATGAAAAGCAATTCCAAAATGGATATCTCTAAAATAATTGTGATAATCTTATGAATGTTAAATACTTGTGGAGAATAAAAAGTCATCACTAAATAGCAGATACTTGATTACATATATTTTTGAAATAATATGTATTTAAATGGTTGATTATAATCTAAAAAAATAAAAATGGTTGATTATAATCCAGTTAATTGACAGTTACGATGTAAAAGATATATAGAATAAACAAGTATAATTATTGAAATATTTAATATGTATAGAATAGAATAACTCTGGAGTGGAATATGATCAGACGTATAAAATTAGATCACATGAAGAATGATATAAATGATCCTATGTGACAAAATTTTGAATTGGGATGTACCATTATTGTGAATAAAATTTGAAAATCATGGAAGTTTATTCTCAAGATAGAAACTCATGATAAACTGTTGAATAGAAGTGAATCATGTTTGATTATTCACCGAAGTGGATGCGTCGCTCCTAGAGTTGAAAAATGTATTCAGGGCATTAGTAAATATTGATTATATAACATGGCTCGGTGTAGCATTTAATAATGATTGAAAATATTATATATTTCTTTAAAGTTGAAAAGTGAATTGAATTTATTTTTTAAAGAAATAACAATATGATCTATTAGAAATTTATATAGAGCTCATCATAAATGATATACATTCGATGAACACCTTCGAGATTGCAAAGATTAACAACATAGATATTGTTAAGCAAAATCAACATACTTACAATGTTTCCATAAGGGGGCTAGTATGCGCTGTACTCTTTTTTTCTTAGCTGAGATTTTGTCCTACATGATTTTCCTATCCAAGATTTAACAAGGTAGCTGTTATGACTTATTGATTATGATAATGTACTATTTTTCTTTTATTATGATTTTTTGTTACATGGATTTTCCTCGTAAATTTTATTGAGATAATATCATAACTATCTACGGGCTATTATTTATCACCAAGACCTTAAATTATACGGGAACGTTTGCAAAAAATGAAGAAATTCAAGTACAATAAATGATCAACATTTGAAGAATGATTTCGAATTTTGTGACGCTGAAAATATAGAGGACTTTTATACATACATATTCAGAAGATTAATGGTATCAATGTGAAATAGTTTTTGTTCGTATTTATAAAAAAAAGGTAAAAGAAGAAATATTTGAATACCAATCTCATACCAATAAATTTAAAAATATACTTCAGAAACTATTGCAATAAAAATTATATGATTAATTGAAAAAAAAAACAGTAAAAAATTTAATAAACTTAGGTAAATATAATAGTGTTTCGAATATAATCAAAATACAAGTTTAAATAGTCAAACATGCATTAACAAAATAAATATTAACCAAATTGTTTTAATCAATTACATAATAAGCTTGGAAATAATTTTTATTTGTATTTATAAAAAAAGGAAAATAAATTTAAAAATATACATCTCGAAAACTGTTGCAATAAAATAACTATTTGATTGAATTTTTTTTTTTTTATAAAAATTAGAAAACATAAAAAATTTAATAAACCTAGATAAATATAATAGTAGTTCGAATATAATCCAAATGTAAATTTAAATAGTCAAACATGGATTGACTCAATAAATATTAATCAAATTGTTAATCATATTGTAGTCAAACATCCATTAATTAACTAAATAAATATTAACCAAATAATTAATCACATTGTGTTCACACCATCGTATAATAAAGGATCGAATGTACAACATAAATAACATATAAAATAATTCAAATGCAATAGTACTCTTTCATGAATTTATAATTGGAGAGATATTTTGTTCCCTGAATCGATAAATATCGATTGTCTCACAATACAGGTGGGTCCCACCACCCTCACAATCGAGGTCCAGAAAACTTCTATTAATATTTGGTTCAAAATTAAAATGTTTAGGTAAAAAGGATACAAAATACAAATAATGGTCAAATAGAATATAAAAACATCAAATAAAATATTTAAGTGAAAATATTGTAAATTAAAATAAGATAAAGATTTAATCAAGGGTCACACACAATTACCTTACTTTTGGGCTTATAACTTAAACTTACTGCACGGCCTGATACTGCTTAATTATACCAGTTTAACATCCTAAAAACTCAAATATATGTTCTGTGAAGAAACGCAACAATACGTACATCACAAGCGAGTTTACCTGATTTTGCCTCTGGCTTTATCAAATCGAGCGTCTTCTCCGCGATTTTTTTCAGCGACTGCGAGTTTCCATGAAGATTTTCGGAAACAATGTGCTCTCATGAGGATTTTGACGGTGTGCTCCTGACAGTTGTGAGCTTTTGTGAAGATTTATCTATTATCTGAATTAAAATCCTTTCAACTAGGTATTTTCTTCCAATTTCTTAGATCTAGGTTTTAATAACCTCCTGCTGATTTTTGCAAGTCTGAGTATCATTTTTAATAATTTCAATTTCAAGATTTGTTAATTGGCGTTTCCAGTGAATTTTCTAACATTTGAATTATGAAATATTGATACACATCGGTTTGAACGTTTTGAAAATATGATTTGATTGACTTAATATGCACATGATGATATATATTATCCTGCGTTCAATTCAGAATTATCAGGCATTGATACCTTACTGCAACTGGCATGAAAACTATGATTTTTTTTTTTTTCATTTGTAAGCTTGAATCATGAAGTATCAGCTTATGATATAATAGTTTCAGGTTAATAATTCATTACTGAACTTTATGATTGAGGTATCATACAGTGATACAAGAAGTATCAGACATTGATACGTTATTGCAACTGGTATGAAAACTATGAATTTTTTATTCATTTCTAAGCTCCAATCATGAAGTATCAGCTTATGATATAATAGTTTCAAACATTATGACTGAGGTATCATACATTGATACATTATGCAAAATCACTTTTGAGTTGTTGTGAGCTATTGTTCATTGATTCCTTACTTTTTTATCAATTCAGATATGGAATCAACTCTAGTTCTCTTGCATTATGGTGGAAAGTGGATAGAAGACAGAGAATATATAGACTACGAAGTTGTTGGAATAACAGTGACATTTGGGTGCACTTATACTGGATTTGTAGACACTATATATTCAGCATTGGAGTTAGATAGGACAAGAGTAAACATAACTATTCAGTATAAACTGAAGAAGGAGCTACCCCTCGTGAAATTCTTTAACAATAGCTCAGTATTATTCTATTTGGAGTTGAAGAAAAAGAACCAGGAGATTGATTGCTACCCATTGATAATAGATATTATCATGCCTGCAGAAAGTATCACGTCTGAAACTTCCCAGAACATCCAACCACTTTCTGCTAATATGCAAGTTGAGGGCAGCAAGCTAATGGACTGTGCTGAAATTGAAAGTACAATCACACAATCTGAAAAATCAATTGAAGAAATTGCTTTGGAAGTGTATGAGCAAATACCACAGTTTGAAGACGAACGTACTGAAGTACAAGATATTGTGACTTATGATGCAAGTATTGACACAATAATGAACAGTCAAAATTTCCAAGATAAGGAGCTGTTGAAGACATGTATCGCAAAGTATGCAATGCGTAACATGTTCCAATACAAGGTAAAAAGATCAGACAATAAGGAGTATGTCTTGGTATGTGTAGATCATAGTTTCCAATGGACTTTGAGGGCTTCAAAGGTTGGAAAAACCAATACCTTCAAAATACGCTACATAAGAAATGATCACACATGCTCATTGAATGTTGCGTTGGGTGATCATAGACAAGCATCAAGTTCAACTGTAGCAAATTGTATTAAACACAATCTTGCGTTTCTAAACACAAACTACACCCCAAGAGATATAAGAAAACATATGCAAAATGAGTATGGAGTGACGATGAGCTATGATAAAGCATGGAGAGCCAGAGAAAGAGCATATGTATTGTTGAAAGGACATCCTGGAGAATCATATCAAAGACTTCCAACATACTTACACATGTTACAAGTAGCAAATTCTGGAACTATAACAAGTATGGAAATAGATTCAAACAACAGATTCAAGTATTTGTTCATGGCATTGAGGGCGTCAATTGAAGGTTGGGAATACTGTAGACCAGTTATAGTGGTTGACGGGACATACCTAAAAGGAGCTTATGGTGGCACGTTATTCACAGCGTGCACTCAAGATGCCAACAACAGCATTTTTGTTCTTGGTTTTGGGATTGGTGATAATGAAAATAATGATTCTTGGGAATGGTTCTTGAGTAGGATAAAGGAAACATTCGGTATCCGTCAAGGTTTATGTATTGTCTCGGATAGACATCCTAGCATTGACGCAGCAGTGGAGAAATTGTATCCAAATGAGATGCATGGTGCTTGTTCATTCCATTTACTAAAAAACTTAAAGACTACATTTCCAAAAAATTCAAAGGATTTAGTGCAATCATTTAATGCAGCTGCAAGAGCTTACACCAAACATGAATTTGATTATCACATGTCACACCTTGACAAAATAAACAAGGAAATTCGTGGGTACCTGGTAAGATTTCGCTTATTTAGTTAGTTTAATCTTATGAAACTTATAAAGAATATCTTATGATGATTAATTTTTTTTCATTTTGTACAGGAAAAAGCAGGGTCTGAGCATTGGACAAGGTCACACATGACAACTAATCGATACTCAATCATGACATCAAACATTGTAGAGTCAGTGAATTCAGCAACAAGGACTGCCAAAAAGGAACATGTAGAGACTTTATTGGAATGTTTAAGATACATGTTACAGCGTTGGTTTTCAAAAAATCGAGATAAGGCAATGGGTACATTCACAACTTTGGCAACTAACCAGGAAAAATTGTTACGAGATAAATTTAATGAATCACGAAGGATGAAGGTAAGATTTTAAATAGTAGTAAAATTTATCTGGCATGAGTATGACAATTTAGCAGGAAGTATCATGCGTTGAAACTTCTGTGATTTCTATTGATACTTCATTTTTTCTACACAACATGTTGATACTACATTTTGTCTAAAAGAGCGTCTCATATAATTATATTATGCTTTTTCAAATTTGCATCGATATCCCATTGTTTCAATGGAGAGTATCATGCATTGATACTTTTGTGAATTCTATTGATACTTCATTTTTTTTTAATTATGCTGAAAACTTATGTGACACCTAATTTAATCACAAGTAATTCCTTCTACACCAGTGCTTTTTCAAGTTGATAGCAAAGGCAATACTCAATCAAACATTGTGAACATCCAAGAAAGGACGTGTACTTGCAATAGGTTCCAAATTGATGAAATGCCATGTGCACATGCCGTAGCAGTAATTGCAAGTAAAAACTTCAACCCCTATGATTATTGCTCAAGATACTACACAAAGATATACCATGTCCAAACATACAACGGTATAGTTATGCCTCTAGGGGATCGTACAAATTGGATTGTTCCTGAAGATATCAAGTTAAGAAACGTATTTCCTCCTATTCCAAGGAGACAACCAGGTAGACCTAAAGAAAAACGATATAGATCAAAAGGAGAACCGAAAGCAGCAAGAAAATGTGGAAGATGCAAAGAGTATGGACACACACAAAATGTATGCAAAAGACCAGAGCCGTTGCCCCAAAAGTAAAAAAAAAAAAGAAGACAACAAACTGAAATTTGCTGCTACATAGATTCATGCTATGAAATTTACACCTTCTATTAGTCCCATTTTAACTTTCAAGTCAATTTTTTGCACGATAACCATTACTTTCTATGATTTCTGTTAATTTGTTCCAATAAAACATGAGTTCCTAGTCATGAAATTTCTCATATTCAGAATATTTTTCAATTGTGTTGGACTTTTGTTATCCTTCACCTTCAGTTTGTCGTGCCTTTAACTTATAGAATAACATTCATATTTGACGTCAAAAATTGAAAAACAAGTAAGTATCATAGCGTGATACGTAAGGCATCATGGCGTGATACTTCAAAAAATATCTACACAAAACTACTTAAAACCTTCAAGTATCATAGCGTGATACTTAAGGAATCATGGCGTGATACTTCAAAAGAACTTCAATTATATGAAAATACCTAAAACATTCAAGTATTATAGCTAATACCTTCAAGTATAATAGCGTGATACTTAAGGAATCAATGCGTGATACTTCCATAAAAACTTCAGTTACATCAACTTATTAAAACCTTAAGTATCATGGCGTGATACTTAATGTGTCAAGGCGTGATACTTCAGAAGAACTCCAGCTACAAAAAACACCCTTAAACCTTGAAGTATCATAGCACTTACGACATCATTGCGTTATACTTCTAAACTTACATAATACTACCTGTGAACATAAATGTAAATGTACCAGCATATGAAAATACTTCAAAAGAACTTCAGTTACATGAAAATACCTAACACGTTCAAGTATCATAGCGTGATACTTCCACAAAACTTCAGTTACATAAATCTACGTAATGTATCATGGCGTGATACTTCAGAAGAACTCACGCTACACAAAACTGCCTAAAATCTTGAAGTATCATAGCGTGATACTTAATCTATCATGGCGTGATACTTCAGAAGAACTCCAGCCACACAAAACTTCCTAAAACCTTGTAGTATCATAGGGACGTTCAAGTATCATAGCGTGATACTTAAGGAATCAAGGCGTGATACTTCCACAAAACTTCAGTTACATAAATCTACGTAATGTATCATGGCGTGATACTTCAGAAGAACTCAAGCTACACAAAACCGCCTAAAATCTATAAGTACCATAGCGTTATACTTAAGGTATCATTGCGTGATACTTCAAAGGTTACATAATACTACCTGTAAGAAATATGATACCTTTCAACATAAATTTAAATGTACCAACATATGAAATTCAATTCCATATATAATAAAACATGGATGCATCAAAATATGTAACTCCATTTCATAAAAGTGATATATCAAAAGATATGTAAAAGGATTTCTATACGTAACTCCAGCTCAAAACAAACTAAAATCTATGTTGTTAGACCTTTCCTACTAATCGTTTACAAAAAAACACTGCATCAACTAATAAACTACTTTCTGGATAGTTTATCATCCTCAGTCAGGAAAAAGCTCCTCTTCTTTCCCTACTAAACTACTTTCTGGATGGTTTATCATCATCAGTCAGACAAAGCTCCTCTTCTTTCCACTTTGCATATTTGAAAAGGTAAGTAGCTATATTCACACGAAATGTAGCTGCATCAAAAGAGTTCTCCATCTCATGCATCTTTCCGTGAATGAAGTATAGTGCATACCCAATGACAAATACCCCACAATCAACACTTCTGAAAATGATATGGAAACAAATTTGTCAAAATAGGCAGACATGAAATATACCACTAAAATACAAATTTAATATACAAGAAAAAAAAATAAGGAAGAAAAGATATTACGAACCCACTGTCCTGCTGGAGGATATCATGTATGACTTTAATGGACAATGGACGGAGTCGATCACTAATATTTTCATTCGGATCAAAATACTTTGCATCCTTTCCATCCCAATAACCAATACTTTCCAAGAGATAAGGAAAAATACTAGAGAATGGCTGAACATGGTTTATAACTTCATCATCACCGAAAAGATGACTATATGAGTTATAAACATTTAGGCAGCGACGTTTCATTTCAAACTCAGCAAGTATCCAATGCTTCCTTGACTCCATCATAATTGGCACAAGAACATGATCAACGTCAATCCAGCTGGTATTGCAACACATACTTCGACCCAAAATATATGAAACAAGTGCCTTTTGGTCAGCAAATGAATACGGGTTGGACAAAAATGAGTTATATATTCCTCTAATCAAACCCTCAAACAAGCAATCAGTTGTTGTTGCAGCTAGTTTGATCTTGTCAGAGTATTTAACCATTTTTCGAAGGTAGAAGAAAGCAATATCAATATGCTGCAAAAATCGTACAACGTATAAATATCAATAAATTACAAACAAGAAACATATATAATGATAATATAAATAACTTACAGTGTCCTCCAATAAATAATTGGGGTTGCATAAGTAATACCACCATATTTTCTGACTAATTTTGGCTATTCCAAAGTCAGATGGGGGATCAAGTACAATACCAGGCTTTCCATATTTATAAATCCTTAAAACAATGAAGCAAATATAAGAAACTTGGACAAGTATGTGATCAGAAACAAAGGAAACATGAAATATATTATGTAACTTAAACAACTTAAATAAGTATCATATTATGAAACGTAGAATAATATATAATGAAACTTAAAACAAGTTTTAAAAAAAGGAATTGTGATATTATGAAACGTGAAGAAACATATTATGAGACTTTATGAAAAGTATCATAGCAGAAAACATAAAGTATCAAATAATGATAAAAAAAAGGTGTCAAAGAAACAACAGCAAGAAGTATCATAATATGAAACGTGTAAAAAGTTATTATGAAACTTAACAACTTACTTGTTCCCCTCCTTAAGACCTTGTCTATACCATGCTACAAATTCGTTCAAGTCATATTCAGATGGTGGTATCATTAGATCATTGAAAGCTGAAGTTCCTTTGACAACCCTCGTTGAGGAAGCATTGACAACATTGTAATTTTCAGCCTTCACAAAAAAAAAAAAAAAAAAAATTTCATTAGCAACTAAAAAAAGTGAACAAAATTCAGTCAAAAAAAAAAGTGAACAAAAAATTTATAATTTTTAAAAATTGTACCAGAACATCCACTTCTGTATATGCAGCTCTTGAAGGACATGCGTATGAATCAAACCTCTTGAAATCCTCTTCAGTAAGTTCCACCATAAAATCAGAAAATTCAGATTGTGATGTTTGCGAATCTGTCAATAAGTTAAATCTAGGAGAATAATCAAAGAATGCAGTATTTAACCCAAATTCACTAGTTCCATTACCTACACTAGATGTTTCTCCTACAATATTATCCTCATAATTCATTTTGGCAATCTCTGAACAGACAAATGGTACAATATCCATACAAACATTTACTGCATCATCGAATGTTTTTGCATCATCTGATTTTACTACAACATCGACGTTTTCATCATCTGATATATCCACATCATTAGATACATTTGCATCATCAAATTTTTCATCAGATACTTCTGCATCATCAGATTTTTTACACACTTCATCGTCCAACTTCATACTTCCTTTCAGCCCCTCGATAAAGTCTGCAATCATCATCCTAACATCTTCCTTTAAACTTTCCATTCCACTCAAAAAGTTATTTTTCAACTCAGTCTGGTCTGAAGAAATTTGCTTCTGTTTTAATTTGATATCGCATAAATGCTCCACAATTTGGGCACTAAGACCAACCTGGATTATAAAAAATGAATAGGTATCATGCTATGAAATGTGAATAAACATCATGTGAAACTTTAACAACATTTAAAAGAAAGAAACTTAAAAAAATAAACAGATAGAAGTATCATATTATGAAGCATGCAGAAATATCTTACGAAACTTACACAACTCAACATGGTGAAGTATCATACTATGAAACGTGAAGAAATATCTTCTGACATTTAAACAACTCAACATAAAAAAGTATCATGATATGAGACCTAAACAAATTTCTTATGAAACTTAGACAACTCAACAGAAAGAAGTATCATATCGTGAAATATGGGAGGAATAAGATATGAAATGAAGAAACATTTTTGACCTTGTCCCTTTCCTTTTCCCCATCGTGCACATTGACGGAAGGGTATGGATTATGTACATGGTGATCCTCACTGTCATCATCAAATAACCCAAAAGTGTATGGACGTTTTTTTTCCTCCATAGTTGCCTCGATCACTTCCAACTCCATCTGAAAAATAACAAAATATAGAAAAAACAGTAAATGTTTGACATACAAGTAACTATACAAATCAAATCAAATAAATTGCTCACAATGGGGGCATCAAAAAAAGTCTTCTGGAAATTTGCACACGTCTTGCGCTTGTTCTTTTTTTCGGTTTTCCAACTGAGAATCCTAGGGTATGATGTACTCAACCTCTTGCACACATGACCTTGCAAAGAAGGAATACTTTCATATGCCCAAATTTGTAGAGCCAAAGGAAATCCATTCAGTTGATAGCCATAATATGAAGTTTTTGTTTTTTTATCAAAAACAGGCTTCCTGTCCTTAAGAGCAGCTTTAAAAGAATTCAAAGTTTTCTTGAAGATGTACTTTCCCCATGGAAAGATCTCACCCAAATCTTCATCAATAATATTGAAAATGACATCCTCAACCAATTTATCATAACTATCTCTGCACAAAAATCCTGATACTAAATAGATCACTGCAAGCTTAACAACATCGAGGTCATTTGCATCCTGGGGGAGGCTGCTAAACACCTCCCCTACTTCTACTGATGTTACCCTTCCATAATTAGCAAAATACAACTCTTTCAACCTACACCCAGATCGGTCAAACTCGGAAAAATCATCATTCCCAACAACTCTAAGTCCAGTGACTAAACAAAAATCTTCCTATGAGAAACGAATATAACTTCCACCAAATTGAAACCACATCTCATTCTTCCCAACCTCTGAAACAAAAATTTGCCTTAGAAGCAAGCAATGGATAAACTAAAAATTTCTTTCATATTGATATAATGACCAAAACAAGTTTTCCTGAACATTTTCCGCTGCGACGGAGAAAGCTTGCATTTGATATTCGTCACAATTGATTCATCATATTTCACAAGTGGTTTCCCACTCCACCACTTTGTCGAAGGCAATAAAAATTCTCTGTCCTGTAGGATGATACCACTAACTACATAAGTAACATATCATGATACTTCCACGAAATAATATAATACTTGCAAATGTACTGACAATTAGAGTACTAGAATTTGTATAACATCAAATTAAATCAACATTAACAAATTTCAAAAGCAAATTTCAAGTCAAAATTTAAAAGGATTAAATGCAACTCCATTACCTTAGGAATATAAGCATCATCATCCAAAGACTGAACTTCTTTATCATCTACAGTCATTTTGAGTTTCTGTTTCTTCTTTGCAGAAGATGCTTCATGCTTATTGCTCTTCCATTTATCGCTTTTATCGACTTCTTGCTTTTTTAAGTGGAAAAAGAGAGAAATGTATGCCACAAATACAAAAGTATCGTATTATGAAACGTAATGAAATACATTATGAAACTTAAACAACTTAACCTTATTGTATATTTTCAAACTCTTCCGTTTTTTGCTTTTATCGACTTCTTGCTTTTTTAAGTGGAAAAAGAGAGAAATGTATGGCACAAATACAGAAGTATCGTGTTATGAAACGTAATGAAATATATTATGAAACTTAAACAACTTAACTTTAATGTATATTTTCAACATCCAGAAACTGCTGAAACCTTATAGTATAGCGCATTGTATGACTTAATACCATAACTAGACCTTAATGAATAAGGGTTGTAAATCTATTTACCTGCTTCCTCTTGTTCGTGCTTCCAGAATTGGTCCTTTTTAGAGACTGCAAGTGAATAAATCAACCACACAGTGAGATATTTCAATAAAGAATTAGTTTAACACACAATTTGATGGTAGATATTAAAACTTACACTGAGCACAGGGTTACTCTGTTCAGTTTCTTTTGTCTCTTTCTTCTTCCTTCTCGAGACACGCTTCAACGACCTATTTTTCATTAGAACTAATTGTAACAAATTTGTAGATTTCGATGCTGATCTCGTAAAATTTCCTCTCCTAGTAGTAACCATTGGCAGATAACGAGGGGATGCCTTCGAAAAGGGAGAGATTCTGTCGATTATTATTTGGAAGAACTCTATAAATTGTTTACAGATGGAGCGGTTTATGATTTTCGAAGAACCCTAGATATAGTTCTCAAGCGGCAGCGGTTTCTACCTTCAAACAGCGGGAGCAGTTACTGAAGAAGAAAAACATACCGCTTGCAGTGGGAGAGATGGTGTCGATTTCTTTGCAAGAACTACAGAAATGATCGAACATGGAGCGGTTTATGATCTTGAACCCTAGAAATCGTTCGACGGCGGGAACCGCTTCTCCATTCCAAAGCGGGAACGTTTTCTCCCTTCGAGAGCTGTTATAAATGAAAGGAACATAATTACCCAGTAAATTAAACTTTAAGTCTAAATGTACAATTTTATCCTCTGAAGTATTTTTAAGTAAATTTTAACTCTTAAAGTATTTTTAATTTATGGTAAAAAATAAGGGTATACAGTGCAATATTCCCTTTAATCAATTAGATAATAAGCCCGAAAATAATTTTTGTTAATATTTATAATAAAGAGAAAATAAATTTGAAAATATACATCTAGAAAATTGTTGCAATAAAAATCACATTAACTATTTAATTGAAAAAATAAATAATAAAAAGTGAAAAAAACATAAAATATTTAATAAATCTTGATAAATGGTATAGTAGTCCAAATATAATCTGAATGTAAAATTAAATAGTCAAACATAACAAAAAATATTAACCTAATTATTAATCATATTGTAGTCAAACATGTATTGATTAACCAAATAAATATTAACCAAATAGTTAATCATAAATAAATATATATAAAGATTGAGCAATTGCTATGTTCAAACTAAAACTTTCACATTGTATACTTATCATAAAAATGTATCTTGTTTCTTGTGTAACTTGTTCAGGTACAGAGATCCACTATAAATTACCCATCAATAAATTAATGTACTATATCATCGACTAATTAATATAAGTTAAGTATCGATACTTAATAAATTACTTATTTATTATTTGTAGCCGGAAAAATCCTAATTGGTGTTGGTGTATTGGAATCCCACTAAAGGAAAAGTTTACTGCAGATATGCAAAGCATCCATCAATCAATTAATATAACAATTATAGGCACAATTTGTACCAGCTTTTGCAGTACCTTGACTTCGTTTGAGCAAGCAACTTGACTATTGGCTGTTTCATTTTATATTAAATATTAATAATCTTCTTCAAATCATCATAGTAATGTAATGTTTCGATAAATAATTGCACACTTCCCTTTTCTTAATTTTATTAATATCTACCGTGTTTTGATGAATTCCACGTATATATAAATTGCTTTACCATTTTACCATTTTATTATTGTAGATATTTTATTTTATTAAGATCTTATTTAAGATAGTATTTTAATTAATATTCATAATCAAATTTTTACTATGGCGTTTTAAAACTTTATTCTATTGTAGCATATTTACCCACTCCGGTTTTTAAAATATGGAATTAATGAAAAAATACTAATTTTTTTGTTCCAATTTTCTTCATTCCTTGTAAATCAACATTTTTATTTCTTTCGAAAAGGGGATAATAGAGTTCATCTATCCCTCTTCCTTCAAAAGGAGACTCGAACTTAGGTCATGAGCCTGGTAAGACTTTACTTTTGCCACTTGAGTTTGTCCTTGGTCATAATCAACAATTCTTTTATGCATAGTTTTTGGCATTCATAATTGAATCAAAAGAAGCTAGAAGACTGTTGGTGAATTCCATGCCTCAAGCTTTAAGCACTACTCTAAATCAATTTAATGTAGCAAACATAGACATAAAATATATTTTCATATCTCACGCACAAAAATGTTTTCATATACCTCTCTTTAAGTTTATCTACCTTGTCACATTCAATATCTACTAAAGATAAGCACAAGGTCAATTCCAAATTCACTACAAGAAAAGTCACATGTAGGGGGTGACATATGTCTTCCCATAGACCAAAAAGTCCCCCATGTTACACAATAGAAATGATAATGTCGCTCCTATACATCGTTGCTATAGGTTCATGGCCGATAACCTATAACAGCATATATATTTGCCCCTATAGGTCACAAAATCTATAGAGATGAAAAGGTTGTACCTAAATAGTTGAACTTGTCGCATGACCACCAATTTTATAGGGATGACGTGTCATCCCTTAAGTGGTGGTCAGTCTGACAAGGAGTACGAGGACGTCATAGGAGATCTTGATCGTTTGGTAATGCATCGCTATCAAACCCATAAAATAAAGGCGAATGAGCACTTTAGGGAATATGGGCCGAGTCGTCCACACGTTGAGATCACTATTGAGGTTTGGCAGAGATGCCTAGACTAGTTCATCCTCATTCAGTGTAACACATTTATTCATATTCGAGGTGAACACGTCTAGAAATTTTAATGATTCGTTGAAGTTGCAAAACCTACAATGGTCTATAAGGGTAACATGTAACATACAACAGGTTTCATGAACCCTTTCCCACTCTCATGCAAATGCAACTCACTCTTTATCCCCAAGTCATTGAGATCGCACTTGGTCCTTTGATTTGGGATGATCATCAAGAATTGTTCCTAGAAAACTATCACATAAGTTCTTTTCTACGTGTACAATATCAATATTATGTTTTAGCTTAGTGGTAGACCAATACATCATCTCATAGAAAATGCTCTTCTTTCTCCAATTTTGTTTATCAGCACTTCTTGTCCTTTTAGCACCCCCATAGCTATGGTGTTTCCTTGGAATACTTGGCCTCACACGGATCAATCGTGCTAAAATATCTGCATTTGTTGACCTACGGCGCAGGGCCTTTGCTCATGCTTCCCATCAAAGTGTGGGCTGCTCCTAAGATGGCGTCTGGTTTTTAGGAAGCGTCGGTGACCCACATTTAAGTTGTCTTCCCAATCACGTTCATCAAAGGTGTATCCCCATCTCAAGTAGGACATGCTTTATACCCCTGAAAAATCATTAATTGTCCATAACAATGAGGCATGCATCCGAAAAGCCCCTGATATTTTATTGTAGCATCCTTCTTATCATAATCAGTAGACGACAACTCCTTCAACTCGTCCACTAAGTTTCACAAGAACACTTCAATGTACTTACTAGGTGCTTTAGGCTCAGGGATTAGTAGAGTCAACATTAGGTACTCTTATCTCATGCATAGCCAAAGTGGCTGGCTGTAACACATCGTAACTACTGGCCATGTGCTGTATGCCTGACTCAAGTTGTCAAATTGGTTGAATTCATCTTCCGAAAACTCAGTCTGACATTCCCAATTTCACTTGCAAATTGCAAATTTCTCTCATCAAACTCTCACCACACCTTCCCATCTACAAAAAGCTTTATTTCGTCATTGCCCAAAGACTTAACCACACCTTCCCGTCTACAAAAAGCTTTATTTCGTCATTGCTCAAAGACTTACCTGTACAATTCTATCTCATAAGTCTTGATGTATCCTTCGTGGTAAACAAACATTTAAGTATTTGGGCCAGGGAAAAATATCACAATACTTGATGAAACAAATTCTTCTCTGAGCTTCTTCTAGCATAGTGCATCCAATAACGTTCTTTATGAACGAGACAATTTTGCATATCAGCGTGATCTTTCGAAAATAGTATACAATAATGCTTGTAGGCGTGAATAGATTGGTTACCTAGGCCCAGCCTCGTCATCTTCTTTTTGGCTTCATAGTGAGAGTCTACAAGGTTCATTTTCGAGAAGACTAGCTTCAGCAGTTGTAAAAGATCATCTAAAGATTTGTTTGTCGACTTGTTCATCACCTTCAGATGCATCAGTTTCACTAAAAAGTTTAATGAAGAGAACAAAGAAAGTCCAAGATATAGTTCTGAATGCAAAGCTTCAAACAGTTGGTCGTAGTGGACATCAAAACGAATAAAATCATACTCATTCTCAAATATTTCATCTATAACATCAGTCATTTCATCCACCATCTCATCTTTCGAATTTGCCCCCTCATCCCATTGATCCACATTTCCACGTTGAGCCTCGATTTCATCATGGTGAATCCATGTGATATAACTTGTTGTGAAATCTTTACGACTTATATGATATTCAGTAGTGTCCAAATCATGGTATACCCGTTTAAACATGTGTTATATGGGCATCTGACCCTCTCCCGATCGCTTGTGATCTAGCCATATCTATAAAAGCTTTCAAACTAAACAAGAATTCTTGAGAGTTTCGATTTTTAGGCTCTGTTTGTTAAACTTTTTGTATTTAAAAACATGTTTTTTATGTTTTGTAGGTAAAATATGTGGTTAAAAAGTGGAGAGAGAAAATATGTGATTAAAAAGTGATTTGTGGAATTGTGTTGTTAAAAACAAGTCTTTATAGAATTAGTTGTGTTCATTTTTCTATTGATGTCTATATATTTTCATGTGTAAGTTTAAACAACATTTCTCGTAAGTTCTCCTAAGTATACAATCTGTATTGCATATAGTTCACACCCTATAGAATTTAACGTCGTCCCAACAAACACTGAAAATGCGCCATCATTCCCTCCAAAATACAAGGCATATAGGGGCAATATTAATAACAATATGGGGGACGTTGTCTTGTCGCCCTTGTATGTTCCACATTAACATGTCGCCACTGTTGCTTTTGATTCTTTATATGCATGCAAAGATGTTTAGAGATCTAATTTACTTGTTTGAATTGAGCATTATTAATTAATTAATATATTAAACAAGTTTAGCTATTTATATGTTCAAACTTGAATTTGACATTGTAAAACAGTTTATTTATTGGTTTAGCTTGTTAAAGTTGGACTTGACATCTAAATCTTACTCACAAAACGTTTTTCTCGTTTATTTATTCATCGACACTAATTTCTCGAGTTTTCAGGAATTTACTTAAAACAATTTAGTTACTTATAAATAAACTGAATGGTCATTAATAACAATCCCCACTTATAAATTTTGGGAAACTTAATATGATCAAGCTTTGGTTGCTCTCTTTAAGTAATTTGAATTACTTAATTAAGCGAAACAAAAAAAAAAAAAAAAAAAAATTCAAATTATTCGGATTTATCTACATTTTTTCTTTTCTTTTTTCTTCATATATCTTGCAATTGCTGTTATCCCTTACCTGTCGACGTCTTGATAAGATGAATTAAAAGCAATTGATGAGGCATCAGTTATTCAACTCAACTACCATGATTAATATTTAAGGTTCTTATGTTATGTGGTCATTCTTGAATTAGCCATTTCTTTGGGCTAGGTCATACTCAATTTCATGGTTTAGAGCACTACAACCTCGTAGAATGATAGGTGGCCCAATGGGAATTTGTGAGATGTCCAATGCACACGTTAGTTTGAATATTGGTACTCGATAAATTTCAATTTATTTCAGTTTGATCACCTAATTTATATTTTTGTATCCATTCTGTAAGTACTTGAGGCATTGTAAATGGAATTTTAGATTTAGATTCAAATGAAGTGTCCACAGTTGGGAGAACAAGGTTTCACTAGTAGAAAAACGCAAAAAAAAAAAAAAAAAAAGGTTCAGGCGTCGACGCCTGAACCGGACGTTTACGCGTCGGTTCTTGGTGAACCGACGCGTAAAGTCGAACCGTTCGAGAAATAATTGAATCCAGGATCTAACTTAGACTGCAAGGTCGAACCTGAACTTTCCTTCTATGATCATGACCAAAATTAATACTCAGTTCCACATGATTGATAATACTCTTGCTTGACGTGAATGCCTACAAAGAAATGAAATTTCAATATATATATATATATATATATATATATATATATATATATATATATATATATATATATATATATATAAATATCTTTCTTTCTTTCTTTGCAATCTAGTTTTAGTATCTTCGTAAACTAGGCTTCAAACAATTATGGTGATCGCGCATTCTTTCATTGACGTGGGAGTTAGAGAAATGATAGGTGAAAAAAATAAAAATAATACTACATAACTACTTTTATCTCAGAAAAATCAAACCTTACAGTAATATTATGCGTGCAACCCATTATTTCAAATAATGTGATTTAAATAGTATGTTTTTGAAAAATGTGTGGTTTAAAAAAAAAGACTTTTTTGAATTTATTATTGGTAGAATGTGAATTTTGAAAAAAAAAAAATGATGTGAATAATGGGTACCGAACAGAACATAATTTTTTTTTTCTTTGAAATCATTCATTAAAATAATAATACACATATTAGTAAATACCTCAAGAGAGATATAGTTACAAATTAATAAAATTTAATAGATAAATTTGTCTCATCTAAGTATGAGTTTTTCTTCGAATTAATAGATAAACTTGTCTCATCTATGTATGAGTTTTTCTTCGAATTAATAAGTTCAATAATCATCATCACATATATATACTTTATGAAACTTATGCATATCTAAAAACTCAGATAGATATAAATTCGATTTATACATGAAGAGATATGTATTGATAATTAAGTTTAAATAAATAGTAACGTATACATATTTTTTTAATAGTGCAAATTTCTAGAAGCCGACAAGTAATAAAACAAGTTAGTATGGATTATTTTGGAACAAGTGAAAAATTATAAAATGGAAATAAAAGAGTCGTGTAC
This sequence comes from Ligustrum vulgare, assembly GCA_963555705.1. NCBI lineage: Eukaryota > Viridiplantae > Streptophyta > Magnoliopsida > Lamiales > Oleaceae > Ligustrum > Ligustrum vulgare. The sequence goes on from OY743180.1 coordinate 30,229,922, forward strand.
GTACTCAAACGAAGAATTTAGGAGAAATTTTGTCAATATATTATTTCATGCATGCATATCAAATTATTAACTACAAAAATCCCTGTGGATACAGAAGGGCCATTTGTGCCAATAATAACGAAGTAAAACAAGTTAGTATGGATTATTTTGGAAAAATGAAAAAATTATAAAATGGAAATAAAAGAGTCGTGTACGTACTCAAACGAAGAATTTTGGAGAAATTTTGTCAATATATTGTTTCATGCATGCATATCAAATTATTAATTTTATTAACTACAAAAATCCCTGTGGATACAGAAGGGCCATTTGTGCCAATAACGAAGTGGCTTTTCATGTCATTACAATGATGCTTACATTTTGTTTTGGTAGGTGGGATGGTTGGTGAGGTGTGTAATAAAAATTACGCGATGTATGAATTGTAACAAAAATACTGGTTGTACTAGGGGATTGATCAAGACCTTGACCAAGGACGGAGTCAGGATATTTCGAAAGTGGGAGCTAAAATTTTCGTCAATCCATTCCTTCAATTCCTCTGCATCTTCTGATTGTAAGATGAACTTAATTTGATCAGACAACTTGATATAACCTTCCTCCCTTGAAATCGCTATTTTCCCAGACAAAACCTCTAGCAAAACGATTCCATAAGAAAAAATGCCGGCAATCGGGGAAACGATACTTTCTTGGAGACACTCTGTTACAACCCATTTTTTTTAAATTCAAAGCCAATGTCATTTTTCAAATTCGAAGTTAGACTAGTTAAAGTCATAGTTCAATAAGGACCTAAATAGAGTAAGTAATTATTTTGGGTATATTTTACAATTAAATATACTCAAGGGACTAAGTGGAAGTTTGGGAGTTTATTTTATTTTGTTATAACAAGTTAAAGACTAAAATATAATGTATGTTGAAATTAAAGGACTTAGCTTGCAAAATGAGAATTAGTGGTCCATTATCTATTATTAAAACAACCAATTCTCACTTTTTGAAAAAAAGGAAGCTGGGAACCGAACAGAGGCAGTAAAATCTCACTTTTTTTTTTTTTTTTCACCACCTAAGACATATCAACTTGAACCTGACCTTTTCCTATAAGGTTACCACTAGCACTCCCTTACAAGATTCCTAAGTTAACTTATCCCTTTCCCCAGTATCTAAGGATCACAACAGGCTCACTCCGGCCAACAATCCTATCTCTCTGGATCACTCAGGATTAACTTAAAAACAGTACGGCTTCTAAAGATCAAGTTATGCTTTTATGATATGCATAGAATGAAATGATTTAAATCATCAAAATTTACATAATATGAACTGCTGGAAAAAACATAACTACAAAAATGTAAAATAAAGATAAACTTTTTTGGAGATTCATTAAAACATTATAAAGATAATACAACTAAGGGTTTCCCTTTCGGAAAATCCCTTAAAGGATAAAATAAAACTTGAAAGAAACAAGTACCTTAGAGGTATTCACAGTTTTTCTATACAGGGGTTCCTATTTTGGATTGAGAATTTTTCTGATAAGGAAGGTTTATCGGGGTAGAGAGCAAGGAGATCACAGGCTGAAAACTCTTGCTTCTTCTTCTGAAAACCAACTCCTTATATAGAGAAATTCTTGGGAGCAAAAGAAAACTCTATCCTAAACGAATCTTATCTTTTTACAGCTGTCCTTGCTTTTTTAAAGTTGTCTCATGCTTTTTTGACACGCGTTTCTCCGAGCAACTCTGGTCAAAAAAGTAGTTGGACAATTTTATCAAAAGCATCTTCTTTTCTAAAGCTTTTGTCGGCAGCATCTTTTCTTGAAAAAGTCTTTTGGCAGTATCTCCTAAAAATTTCTTGTCTGCAGCATCTTCTTAAAAGTTCTTTGTTCTATAGCGTCGGCAGCATCTTTATGTATTTAAATTGTGTTCTGCTGTTGATGAAAAAGACATTCCACTATCTGAATTATTGAATGCTTTTCCTTCATGGCCTTCGTGACTATTTCCTTGACTAGATTCATTGTCTTCTGGTTCTGGCATGATCTGTGGATATTCTGAAATTTCTTTTTCTTTTTCTGTTCTATTTTGAGAATAAATTTTTTCAAAAATTTTTTCAATTGTCTCACTCATTTTTTCTTCAAGATCTTTTTCTTTTTTCTTTTTAATTAAAAAATTTTTCTTTCTTTTTGATGTCTCTTCTTTGCTGGATGGAGTCTTTTGAAGTTTCTGTATCTGAGAAAGTAAATGATTAATTGAAATAATATCGTCTTCTGGGTCTTGGGCTTCTTGGACAATTCTTTTCCCTTTGGTATTCTGACTACAAGATTCTTCTTGGGTATTTGTATCGTGCTGAAATTTTGGGCTGGGCTAGAAAATGGTTCTTGGGATTCATGGGAGTATTTGACAAGATAGTCAAATTTTCCACTGGGTTGGCCCAATGTGTCCCAATTTTCTCTGGTCTGAAGGGGAAATTGCTGGGTCTTTTCAAAAAATAAATGGGCTTGTTTACTAGGGAAATCAACAGTTCCCTGAGTCTGTTGGACTTTTGGCAAGTCCATAGCCATCAACGGGTTTGAAAAGTCTTTACCAGCTACCGTTTGAGCTGGACTAGCTACTGACTTCTTGGGCTCAGTAGTACCTTTTCCTAAACTAATCTTCAGGCTGATTATTTCTTTCTCCATTTCTGTGATTTTCTTTTGTAAATGGGTTCTTTCTGAAGTAAGGTTCTTGTTGGCTTCATTGATGACTCTGAAGTTGTTCTTCATACATTCACAATGATTACAAAAAATGTTCTCTTCTCTGCTTGGGGAAAAATCAAGAGGCGGGTCTTGGTAATTTTTGAGAGAAGGGGAAATGAAGAAGTTAATTCCTATAAGCCGTCTTGCTGAGTCTAAAGCTTCTTTTAAATTTGTAAATCCTTTGTAAAGAGGGTCTTTAAAATTACTGATGCTTTCTAAAACTTCTAGCCATGTATGAAAAACGCCAAGTTTATGACCTTTTATGACTACATAAAACTTGAACTTTGTTCTGTTCTGATTAAAGTGTTCTGACAATGCATTCATGCATGCAAGAAAGTACTTCTGATCTTTTGGATTCTTGTTGTAAGAAATCCATAAATTGTCTAAAATGCATTTCTCTTCTTTTGAAATTGAAACGTGTGCAAGTGATTTGAAAGAAATGTTACTACTAGGAAAACATGTAAGTTCTTGGTTACCAAATCTAATTCGTTCTGAGTAATTTGATCTGTTCTGAGTAGATGGAGTCTGTAATGATGTATAGGAATTTCCCGGAGGAATTCCTGGTCTTGGAGGCAGTCTAGACATCTGTAGAAAACAAGATCATGATGAGTTTATCTCAAAAATTTCTTTATTTTCTACCATTCTACTAAGAATGTCTGCTGCTTTATTATCTACTCCTTTAATATGTTCAAACTCTATGTTTATTCCTGTATTAGTAATTCTATCAACAAAATTCAACCATCTTCTTCTGCTAGTTTTCTTGGAATCTAATTTTAATTTATTATAAAATGAGACAATAGCAACACAGTCTGTTCTAATTATGATTTCTTTCTTTGAAATAATAAAAAGTTCAAAACTATCTAAGGCATAATTAACAGCTAAAAGTTCTGCATCAATGCTACTCATGTTTCCTTTTTCTTTGTAGTTACCACTATTATATCTACAAATTCTTTCTATGTTTTTATCTGCATATCTATTTGGTTTACATAATAGAATGGCTCCCCATCCTAATATGCTTCCGTCTGTTTCTATGATCAGAAAATCTGTATCTAAGGGCATTGCTAGTTTTGGTAAATTTTTTATTCTATCTTTGATTTCTTGTACAAGTTTTATGTCTTCTTGATTAAAGTGTCTTTGTCCTGTTGGAGAAGTCTTGGAATATAAGGGTCCTGCAATTTTTCCTAAATCTTTTATAAATGGTCTTGCATAATTTACTAATCCTAAAATTTTTTGGATTTGTTTAAGATCTTCAAGCTTAACGCTTTCTGAGCTATATGAGGTTGTAACTTTTTCTCTCCTTGACCTATATTGACTCCCAAAAAATCTATATATTCTTTAAATAAAATCATCTTTTTCTTACTTATGATTAATCCATGTTTAATAAATTCTGAAAACACAATTTGTAAGTGTCCTCTATGTTCTCTTCCGTTTTTACTAAAAACAAGAATGTCATCTATGTATACTATAATAAACTTGCTATGTCTATTAAAAATATCTTCCATTTTTCTCTGAAAAATACTAGGTGCATTTTTTAATCCAAATGGCATGACTAACCATTCATAATGTCCTTCTGGACATGTGAATGCTGTCCATCTAATACTATCTGGGTGCATTTTAACTTGCCAAAATCCTGACTTTAAATCAAACTTACTAAAAATTTTACATTCTTGGATCTTATTAATTAAAACTGTCTTATCAGGAATTTTGTATGCATCATCTATTGTATTATCATTAAGTCTTTTATAATTAATAATCATTCTACTTTTTCCTCTAACTATTTCTGAGTGTTTTCTTACTATAAAGGCTGCTGATCTATGAGGGCTATCTGATCTTCTAATAACTCCTAATTTCATTAGTTTTTCGATATGCATTTTAAAATCTTCTAAATCCAAATTAGTTGCTTCTATGTTCTTAGTTCTTATGATATATTCTGGATTTTTAATTTTTATTTTACAAAAAATCTTATCTTTTTCCCAATATTTTAAAACATTTTCTCCTAAAATTTCCATTTTTTCTAATCTATTTATCAAATTTTCTATATCTTGTTCTGTAATTAACATATCATAAATTTTTTCATTATCAATAAATTGATAATCTATTTCTATGTCTTCTAATTCTTCATCACTTTCTTCTAAGTTTTCTAAAAGCTGGCATTCTTTTTCTTTATTACAGGGGCAAATTTTTTCTTCTTTAGGGCTTCCACCACCCTTCTCAGCGTACTCTGATGGATAATGTATTGTCTGGGCTGGTGTAAATAATGTATGTTTCTGGAAATGTATAAAGTCTTTTGTTATTGTAACACTACCATTGTCTTTTAATAAAAAACTAAGACCTATAATAAAATCTGTTTCTTTTAAATTAAGGGATCTAACCCATGTTGAATCTCTTGGTAATGTATATTCTGTACTAAGTCCACAATTTGTTTCAAAACTTATTTTACTATTTGGTCTTAATAATTCTGTATATGTATATAATCCTCCATCAATCTGTTGTGCATTGATTGGATTTTTGGATTCTATAACATATTGATCTGGAATTAATTTTTTATTTATTATACAATTACTACTTCCTGAGTCTATTAATCCTAAACATTTTATTATATAATTTCCTATTCTGATCTGACATTTTACTTTGATTGTTTTAAGTTTTTCTGGATTACAAACTACTTGGACGTAATTTATCTGTGAGCATTCTAAATCTGGTTCTTCTATCATGATTTGCTTATCTTTTCTATTTGATTCTAAAATTTTAATTCTTTTAATCATCAACTTCTGCATTTCTTCTAAACTTTCAATTCTTTTTCTAAGAATTCTGATTTCAGAAATTTCTAATTTATTTCTTTCTACTTCAATGTTTGTTTCTTCTTTTTCTAGGATCATATTTTCTTCTAAACATCTTATGCATGCTTCTTTATAACATTCTAAGCATTTTGCTCTAAGTTTTCTTGCTGGATACCATCTACAAATAAAACATGCTATATTATCCATTCCTATGTTTTTCTGCCATCTATGTTTACATAAGTCTAAAGATGTCTCCATGAATTCAGTTTCTTGTTCTGATTCTGATTCTTCATCTATTTTGAATTTAGTAAATTCATCTAAGATTTCATAATCAGATTGCTCTTCTTCTATATTAGTCTGATCTTCTATTGATATAATACTATAAATAGATTCTTTGTCTGAAATGTATTCATCTAATTGAATTAAATCTTCATTAGTACATTCTATTAGAGTACTTTTCTTATCATAATTTTTTATTCTTTTAGGACATGTTCTTGCTAAGTGTTCATTGCTATTACAAACAAAACAATTTAGTTTATTTTTATAAGTTCTGTCTGGCTTAAATTTTCTAACGTGTCTTTTTTCATCTAAGTAGGGTTTTCTCTTATTTGATTTTCTTAAGAAGTATCTTTTCTTAATTGGATTTCTAAAATTCTTCTTATATTTTTTCTTATATGGTTTAGATGTTGAAGCTCCATATGTCCGAGGTGTAAAAATATCTTTACAGAATTTATAATCTGTCTTTTTTAATTGCTTTTGGATTTGTAATTCTACGCTTTTACCTTCTAAGCATCTTATTACATGTTGTATTCTTTGTCCTATACTCCAGTTTTTCTCTGGAAATTCTTTTACAGATGCTAGATTATTCCATGATTCTGTAATTTCTAATCCTAATGGTCCTGGTAATTTATGAAATAACTTATTTCCTATTTCTTGGTTAAATGTATTTCCTGAAATTGAGGTCTGATAATAATATTCATTTAAAAATCTTTTTACATACTTACCTTTAGTCCATTTATATAAATTAAGTTGTTCTAAATCTCTCATTGCTTTTCTTTGTATACTCATATGTCCTGAATTAGGATCTGCTCCTGTGATTAAAATTTGTACTTTATTAACAAAATTATAAGGGTTACTTCCTAATTGTACTAATTGATCATATTCTTCTTTTCTTTCTATCTTATAGGCTTCCCACATTGCCTTTGTACTTTCTCCTAAAAATGTTTCTAAATATCTATACATATCTAAGGGTTCCATGTCTTGTATGTTTCTAATATAATGTCCTATTATAGTATTCTTCCAAACATCTATGACATTTGTCCATGTCTGTGGATCATGTGCAGTGATGTTTAGTATTTGTGCTTTAGAGGCTGTCTGAAATTCTATTTTTTGTTCTAAAGGTCTCTCACTTCCTCTTGCTATGTATTTACTATTTTGCGGCGGTTCATTATATGTATTATAGGCTCCTCTAGGAGGAAAACCATCTCCATAAGTTAAAATCTCATGTTTAACAGTCTTATCAAAAGGGGTTTCATCAAATGTTCTGTATCTAGTTGTATCTTCCATGAGTTCTTTTGTATAACTATAATCTGTAACTTCTGTATTATTATCATTTTCTTCATTAATTATTCCTGCCCTAATATTCTGTTCTGAATCATAATACAAATACTCATTTTCTTTTATCTGTTTTGAAATATACATTTGATCTTCTAATTGTAGGAGTTCTTCTTTATTTAAAATAATTCCTAATTCTTTTGGATAAATTATTTTATCAATATCTTCTCCTATTAGTTCTATGTGAACATTATCTTGATGTGGTTGTTCTTTTTCTTCTTCATCAGAAGTCTTTGGTACATATTGATAATCAGTAAATCTTAGACTTGTTCTACCTTGTGCGTCTTTATAGGTTAAAGATTCTCTAGGTGCTATTGGTTTTTCTTCTTCTTCTAAAAACTCATCCATATCCCATTCTAATCCAGCTAATTGTTCTGCTGAAAATTCTTTAGGCTTAACCATATTTATTCCTTTACTACTCATTAGTCCTACTACTTTATCCATATATACTTTGTATTTTGTCTGGGAATTTACTGAGCATCTTCCTAAGAACCCTACATGTATCAAAAGATTGTCTCCACTATTAGTCTCTTCGTATCCTTTAGTTTGTATACCTATTTTAATTTTTTCTGAAAAATCTCTGATAGTCATTAAGAAGTCTGGATTACAGTAAATAATACCGTTATTACTATTCATGTCTACTTCCATACTTGCTATCTGTCCTTTTTCTATATTATTGAATCTTTCATCAAAAATAGTAATTAATGTCTTACATCCTAAGCTCTTTCTAGTTAATCCTTTTATTCCTATTACAATTAATCCTAAGTGAATAAATCTAAAATTTCTTTTTCTAAGTTCTTTCTTAGAATCCTCTGAAATTAAATTAAGTTTGACTACCTGGTTTCCAATACATTGTATTTCTACTTCTCTATGATGTCTAAAGAATTGGGTTCTTGATTCAAAAATTCCTCTGTTATATAAGATATCTGGATTAAGTACTCTTAATCCATGTGTCTGGAATCTTGCATAATCTTGTTCTGGATCTATAATTTCTTCTAGATTTTGATTATGTTGTTCTACTCTTCTCAAAACTCTGTCTAAGAAATTCCTATTTTCTCCTGATGTACTTGGTCTAGATGTTCCTTCACTGATTGTTCTTGATCTTCCTAAAAATGGAGTTGTTAAATTCATCTTGGAAATTTTAATTCTCTTGATAACCTTCTTGTTACTTTTTCTTTGCCTGTTTCTTTTATGTTTAAATTTCCTAATTTATTTGTTATAGATCTTAAATCGCTTTCTATTTCAGGGTCTATTCTTTTATCAAAGGCTTCTAATTTTTTGTGTAAACTTACTAAGAGAGTAATAATTATATTATTTTGTCTTATTAAAACTCCTTCTGAAATTTTTGGAGAATCTAGATTTGTAATTCCTTCTGGATCTTTATGGTAAATTCTACAATAATCAAAAGCTTCTTTGTAGTTTCTCTCAGATTCAAATTCTCTGTTCATGAACTAAGAATAAATCCTTTTAATTCTTCTGTCTTATTACTGATCTTTTTTGTTTCTTGCAGAATTTCTTTATTTGAATCTAAAATTTTTGTTATTTCTGGAAAATTACTTGTTAAAGTAATAGTTTCTTGTTTAGAAATTTTTTCTAAAATAACACAATTTTGATTCTTAATAAAGTCTAAATTTTCTTTAATATTTTTAAAATCTAAGTTTCTTGTTTTAAGATGATCTAAAACTTCTTCTAAAGTTTTATTAATTCTTTTATTAGCTTGTTCTAAATTTTTTGCAAAATTTATGACTAAGTCTATTAAAAGATTTTGACTTGGATCTTCTGAAAACAAACTATGTAATTTATGTGCTGTTTCTAAATTACAACTTAAAATATTATTTTCTATCGTCTTGAACTTTTTACCTTGACTAGAAAGTTCTAAATCTAAATATTCTATGTATCTTTTATTAGCTATGGCTCTGATACCAAAAGGGGGGGGGTATACTTAAAATAAACACAGCCACTGGCATAGAAGGGTTTATCTTAAGGTTGGATGCAGAGATCGGCTTGTATACGGAAATTATTGGTCTAAAAGACTTTCACAGTCTTGTTTATAGTATCCTGTCTCTATTCTATACTGTTCTAGATAAAAGGGTAAAATTCACTGTCTGTCTTTAAAATTTTTGTTTCTAAAATTTCTTCTAATTCTTTGATTTTAAATTGTAAATCAAAACTTCTTTTACTATTTCTGTTAATATAATTCTTAAAAGGATAAAAATTATTACTATATCCTTGAATGTCTATAACTGTATCTAAAATTTTATAGTCTTCTTTTAAAGTTTGGTCTATGACAAAAACTTAGGTCTGGTGTACTGATAATAAATATTCAAAGTCTGAAATAATTTTTGGAAATTCTTTTTCTATGTTTATCTCGTTTGAAGTGTGGGAAGAAATTGTGGGTCTTTTGCCAAGATTGAGTTCCATTCTTCTAGTTCTCAATAGGTAAGGAAGAAATTTCTTATTTGAGAATTTATTTTAAAATGAGAGTTTTTGGTTATTGATTAGATATGAAATTTATGATGGGTGAAGTGTTGTTTTTAGTATATAGAGTTTGTTAATGGAACTTTCTGGTTGTTTTTACCAACCGAACTAGCTACAATTTCTAACTCTGTGAGTGGATAACTTTATTTTTTTAAAAATAAGCACTTGTTTAATTTATCTAAATTCTAAAACATTTATGAAATGTTTATTTATTATAGTGCTTATATTGAATGATATAAATTGCAGAACTTGGTTATTTTTAACTATTCAGTTTATAGTAAGATTTTAAGAATAAAGTGAGGTTTATTATAAGCAGTTCTTTTAAAGTTAGAATTAGTTCAGTTAAAGGATTTCATTGACATTCTATCAGCATTAGATATTCCAGTATATTTAAATTATTTTAAAAACCACCAGAAAGTACCCAAGTGATTTTACCCGCTCTGCACCGATGTGAATTCGTTTCCATGGTGTATGACCAGATACAGTGATTTTACCCGCTCTGCACTGATGTGAATTCGTTTCCATAGTATATGACCAGATATGGTGATTTTATCCGCTCTGCACTGTCGTGAATCTGTTTCCACAGTGTATGACCAGATATGTTATTTTACCCGCTCTGCACTATTGTGAATGCGTTTCCATAGTGTATGACCAGTTTATAGCCTTCGGGCAGCTCTGCGCTCATATGACCAGATTATCAGATCATCAGACTCAGTTTATTAGTTATCAGGTTTGAATGATTTTGTCTTGTACATGAGATTACTCTGTACAAGAACGAGGCTATTCATTGGGTACATTTTGGTGTGATTTTCAGTATTACTTCAGTTTATTTGATTTCAAATAACAGAATTCAGTTTATCCGGTTTACAAAATGAAGAATTCAGCTTATAGTATGGTGAAATGACAGTTGTTATGATTTTTGTCGATTTCAAATTACTTATTATCCTTATGCTTAAGTTACATCATTTAGAATCCAGAATGAATGGTTTTATGATACTAGTACATTCAGTAATGAAGGTAAATATCAAAATGTAAAATTCTGTCAAGTTATAACCGAGTAAATAAGATTTTCAGGAAATATGTATAAATGAGAAAAGTACACATATTTTCGAACTATCCACTCACTGAGTTTGTAAACTCATATCTTATTATTTTTCTATTTTAGGACGCATTGTGTTTTGAGCAGCCTTTTTGGAAGAATCTGCAGTGAAGAGAACCAGAGCCACGTGACCTAATAGTTGTATGATTCCATTCGTTTAACAAGTCCTTGTTATTCATGGGTCATATGTCGAGTATTTTGTGTTTGTATTTTGCATTACATGTGACATTTCATTGTTGATGGGCTTGTCGCCCTTTTTGAGGGGTTTACACATAATCTGGTTAATTTGTAAATGATACCAAACAGGTCGCTGCATTTTATTTTGTTATGCATATTTTGGGATAAATAGCTTCCAATTGATGTTATATATATACATTTTGTTTGGGAGTTTTGTTGCTTTTCAAGTTGGTATAGTCAAAGTTATAAGGGAAACTCTGTCAATTTTTAAATTTTTTTTCTCTCGGTCAGAAACAGGTCAAATTGCCTTGGTGGTGGATCTGGTGTCTAGCTAGCTTCCATCATCGGCACACTTCACGTCTCGGGTCCACTAGGATGATTCGGGACGGGTCGTGACACACTCGGGGTGCTAAGTAGGGGTGAACGCGATTCAGTTTGGACGGTTTTTGACATTTTCAAACAAAACCATTTCAGCGATTTGACATTTCCTCAAATCAAACCAAACAATTTCATTTTACAAACAAAATCAAACTAAACCAAACCATTTTTTACGGTTTGGTTCGGTTTTAATCCGCGATTTTTACATATCGACATAATATAATATATTTTTGATGTTAAATTAACTTGTATATTTTAATATAAAGATAAAATAAGTTAATATATAAGCTAATATGAGAATTAATAATGTTAGATGTTAAATTCATTCGAATTTGTTTTCAATTCAAAATAAAAACATGAAGTTAAAAAACAATTATAAATTTGTAATTGCATTGTATTTGTTTCCTAACTTCTTTTTGAACAAACAGACAGGTCATCGTCATCAAAATTCTTAGAAAAATCACTAGTCTTTGACAAACCATAGCTAGTCATTCTTTTTTGCTTTTTATCTGAAATCATATACCGATACTTTTCTTGCATAAATGTTTGATATGATTCGATAAAGTACTAGTCTTCGTATGATGATTTTACAATTTTTCACAGTATTTACATTTTGTCTTGGCTCGCTTCTTGTTGGCTTTCCTTTGTTGTCTAGATTTCGAAATTCAGTAAGGAATAAATTCTAAAAAATAAAATAAAATAGTCGAATGATATTGCTTGCAAAAAAACTTAAACATGTGATATTCAATTTCTTACCCTGATTAGAACCTTCTGATATAGATCGAAAAATCTTTCATGACTTTCTAAAATAAAATCAAATGCAGGAAGAAATTGGAAGTACACCTATCACCTCTATCTATTGTTCTAAGAATCTAATTGACATTAGTGAAGAAGAACTTGGAAGTTGGAAGGAGGCCAGAAAGACGAATGAAAACAAAAAATTACTGATTGGATTAGGAAGTGAGAACGTTTTACGTTTGAATCTCAATTAAATGGTTTTTTGGGATTGGAGTATGTGATTTAAGGATGGTATGGGTTATATGTTAATGGGGTTTTAGGGTTGGAGTATGTTGTTAAAAGCTGGTATGAGTTAAAGGTTAATGGGATTTTGTGGTTGGATATTAGACGAGAACTTTTTTTATAAAAAAAAAACTAGACGAGAACTTTTATTCATTAGATAAATTTGAAATTTTTTTTGGGAAAACTCTAAATTTAAATGAATAAAAATTAATTTTTTTAATTAAAAATTAGCGCTTCGGTTTGCTTTAAATTGTTTTTAAAAATTGAAATCTAAACCAAACCATTTTGAAATTGTTTGGTTTGGTTTGATTTGAAAATATTGGCGAGTCCACATAAAACTGAACCAATGGTTTAAAACCAACGGCTTCGATTCGATTTGCGATTTGACGATTCTTTTGTGCAGCCCTAGTGCTAAGTATGCTTTATTCAAGGATGCAGTTTGACTAGAAAATGATTTCGAGTCCTTTGCATCATTGCTAACACATCTCGCCATGCCAAAATTACCAATCTTTGCATTAAATTCTTCGTCCAAGAATATGTTCCGATTCTTTATTTTTCTATGGACATAACTAGGATTCATGATATGATGCATATACTGTAAGGCTGTGACCACATCTAGACAGATCTTTAGCCTCTGACTCCATAATAAGAAACAATTGCAGGGAGCAATAAAATGGCTCTTCATAGCCAATCCACCCTGAAGCCAGTTCTTCAGTGAACCTTTCTTGACAATCTTAAGAACAATGAATGAATGAATCAGAACCCTCAGAATTCAGTGGAGACCTTGACCTTCACTGAGCCTTAACTGGCTCTGTCCTTGACACAAAATGATTCTCGGGACATGTAGCCGATTTATCGCGAGATAATCTGAAATCAAATTTGTCATGAGAAATTGAAAAGCAAAATTGACCTAGCTTTTCTCATTTTACATTTATGAAGTTTATATCTTTTGCATCGAGTCCTCAAGCAGAAATTTCATCTCTTTTACACTGAATCCTCCTTGCTGAAAAATCACTCCGTCTAAACTTCAACTTCTCCGACCTCCACTTCACCACCTCCCACGACCAACACTACCACACATGGGGGCATTTCCACCATAGTATTTGGAGAAAGAATGTGAGATCTCGGTAAGTATCTATTGTAGATTTTCAGCTTGAAATCGAGATGAAATGCAAGACGGTCATGATTATATGGGTGGCTTTTGTATCCTTAAGTTTCAACTAAAAAGCTAGCAAACATGATGGAAAAATAAATATTTTACTTACCAAAAATATTTGGATTGCACAACATTTGCTTCTTTTTAATCTATTGTATAATATAAACAATCCATAGTTGGAATTGTTTGACATAATTTGATTGATGAAAAAAAAATACCGAACTGAGTGCGACAAATCTGTTGCTGATCTATGTGTTCCATGTGATGGTGCTTCTAATTTTCAGAGACTCTGTGTTCATTGTGTTGAATATGTTAATGGTGAATTGTTTTAACGCATGTTAATGTTCTTCGAGAAACCAAAGCACATTGTTTGTTGAGGATGATGCATTTGTGGAGGAGAATTGCGTGGAAAGAATGAGACAGTACAGGGGAATTGGCCTGCACTGAATTAAGAAATCACATCCGGGGATAATGATACGTTTCCCGAAAGTTGGGATGAAGCTTTTAAGCCACAAAGAGGCTTTTTCAGTTTTATATGCAATATATTTATAAGGTGGTTCTCCCTGTTAGAAAAATAAATTTGCAAAAAGGACCTAATAGGATGCTTTTATATGCAACATTTGCATGTAGCTGAGAAGGAAAGAGAGTTAGTGTGACAAGCAGATTATTGAAACTTCATCCAACATTTAAATTGGATGTAAGGTTATGATGATTTCTTGTTCAGACTTGACAAGAAAACTGCGTCTTACGAAGGTCTTTTTTGAGCATAATCACAAGACAAGTCCGTCGAAATCCAGGATTCATCGATTTAATCGACAGTTGAATAACTCTATAAGATGAAAAGTTGAAATAAACAACATTGCTAGAATTCAATTGCACAAGAGTTTCAACTTAGCTCGCTGAAGAGGGTGGAGCTAAACTTTCATCAAGCAGGACAGTAGAAATTACATTGAAAAGGTTAGGAGATTAAGATTCGGGGAAGGAGATGTAATAGCAATGCAAACTTATTTCACTAAAATACAAGAACAATTTCATGGTTTCTTCTTTAGTGTTGATTTGGACAATGAGTCTCGGCGAAAGAATGTGTTTTGGGCTTATAGTAGGTGTAGACTAGGCTACATGAATCATTTGCAGACTGTAGATGTGTCAATCCTGGTGGTCCGGGCCAGGTCGACCCGCCAAACATAAAAGCCCGGTAAGGCTTGCTTGAAAAAATCCCTCCCGCAACGGGTTCCGGGATGGTTTCGAGTCAGCCCACAAATTTCTAACTACAACCCAGGCCCGTCCGCTAGCCCATCTGGGCCGAGCCCATGCAGGTCGCAGTTCATTTTGATTTGGCCCGTATGAATAAAAACATAGATTCTTTTCATATTTATAGCAATTTTTTTGTCAAATTTCTAAATACAAAATGAAAAAAAATGATAAACTCATATTTATACCATAAAATGTTTAAATAGAATTTAAATTTATATTTTATGTTACATGAATTACTTCTGAATTTGCAAATTTGAATAAAATATAAACAAATAACAATTAAATTCTAAATATATTTATAATTACTATTATCAAAGAACATTACGTTTCTTAGCTACTAGGGAGAAAAAAAATAAGATTTTGCTTTAAAAGTTGTATTAGATTTTGTATAAGTAGGGAGATTTTTAATGTTACCATATATTTAATAAAAACAGTTTTTTTTTCCATGGGTCGGCGGGTTAACCGAGACCCGCGAAACCCGCGGTTCACAACTTATTGACCTGTGAACCGTCAGCACGGGTCACGGGTTGGCTCGCGGTCCCGAGTAGATCTTGGCCGATTTTCACGGGTCTAGTCGACCTGTCCGTCTTGACACGTCTAACAGACTGTGACTCGAAAGATAATAGGTGTAGACTTTCGAGGTTTTCTTCTTTTGTGTTGCAGACATGCCATTTCGATACTTATCTAGAATGATGTCAAATTGCTTCCCAAGACTTATTTCCTAATGAAATTGAGAAGAGATGTAGTTAGAGCGTACATGAGAGTTAAAAAAAACTATGATGTTTGGGTTAGTACACCTATGCGGTGATATAAACAATTGTGCAAAACTTTTGACAATATGGTCACTTTTGTAGCAAATGATCAGGCACGCACTCGACGATTAATGGAATGGATTGAAACTGAAATGAATGAACTACAAATATCGAAGCCTAGAGCAAACTGGTGTAGCAACTTTATAAGATTGAAGAATATGAAGACTGAAGGGGGACACTGTCGAATGATAGGATCTTGAACCACTGGTTCTCAAAAACGAAGAGTGCACCTAGGAAATTGCATAAGAAAGAACCACTAGAGACCTATTCCTAGAAAGCAAATGTATGTGTTCCATTTTCACTCCACACTCGCATGTTATTTTGAGCATTTGAATTGAAGTTGATTTAATGTTGATTTAATTTTTATTTTATTTTAGAGAATGTCAAAGTTAATTAAAGGAAGAATTTGATCTAAGCACATTTCGATGAACGACATTCAAGTACTCAACCTTCACAGGAAACACATTTACAACTCTTGAATCAATTAGTATTCATACTCACAACCTATATTGGTAAGTCTAAGATTCATGTACTAGTTTTCAAGATAAAGTTGTTTACTTACCATTCACAAATTGAATTGATTGTGGTGATGTGCATGATGATCAACATCGAACGTGGGGTGGAGTTTATGGTATAAATTGGATAACACCTTATGTATGGAATCAGACTTCCAAGCCCTGCTATGGCCCTCATGTACCACTTATACATGAAGATGTTTAGCGTGAAGTTGCGTTTTGAAATTTCGTTGTAATTCTATGACAATGATTGAATGTGTTTTGTAATGACCCGAGTTACCTTCTAGATCGACGACTGTCCCCACTGTACCAACATGGGTTTTTTAAGCATGTTTTGTCCTCACTCGCACGCTCACCGAGAGAATTTCCTAGGGGGTCACCCATCATAGAATTGCTCCAAGTCAAGCACACTTAACTATGGGGTTTCTAACAATGGACTTCCAAAAAAGAATGTGCACCTTACTGGTATGAGTAGTACCTATCAAATCTTTTAAGCTTTTTCTGACTTGGGTATTACAATCACCTCCTGTTAGACTCGCGATGTCCTCGTTGCGCTTAAACCATCTGAGGATCCGTTGCCAGGCATTAGGATTCTAGAGATGGCTCCTACGGGTTCAAGAGGTGGCTCCCGTCCTATGATGTAGCACTTTTTCCCGCATAGGACTTAGTTCCCGATTTTCGGATGGCAGTCGGCTCTGATACCATTTATAATAATTCGAGTCCCACTTAACGGGTTGTCTTGGTGGTTAGATGATGACGTACTGTCCCCACTGTACCAACATGAATCTTTTCAGCATGTTTTGTACTCACTTGCATGCTCCCTGAGAGAATTTCTCAGGGGTTACCCATCATAGAATTGCTCCAAGCCAAACAAGCTTAACTATGGAGTTTTTAACGATGGACTTCTGAAAAAGAAGATGTACTTTATTGGTATGAGTAGTACCTATCAAATCTTTTAAGTTTTTCCTGACCTGGGTATTAAATGTTTTGTTTTTAACGTCCAACTTATTTTCAGAAACTTTTGTATGTGACTTTATTCTCAAGTTTTAACTAGAACCTATTGATTTTGTTAGTGACTCATTTGCTGTTGTGCATTTATTGGGATTGATAGGAGTCTATTGTTCACTAGGAATTGCAATTTGATATATGTATTATATTGAAATACTTTGATGCTTACGAATTCTGTAATGCCACAGGGGATAATGAACAACATTTATAATTGAACTAACAAAAATATTACATTAGGTTACAGGGAAGAATAAACCAAAATCCTATTTAAGGAATTTCAAAAAACATTACACATCCACTACACAATCTATCTAGTCATCACACAAACACTACACATTCTTCAAAGTTAGTACAACTTGGGACTACATGATCTTTAAAACGGGAAATGAAGTAGAATAGTCCTTCACATGTTCTTTCTCCTTGTCATCTAGTCGATCTTGACTCTTGCGAACAATTATTGTTATGAATATTTTGACATTATCATGATTCAAAATCCATGCACAAGTATTCAATAAGTTAGACAAATCATCACATGTGTCATTAACCAGCTTCTTAACCGAATGCCTATTGCTTGATTCACCTTTGTCCCATTTGAAATAATGGACAGCCTTCCTAATGCATGAGAAGAATAGCCTTCCTTTGTTCGAAGTCATCCTCTCAACCTCGAACCATCTCACATAACCATTTGCACATATGTGGTATCAACGCTTGTTTGGGCATTCATCGAACCAGTGCCCGAATTGCTTACAACCATGGCACATGCCATAGTTCTTATTGTGCATATTGACATATTGCAAATCAAGAGCAACAATTTCAAATAAGCTAGCTTTTATAGTCAAACACAATTTTAGTGGTGTTACAATTAAAAAACAAATGCATGTACTCGTATAGATATGCATACCCAAATAAAGAACAAAACATTATTTCAACATTCCATAAATCATATACTAATGGTACATGAAAATCAAAACACTTTACAATTGAAAAAATTCTTTCTCTAGTACCAAATGAAGTAAAAATCCAAGAAGCATGCTCCCTTTACTAGAATTAGCACCACAAAATAAAAATAAAAAAATCTAATAACACAGTGATTCCCTCCACAAACTTTACAAATCAAGAGATAACACGAAGATTCGTCTCATGGCTAGATTTCACATTGCATACATTCAAGAATCTGGAGTAAAACAATAGGGAAATTATAGAAACTCACCACCCATAATAGTTCAACAAAGTAACTAAGATGTCAAATCTAGAAAAAGTAGGAACTTTGACCATGATTTGCACACTAATTGCATCTACACCGTCGAGCTACTGATGTTGAGCCAACCATATGAAGATGCAATTCAAGTTCGACTATCGATGAACATGGTCCTTGCCATCGATTGATACACACGTTGAGGTTTGTAAATGAGATGAAGAACTATTCATTGTCAGTTGTTTGGAGAATTTTAGGGAAAATGGTATTTTGAGATTATGGATTCAGAGATTGGGATGATATTTCGAACAAAACGGCTGTAGTTGTAGTTTTTTTATTCAAGGTGTAATTTCGTCTTTTTCATTTTGTTATGTCAACCTCTAAGTGAATGTTCCTGTACATGTAGCCCTATTGAAATTGTAATAGAATATCAACCATAAGCATAAATTAATTGGTTTTGCTACTTGTACCAGGGACTTAACCATATGGTTGACAACATACAATTTTTTGCTAGAATTAGGTTAGGAAATTATTGCGAGAAACTGAATACTAATTTCTTAAAGAATAGAAGCAAACTTATCATATCAATCAAAGTCGTTTCACATATTTGCTTCATGTCACTGCTCCATCGACACACTACCAGCCACGATCCACCCAATTGCCTCTTGCCATACCATCGGATATTATCTAAGATAATGCCTGTTGCCGCACCATTGGACTCATCGATGCGACTCCCTACTGCCAGGGGACTAGCTCATGTCTATGCAACCTCCTCATGTCCACCACCAAAACCAATCAAAGGCTTGTTTACCGAAACCCATCAATGTCACACTCTAGTTAGTGTAATACCTCAATTTCTGACTCGAATTCAAGATGAAATGTCCTAAATCAACCAATAAATTAAAATTAATTTGTGTTTATGGGACTATGAAATCATTATTATCTTTAAGATAACCACGATTTCTGGCTAGGATTCAAGAAAAATTCCATAAATTAAGTAATAAAGTAAAACTGACTGCCAGAAATTATCACCCTTATCGGCGGAAACACATCTACATCAACCTCCGCCAATCCAAAACAACAAATTTCCACAAAATCAAGCCAAAAAATCATTCAAACGGAGGCCACAATTGAGAAATCTTGCACCGTTGATACCCATGACTCAAGCCACCTTCCAAGCTGCCTTCCTACTCCAGGAGAACACTACCATAAAGGAATTTCGTTGATTGAAACGCTCCAAGTACAAGATTTGAACAAGGAGGTAACTATGGTTCTTAGTCCTAGATATGAAAATCGACAAATTTCAGATATGATCCAGACCATGAGACTACCGCTAATCATCTCAAAAGCATCAAAAACCTTGGTATGGTCTCCCTACACTCGATTTGGACAGAAAATCAAAATTTTCTGTAGATCAGCTGCAAGTCGTCGCGAGTTCAGTCGACCAAACCTGTCATTCAGTTCAATCGGTCCATAGATTTCGATAGACCGAATCATGGTTGACTGAAAGTTTCTGCAACCTCGGTTTTGGCTGTTCTTGCCTTGAAAAGTGTCATGGTCCTTCCTAGATTGTCATATGCGGCCACTCTGAATGCTCTCCCAACAATTACTCAGACTATTAGGAGTCAAAACAAATATTTTGCTTCAGTCACACAAGCTCCACCACACTAAGGAACCATTTCTGTATTTGAATGAGTCTGCAATTACTGTAAGTGAGGAAGATGAGACTTTCCTAGCCGAGCCATAAAATTCACACTTGTTGGAAAATTCTTACATAGGAAGCCTCCTATTTCTAAGGCACATGAAAGTTTTCTCAAATTCGGGTTTCAAGGTGATTTCAGCATTGTACTTATTGACACACACCACATTCTACTGCACCTTACACATGAGGATGATTACACATGGCTATTCCTGAAACCATTGTGGTATATTGAGGGATGTCTCATGTAGGTTATCAAGTGGACACCAGGATCTAGTCCAGAACATGAGACCTTTATTGTCTCCATGTGGGTATCCTTTTCATTACTACCGATCCAATTTTCAAGCAAAAGGGTTCTTATATGCTCTTGCTAGTGCCATTGGGGTCCCACTACGTATTGATGAGGCCACCACAGATCTTCGTAGGAATAGTGAAGCTCAAGTTTATGTTGAGATTGATTTGGAGTGTGATCTTCCATATAGCATTTGGATTCAAAGGAAAAATTTCCAGGTTATTGGCAGACAGTGGTATATGACAAGAAGTCAGAATACTGTCTTAGATGCAAGACTATGGGGTAGTGTTAGATTGGGAAACGTCCTGCACCAGCACCTGCCCATTCACTGACACCACCTACTACTGCAGTTGCAGTCAGAGCACCACCTACTATATAGAAGAAGAGGTGGGCCCCAATTTCAACAACCCCCTCTTTCTTCCCCACTACTTCCACTGCAGTACCTTCAGTCACCCATTTAGCATCACCAGTGATTGAGACTGCACCCACACCTACAGAGGTTATCTCAGAGAATCCTCTAGAGGCCACTGCATAGCCTCCTTCAGTTACTGAGCCTACCAAAGAGGCTCTCCCTACATCTCCTCAGTTACCCGTTCATACTACTGAGATCATACCAGAGGTTCACACAAAGGCTGCATAAATCACTCCTACATCTACTGAGCCCATTTTAGTGACAGTTCCTACCATAGTCGAGCCTTGTCCACAAGCTCTTATTGAGGTATCCCCTATCTCTACCACTCCTACACCTATTCCTGTTGTACCTGCTATAGAGGCACCAACAGCTACACACATGAGCTCCCTATCATCCTCAGAGACTGCACAACCTTCTCATTGATCAACAGGGATAGTTCTACAACTTCTTGCTCAGGGTCTACTGATAGACTTTGGTTCAGAACACTCCAAGGTGAAGAAAATTTTGTTAGACCATTTCAAGGAAAAACAATACATGAAGATCACATCCTCCTCGAGATTTGCAATTGAAGATCTGGTCCTAAAACTCTTTGGAGAGCCCCCATCAGTCAAGCCCTCTAGCACTCAACTTCCACACCTTCATCTACACCTGCTCCTACCCCCGAAAAAAGATAAGGTGAAAGTACATATCCAGAGCAACATTGATGGGATGGGTCTGGGAGACTGCACGCAGATTAAGAGACAGACTGAATATCAGCATCTGGATCGAGGAATCATGTTGTCCTTCCCTTCACTGGCTCCTCAACATCACCAGTTAGTACTGACTTGCAACCTCAGACACCTACTTTTCGCCCTACACATGGACCATAGGTGGGAGATCCTCCTTGCCCTAAGAATCCTTTGTCCAGGAATGATCCAGAGTACACAAAGGACTACACGGACTTCTATGATCAAGACACGTACTAGAGCAGACGCATGACCATGTCCATGACACACATGAGGGTCCACCCCCTGAGAGTGTCCATGATCAAACTTACTCTTCATTGTATTTACTGCTTTTAATATCTTTTGGTATTTCTTCTATTGCATTTTACATTTGCTGGAGGTCAGGTCTATGCCCCCTCCATTTATTTGTTTTGTTATTTTTCATGATATAAAATTAGCCACACTAATGGCATTTATTAAAAAAAAGGGGGGGGGGGGGGAATTGATATTTGTTTTATGGAATTGTGCAACATTTTGGTCTTTAAGCTTCTAATTCACAAAAGTTCATTGATTGTCTTATAATTTCTTTAGCATTGAAAAGTTTTTTTTAGCTTAGATATGAAACTAGTAAGTCCCCATCTCGAATTTAGTAATGCTTCATGTGAATATTGATACATATGTTATCGTTGAGAAATTAATTGTTAAGTGTTACAAAAATTCAAAATGTTGAGTAGAAATTTAAAGATATGATATACATGAAATTGTGCCGAAAGTAGAGATGGCAAAAAAATCCGATCCGCCCCGTCGATCCGTCGACCCGATCCGATCCGATCCGAAAAAATCCCGATCCGTGGATCGACGGATCGAAATTTTTGTGATCCGCCCCGATCCGAAAATTCACGGAGCGGATTTGGATCGGGGCTGATCCGATCCGCCCCGATCCGCGATCCGAATTTTTTTTTAATATAATTTTTTTATCATGTATAAAAATCTAATATTATAAATTTTGTAGCAAACTTTAATTTTTGGGAATAACCTGCAATCTTTGCATTTTAAAGAAAACACATTTTTCATGTTCTTCATTTGAAGAAAGAATTACAATAAGTGATGGTAAAAAAACTCGATCCGTTGAATCGGCCTCTATACGTCTCGTTTCAATAAAATAAATAAAATTTAATAAAAAAATAAATTTCTAAATTTTTTATAAAAGATTTAATTTAAAATATATTTAAAAAAATTAAAAAAAATTAAAAAAATAAAAAATAAATAAATTTTTTTTTTTGGCGGATCGGTCCACGGATCGGTGGACCGATCCGCCCCGATCCGAACCCGATCCGCCCCGACCCGCCCCGAAATTTGACTGATCGCGGGGCGGATCCGGATCGGGCAAAAAAATCTCGGGGCGGGACGGATCGGGGTCCGATCCGCCCCGATCCGCCCCGTTGCCATCTCTAGCCGAAAGTAGGGATGGCATTTACATGCAAGAGACGTCAACCTTGAACATGGGGTAGATAGACAACAAAGGACATGTGGTAGGCTGTTAGAGTAGTTTATTTACATTTTTTAATCAAGAAGGTGGATATTGTGTTATTTGTGTTAATTGTTTAACTTGTTAATCAAATATGTGTACTTGTTATTGTGATTTTATCTGCTTACAACAAGCTTGTTCAGGATTCTTCTAAATGACATTCTGCTTCAAACCTAGCAAGTGGTGCATATGCTTTGAAATTAGGGATGATAAAAAAATCTGAAGGCTCGAGACTCTCGGGGACCGGATCCCATTTAGAGCGTCCCTCGAATAATCAGGTCTGCAGGGCGGGTCCTTCACCCTGTTCCTAACTCACGGGCCCATTAATATATTTTTTCATTTTTTTCTATTAAAGAAAATAAAAAAAATAAAAAATATAGATAAAAATAAAAATGGGGCAGGATGGTTGGCCTGCCCCGCCCCAACACCTGTAAGGCGCTCGCAGATCCCCGTCCTAAACCTGACCTATTGCCATCCCTATGTGAAATCATTACACTATCTTTAATTCCTTATGTATCTATTTGTATTGTAACATTAACCAAAGAAAATGCCAGATGCATGTTAGATAACAATAATTTTTAATTAAGTCGAATATATCATTCGTAATATTTCATAGTGTCAAACATGCCCCTAATGAATCAACTTTGAGTGTACTCAACAAGTTGAGATCAATAAAGGACTCTCTTTTTTCACTATAACGATGGAAGACAAATTATAAATCTAACTTAGTATTTAAATGAGGTTTAACATGCAATGGTCTTCTTAGAATTATGTGTATCTATTTTATCATACATCTAACATACAAATAACCATACTCATAATACATAGGGTGTGCCGTAAATTTTAATTATTTACAGCGTACATAAAAAGAAAACCGTAAAGAAAAGAGTTTAACGGCATGCATGATAAGCACACCATAAAATATCATTAACTACCACTTTTAACGGTGTGCTAAAGTTGGTGAACCAATTAATGAATTAGATGGAGAAATATTGGTAAATGTTGACTATGGTATTTTTTTGGGACATTCAAATTTTATATTTATTAAGTTAAATGAATTAATTTATTTACTAATATCAGCAAATAATAGAAGCATATTAGGAAACCTGATTTTGTTGCTAAAGGTGAAATCACATCTACAAATCCAAATGATCTAGTTCATTATGTACCCCTTGGTAATGAGTGTTGGCGAGTCTGGGTTAGTGAAGTGATTGATAATGTCATTTTATATCGTCCTACACGTGAGTTTTTCTTCTTGAAGATGCATTACGAAGTACAACTGCATGGCCAATTAGGTGCATCGAAGTGGATTAGTTGAAATCACAATAAATGTATGCTTCACTTCTTGATATAGTTTTGATGTGATAATTATAAATTTATTAATCATATTTTTTTTATTTATGTGAGGTGCAGGAAGTTGATTTATTTTTGGTACGACATTCTTGTTCAAAGAAAAACTCCAATTTGGATACTTTTATTTTTTTTTATTATTATTATTATTATTATTATTATTATTATTATTATTATTATTATTATTATTATTACACATTTTAAGTTTTTTCTTCAAGTAATTGTCTATACACTTTTGACATATTTCTATCTAAGTTTTTGAGTAGGTTATGTGAGATCTAAATTTTTGTATATTGTATTGAATCTTACTAAGAAATTTTTTATTTATCAAAATCGCATTTATTGATTATATATTCATTAATGCATATAATTCTGTTTTATTATTATATGTTTTTGGAATTATAATTTACATATTTTTTTTTAAAAATCAAATTATAATTTATGGTGTGCATCTTGGAATGCCGTAAAAAGAGTTACAACGTGCACTGTTGCACGCCGTAACTATTTTAATGACGTGCAGTGATGGAATGCGATTCTGCACTCCGTAGCTATTTATGGTGTGACCTTTTACGACTTGGGCTGCACGCTGTAAAAATAGTTTTACGGCATGCAATGCACGTCGTGAAAGACTAACTTTGTTGTAGTGCCTAGCTAAAAGAAAGACTAGTTGGTTAGTTTTAGGGTGCACATAATATTGAATCATAAAATGCTTTATCTCTATAGTGTCCACCTCTTCTTTCATCTTCAATTAATCCAACAGATCTAGCTTTAACAACTGAAACAGTAAACATAAAAATGGCACCCTTTCTTGTGAGATTATATGAGCAAACTTTAGGACAAAAATATATTATTGTAATGTGAGCCTGTACAATTATAGGGTCGATGTCCAATACTGATTCTTATAGTACTATTCTGAAGGTCGATAAGATAATTTCATTGTATGTCTCTTTGCCAGGTTGAGAAGAAGAAAAAACTTTATTTTTTCCTTTTTTTGTCATTGTGCAACGAACGATTAAAAAAATGATATGATTATTTTTATTCATCAATATACACTATAAAAAGAATTAGAGAATAACTTTGAAATTGTCAATTGATAGTAAAAGAACAAAATTGGGATACATACGAATACCTTGTATGGGTAAACAGATAGAGATTGAAAGAAATAACTCTCTTGATCCTGAATTAAAAAAATAAAAATAAAAAGTTTGAAGTATTAAATTACTTGCTTCCATAAAACATATGTCACGACATATTATGAATAAATAGAAATTAATATCATTCCAATTGCCAACGATATTTGTATCGATATCTCGTTCTGATAGAATTGCTTGCTCATGTTATCTTTGGTTTGATATTTATAGTCAAATGGCAAGATCAATGTCTTTTATTGAACAATATATCCACTTTTATTTTATTGTACTTTTCTCTTTCCATCTAAAGAAACCTTTTGACCAAAAATCACAAACTAAAATAAAATTTAATTTATGGTTAAAATTCCAAATTTTAGTTGAAAACCAATTTTAGCGATGATTTATAAAGTGGCGAATTTTAAAATAAAATTTTAAATGGGAAAAATTAATTTTCTGGTCAAACCAAAATTCAAGTAAAACTTTTTGAAAATCACATTTCAAAAATTATATTCAAAACCCCTTTTGAAATTGCATTATGACCCCTCATTTAAAATTTTAAATAAGATCTTTAAATATCTGAAATCACAGACCATGAACATATTTTTAAAATTGTAACTTTACCCCTGAAGTGAAATAGTCAAAAGTGCCTGCAATTTCACAAATTAAAAACATGCCATCATCTCAGAAAATCATAAAATAAGTTAGGGGTGATGTCAATAGCCACGACTTCACGTGCTTGCACATTAGCCATGCGATTGACAGTAGCTACTGGCGTCAGTCATCACTATCATCGCCTTTCATTTAATTAATTCGCTCCTAATCAAAAAATTAGGCCATGTTCTCTTTACTATTTTAAGATCGTTTTCTATTTTTATTTTCGAAAACATTTGATTAGTACTATTTTTTTACTCGACCCCAGGGTTGAACCTTTTTTCCCCATCACATCTTGAAGATAAGGTCGGAATATACCCGACCATATTCCCACTTGGGGTTATCACTAGTGGATCAGGTCGGCACTTCCCCGCCTATGGCCCATGCAAGCAGACCTCATGATCTCTTTCGCCAATGGGCCTCATTAATGGGCCCCATCTTTGGGCCTCAAGATAACACGTATTTCATAAGGAAACATTCTAAAAAAGGGAACTGAATCTCTATAAGTTTAGAACTCTTCCTGAAAGGTAAGTTTATAACAAAACGACTTCTTCTTTAATTAAAGAAGATTATGGACTTTTTAGCCCTATAAATACAGCTCGTTTGATCGCATAGTATTCATTCATTATTCTTTACGTTTCTTCAGTTATATATTTTTTCTAATTTTCTCCAGAATACTAATTCTCACATTGGAGGGGCGACGGGGAGAATCCTCTTCACCCTTTTTACAGGTCATCCAAGGCGAATTCATTCATCTTTTCCAGTGATCAAGCAACTCCAGATCTTGCCACATCAAGGTTATGATTTTTTACAGCATCAATTAGCGCCGTCTGTGGGAAAAGATACAATCGGCCATGGTTAATAGACGTTAAGCTCGTCCCTCCGCATCCACCGGATATCCCGTTCCTACCGATACCTCAGTCGAGAAAGATAATCCACCGCCTCTTGAAGATGTTGGGGAAGAACAAAACCTAGAAATCACACCAGACAATGAACCAGTTAGCCGGGAAGATTTCAACGAACTCCAACAGCAGCTCCGTGAACTCCATCAGGCTCTTCAATAATAAAATAATCAGCAAGCACCCCCTAACCCGAATACTCCAGGTACTATTCCCGGGGAAGATCACATGCCAGTTAATCCTATAGTTGACATTTCCCCGAGAATCGGGGGTGCCCATCCCATGACTGGGGAATCTGCCAACTTGACACAGCAGGAACTCTCAAGAATTATTCAGGAAGGAATTGCTGATGGAATGAGGCAAAATACGCAAGGTCGGACCTCTTTCACAAGAAGAACCCCTTTTACTCCTGATATAACGTCATTCCCCTTACCTGAAAGATTCAAGTACTCTCGGATAAGGGAATATGATGGAACAACAGATCCTCACAACCATTTGAATACCTACATCGATGTCATGGACATGCAGAATGCTCCTGATCAAATTTTATGAAAGGCCTTCCCGCAAACCTTAACAAACTCAGCCCGAGATTGGTTTTCTACAATACCACCAGGATCAATCTCTTCCTTTTCCGATCTTACTGAGAAATTCATGGCTTTCTTTGCAAGTAGTAAGAGGATCAAGAAAACAGCCGCTTCCCTCATGCAGTTGAGATAAGGACATAATGAAACGCTGCGGGAGTTCATGACCCTCTTTAATGTCGAAAGACTTCAGATTCCAGATCTTCACATATCATCGGCAACTTCAGCCTTGACCTTAGCCATCCGAGGTCCGGAATTCAGAATGTCCTTATCTAAGAATCCACCTACGAATGTCACAGAATTTCTCAGAAGGGCTGAGAAATACATAAATATGGATGAGACATTGTTTTTGGTTAAGGCACATGATCAAGTTCATGGAGCCACAGCGCAATCTTCTGAACCCGTCAAGTAGAGAAATAAGAGATCTAGGCAAGAAGATGGAAGGAATCCTTCCTGGGCCAACCCAAAAGGAAGTAGTTCTGGGCATCAGAATTTAACTCCATTAAATGCCCCTCGATCTCACATTTTCAAGGAAATCAAAGGTCGGGAAGATTTGCGCTGGCCAAAACGTATCAAGAGGAAGATCGATGAGAGAAATCTTCATAAATATTGTGACTTCCATAAAAGCCTGGGTCATACCACGGATGAGTGCAGAACGCTAAAACAGGAGATAGAAGCCCTCATCAAAAGGGGCTTCCTGGGCCATTACGTTAAAAAGGAAGACAAGGATCAGGGAAAAGCAGAGGAGAAGAATAGGTTCGCTGGCACCATAAACTTTATTGTCGGGGGTATAGCTTCTGGAGGTGATTCAAACAACGCAAGAAAATTTTATGCCCGGGCACTGGATTGTCAAGAAGAATGGTTGGCAGGCCATGAACATGAAAATTCGACAAGCATCAGTTTCAGTAATTCTGATTTGGAAGGAATTTCATATCCCCATGATGATGCCGTTGTAATTGGTGCCATAATTGCAAATTTTGATGTAAGAAGAATGCTTGTTGACAATGGGAGCGCAGCCAATGTCCTTTCTTTGGAAGCTTTGACAAGATGCAACTCCCCAAGGATCAGCTTCGTCAGATCATTACCCCGTTAACTAGCTTTGGTGGAGGAACCGCTACACCAGAAGGTTTAATTGACCTTCCCGCTTCTCTCTGATCAGGGGTAAAGCTGGTAACTAAATTGACCCCATTTCAGGACGTAAATACCCCTATGGCTTACAACGCTATCTTGGGAAGACCATTCTTGAACAGCTTTAAGGCACTAGTATCAACATATCACTTAGCAATCAAGTTCCCTACATTCGCGGGAATAGCAATAGTACAAGGTAATCAAGCAATGGCAAGGAGTTGTTACATCAGCTGCATTGGAAAGAGTAAAACATATTTGATGTCCATTGAGCTTCCAGCAGAAGAGCGCATGTCACCAGTAGAAGAATTGGAAGAGGTTCCAATTTTAGAAGGAAAATGTTTCACGATTGGGAAGGAACTCCCCAAGTCAATGAAGGAAGAACTATCACAATGCTTTAGAAGAAACATCGACGTATTTGCATGGAGCGCAGAAGATATGTCCGGGATTGACCCCTCACTTGTTGAACATAAGCTCAACGTCATGCCAGATAAGAAGCCTGTAAAACAACGAAGAAGATAGTTTGCTACTGAAAGAAGGCAAATAATAAAGGAGGAAATAGATAAGCTCTTTGAAATTAAGGTTCATCAAGGAAGTAAAATATCCAAAATGGCTAGCCAACGTGGTATTGGTCAAGACTATTGCTATGCCCGCGAATGTAGGGAACTTGATTGCTAAGTGATAAGTTGATACTATTGCCTTCAAGCTGTTCAAGAATGGTCTTCCCAAGCAATGGCAAGGAGTTGTTACATCAGCTGCATTGGAAAGAGTAAAACAGATTTGATGTCCATTGAGCTTCCGGCGGAAGAGCGCATGTCACCAGTAGAATAATTGGAAGAGGTTCCAATTTTAGAAGGAAAATGTTTCACGATTGGGAAGGAACTCCCCAAGTCAATGAAGGAAGAACTATCACAATGCTCTAGAAGAAACATCGACGTATTTGCATGGAGTGCAGAAGATATGCCCGGGATTGACCCCTCACTTGTTGAACATAGGCTCAACGTCATGCCAGACAAGAAGCCTGTAAAATAATGAAGAAGATTGTTTGCTACTGAAAGAAGGCAAATAATAAAGGAGGACATAGATAAGCTCTTGAAAGCAGGGTTCATCAAGGAAGTAAAATATCCAAAATGGCTAGCCAACGTGGTATTGGTCAAGAAGTCGAATGGCAAGTAGCGAGTTTGCATAGATTTTACAGATATGAATAGAGCATGTCTAAAAGACAGTTATCCCCTTCCCCGAATCGACAGATTAGTGGACTCAACCTCAGGTTCTGAATTTTACAGCTTCCTTGACGCATTCTATGGATATCATCAAATTCGGATGGCATTGGAAGATCAAGAGAAAACTTCCTTTATGGTAGATGAAGGGATATATTGCTACAAAGTCATGCCATTTGGGTTAAAGAACGCCGGGGCTACTTACCAAAGGTTGGTGAACATGGTCTTCTCCAAACACATTGGGCTAAACATCGAAGTTTATGTTGATGACATGGTCGTGAAGAGCTCGAGAAGGAAAGACCACATAGCTGACTTGGAAGACATATTTTGTACACTCAGACAACATCGGATGAAACTAAATCCCACCAAGTGTGCCTTCAGAGTAAGCTCGAGAAATTTTTTAGGGTTCATGATCACTCAGCGGGGCATTGAAGTTAACCCAGATAAAATTGTAGCCCTCACATCAGTGGAACCTCCAGGGACTATCAGGGAAGTACTGAAACTTATGGGAAGAGTTGTAGCATTAGGCCGTTTCATGTTGAGGGCAGTAGATAAATGTTTTCCCTTCTTCAAGACCCTCAGAGGAAGGAAAGAGTTCAGATGGGATGAAGAGTGCGAGGTCTCCTTCAGGAAAATAAAGGAATATTTGGGAACCCCTCCAATATTGGTAAAACCAAATTCGGGAGACAATCTGTTCTTGTATCTAGTAGTTTCAGATAATGCAGTAAGCGTCGTTTTAGTAAAAGAGGAAGGGAAGGCCCAAAAACCAGTATACTATGTTAGCAAGATGATGTTGGACGCAGAAATCCGATATACACTAGCAGAACAACTTGCACTTGGCCTGGTCACAACAACCAGAAAGTTAAGACCTTAATTTCAAGCCCATGCTATAACAGTCCTCACAAATCAGCCCTTGAAGCAAATCTTGCAGAAACCGGATGTCTCTGGTCGTCTACTCAAATGGTCAATCGAGCTTGGGGAATATGACATTGATTTCAAACCCCAACCTTCTATTAAAGCATAGGTCTTGACAGACTTTGTCCCCGAACTCGCCCCAAGACCTCGAGGGCCAATGGGTCATGACAGGGAAGATGCCACATGGACTTTACAAGTTGACGGAGTGTTGAATGCCGTAGGCTTGGGGGCCGGGATAATATTAAAAAAGGATGAAGGCAAGATGGAGATTCAATGCGCAATTAGGTTCGAATTCTTGGCCACTAATAATGACGCAGAGTATGAGACCGTTATCGCCGGGCTTCAGGCAGCACAACATCTAGAGGTCGATCGTGTCAGAGTCTTGAGTGATTCACAGTTGGTGGTATAACAAGTTAGTGGCACTTTTGAAGAAAAAGATGAAAAAATGTAATCTTACAGAATGATGGTTCTGGACTTGCAAAGGAAGTTCAAGTCGTGTTGCATAGATAAAATACCAAGATCCGCTAACCACAAAGCAGATGCTCTATCAAGACTAACTTTTTCCAATCTATACCACTTAGAGAGAATTGTATTCGTACGAACTCTTCATGAGCCCAGTATCACACAGCAATCCAATGTCATGGATATTTCAGATCATGAGCCCAGCTGGATGGATCCAATCATTGAATATTTAACGTCAGGAAAGTTACCAGATAACAAAGCAGAGGCAAAAAGAATCAAAGAAAGGGTCCCATGTATACCATATTTTGTTCCGTTGAAATTTTACACTTCCTTACCTTCGATCCCTAACTCTGAAAGAAGCAGTCTTTTCTATGGCCGAAGTTCATGAAGGAATTTTTGGAGGACACCAGGGAGCAAGAGCACTAGCTATGAAGTTAATACAATACGGGTACTATTGGCCAACCATAAGGAAGGATATACTCAGCTACGTGAAAACTTGTGATAAGTGTCAAAGGTTTGCAGCCCGATTACATCAACCAGTAGAAGAACTATCTTCAATTATGTGCCCATACCCCTTTGCACAGTGGGGACTTGATATACTGGGGTGGTCATTCCCCATAGCTCGTGGTCAGGTCAAATTCCTAGCAGTGGTTGCGGAATACTTCACAAAATGGGTGGAAGCAGAACCTCTTTCAATAATCACAGAACAAAGTTGGTGGCATTTGTTTGGAAGTCAATTATCTGCCGTTTTGGTCTTCCAAAGACATTAATAACTGATAATGGGCGTCAGTTCGAGTGCCAAGCCTTCAAAAAATTCTGCAAGAATCTGGGAATAAAACACAGGTTAACTTCTATTTCGCACCCGCAAAGTAATGGATTAGCAGAAGCTACAAACAGGCTCATCTTGCAAGACTTGAGGACTCGCCTTGACAGTGCCAAGGGTAATTGGCCCGATCTCCTTCCCGAAATACTTTGGACGAATCGAACAACATTCAAGATAGCGACGGGGGAAACACCATTCATGTTAGCCTTTGGAATAGAGGCCGCTATTCCGGTAGAAGTGAAGATTCCCAACCTCCGCGCAATGACTGCAGAAAC
The DNA here is from genome assembly GCA_963555705.1 of Ligustrum vulgare. Lineage (NCBI taxonomy): Eukaryota > Viridiplantae > Streptophyta > Magnoliopsida > Lamiales > Oleaceae > Ligustrum > Ligustrum vulgare. The sequence continues at coordinate 30,262,184 of OY743180.1, forward strand.
ACCCGATCAACTTGAGAGGCAGAGAGAAATTTTGGATCTTCTGGAAGAATTCAGGAAAAATGCCGCCTTACGAATAGCTGCTTATCAGCAGGCCATGGCCAAGAAGTTTAATATCTGAGTTAAGAAGAGAGAATTCAGAATGGGAGATCTTGTCCTCCGTCGAAGTGAGGCCGTCGATCATCAACCTGGGAAACTTGAACCTATTTGTGAAGGACCATACGAAGTCATTCGAAAAGTAGGGAACGACTCTTATAGCATCCGAACAATGGATTCAAAGCCTCTTCCTCGATCATGGAATGTGGAGAATCTGAAGCCTTACTATAAGTAGTCACATTTCCATTAATAACAAAGTCTTCTAGATGTAGAAGAGTCGGGTCTGCAAACCCATTTTCTTTTCTTTATGTTCGGACTTGCACGTCCATCAACAATCTTCTTCAAGGTCGGGCCTATACGCCTATTGTACTTTCTTTCAAGAAGTCAGGACGGGTACTCTTTTTCCTAATCTAGATTTTTTCCCAATGGATTTTTCTGGATAAGGTTTTAACAAGGCCCATAGTTAAGTCCCCCATTAATAAAAGTATTTCTTCCGAAGAATGAGCATCAGAATACAAAGCACTGGAATAGCTTATAAGGTCGGTCAAATGACTTTACAAGCTATTTACCAACAGATAATTTACAATGTCTCATGGTAAGATGTTACAAATTATTCTTGCACGAATAATTTACAATGTCTAATGGCAAGGCATTAAAAATTATTTCCCAACAAATATTTTACAATGTCTCATGGTAAGACGTTACAAATTATTCTTCCACGAATAATTTACAATGTCTCATGGCAAGACATTACAAATTATTTCCCAACAAATAATTTACAATGTTTCATGGTAAGACGTTACAAATTATTCTTCCACGAATAATTTACAATGTTTCATGGCAAGGCGTTACAAATTATTTCCCAACAAATAATTTACAATGTCTCATGGTAAGAAGTTACAAATTATTTCTTCCATGAATAATTTACAATATCTCATGGTAAGACGTTACAAATTATTTTCTAACAAAAAATTTACAATGTCTCAAGGTAAGGCGTTACAAATTATTTCCCAATAAATAATTTACAATGTCTCATGGTAAGACGTTACAAATTATTCTTCCACGAATAATTTACAATGTCTCATTGCAAGGCGTTACAAATTATTTCCCAACAAATAATTTACAATGTCTCATGGTAAGACGTTACAAATTATTCTTCCACGAATAATTTACAATGTCTCATGGCAAGACGTTACAAATTATTTCCCAACGAATAATTTACAATGTCTCATAGCAAGGCGTTACAGATTATTTCCCAACAAATAATTTACAATATCTCATGGTAAGACGTTACAAATTATTCTTCCACGAATAATTTACAATGTCTCATGGCAAGGCGTTACAAATTATTTCCCAACAAATGATTTACTATGTCTCACAGTAGGGCATCACAAGTCATTTTGGATTATTCCTCACATTCACAAGATCAAGAATTCCACCTCTTCCTTGCGAATAACTTAATAGGTCGGCATTACCCGACCTTCTAAAATAAATTTCTCAATTTCGCCAAGTCAAAAGCCCGAACTAATATTTTTATAATCTCACTAAAAGGTCGGACATGACCGGCCCTTCTAATCAATTATCATCAATCTAAAGTTTTGATGCTACAAAGAATTAAAGTCCATGACGTAATTATGAGGTCATCTTTACTCGACCGTATAATTACCAAGACACAAAAAACGATTCTTTAAGGTCAGCTTGTGCACTCCACGATTAATCACAAATAGAAAGGATGAACATTGAAAGAAAATATGTAAATTCATTCACAAAAGCCAAAATTAAAAGTAGTCCTAGGAGTATACCCCGGGTTGATTACAAGCTTTCAAAAACTATCAAAGAAGAAGTAAGATTTCAGGCTCGGGCTCACTCCCATTCTTTGTGTCCTCGGCCGCTTCCCAATCTTCTTCCTCCTCGAAAGGAGTAAGATCAAGATCATCAGCGCCTAAAGGGAATCCTGCCATGGGACTAGTGTCGAGGCCGGGAGAGTTCAGAAGACACCAAGCTCGCGCCTGCTTGATGGCTTGAGTGTATGACTCAAGCGCATAATTTCCAAGGGCGAGCTTATACTCTCTCGAACCCTTAAAAGACTCCAACGCTGAGACCCCAGCTTGGAGCTCCCTCTCCCGAGCCTTCCTTAACTCTTCAGTCAAGCAGGAATTTTCTTCTCGAGCATCCTCGCACTCCTGGCTCATGGATTCAAGTTCCGCCCGGGTCCTCGCAAGGGCTTCCTCACCAGCTGTAGCTCGGGTCGCCTCGTACTGGATGGAGTGAACTAGCTGGCTTGAAGTCTCACCCCGCTCTATACTCTAGAGAGAGACACCCGAGTAATGCTAAGCATCTGAAGATCGAGAGAAAAAGTTAGTAAAAATTCACGTAATAAAGGGGGAACTAAAAGGCACGAGTTCGCTCGATCCTTACCTGTAAAGCCGCACTCATAATGTGCTCAACCCCTTGCTCCAAGCCTACCTCGTGTTGATATTTTTTCACCAAATTCGAGCATAGAGAATTCTCCATTCTCTTCGTACAGTTAGCCAGAGTTGGGTTCTCCGGCTCAACCTCAAAGTCAGAAGGCGGGGGAGCCCGGCCTCTCTGCTGCCTATCTGCTCTTCCGCGGGGAACATCTTCATTGGCCTGAGAAGTTTGGCCAGGTCCTGAAGTTGCAGTTTTAGATCTTTTCTGAGGTCGCCTCCGGGTGACCCTGTCCACAACTCGCTTGACCTGAGCACCCTGGGCCTTTGCCATTGCCGCTTCTTTCAACGCTTCTGAATCAAAAGCCATTCCTGAAACACAGCAAATTCGAGAATAGTTAGATCACAAGGGAAAGTGGGTGCTAGGATGAAAAAAGGAATACATGAAGAAAGTCTCTTTTCTTTACGTAATTGAGAAGGTCAAACCCTACCGGGATGGAGGTCAAGACAGGCCCAGTCAAGAATATCGTCATTTACAAGGTCATTGGCCTCTTCAGCCAATAACCTGAAGTCGCATACCCTCACCGCGTTTTCCATGAGCTCGGTTATTGCCTCCTCACTTAAGTTACGTACCCTATTAAAATATCAACATCTGGCCTTCTCAAGGTCAGCCAGAAGAGATTCTCTCCCTCTCTGGTCTTGATCAAGAAAAAATTTTCTTGCCAATATTTGATAGAGGAAGGAACCCAGGGAACCTCAAACTAACCCTTCCCGTACAAGTACACAAAACTATTGCACCGAGGTAAAAACTTAAGTTCTAAGAGGCACTTACAAAGGTTGACTGTTGGTTCTATTCCTAGTCTCCTAAACAAAACATAAAAATACACGAGAATCCTCCACCTATTGGGAGCTAATTGACTCGGCAATATGCTCGCGGTCAGCAAGAAGTCAATAAAGAAATGGTGAATAGGAAACCTAAGCCCAACCATTAAGGTCTCGTGGTACACCACCATTTCCCCTTTCTGACAGTGGTAAGAGTACTCTTCCTTATCCGGGCCCTAGCTATATACCTCTCTTCCAATCTATACCTCCTCATGTCCACCCCGATCATATGTTCCTTCATTTTATTATAGTAAGTGGGAAGTTCAAGGTCGGAATGTCTTGGTTCCCTACTTGCCCGGGAACTATCATCAACCCCGTCCCCACTATCAGATTCACATCCTCAAGGACTAGGCAGAGGTTGGTAGAAACCTAAAGGCTCGACCTTTAGGGTTTCGTCCAAGTTCTCTACCTCCCTTGGATCACCCACTGTGACTTGCCTCGCCATGACTCCAGAAATAAATAATAAAATTAAGAGTGGTCGGGAAAGGTCGAGCGTACCTAGATGCTAAGAAGTTTTGTCGAGGAAGGGATCGTGCAATGGGCCCCATCTTTGGGCCTCAAGATAACACGTATTTCATAGGGAAACATTCTAAAAAAGGGAACTGAATCCCTATAAGTTTAGAACTCTTCCTAAAAGGTAATTTTATAACAAAAGGACTCCTTCTTTAATTAAAGAAGGTTATGGACTTTTCAGCCCTATAAATACAGCTCGCTTGATCGCATAGTATTCATTCATTATTCTTTACGTTTCTCTAGTTATATATTCTCTCTAATTTTCTCCAGAATACTAATTCTCACACCGGAGGGGCGACGGGGAGAATCCTCCTCGCCTTTTTAACAGGTCATTTAAGGCGAATTCATTCATCTTTTCCAATGATCAAGCAACTCCAGATCTTACCGCGTCAAGTTTAGGATTTTTTACAGCATCAATTAGCTTATGAGCCATCTTCCCTTATGAGCCAAAACGGTTATTTATCTTGGGCTTTAAATAGCCAAAACGGGATCCCCTTATGAGCCATCTTCCCTTATATTTATAGGGAAAAATGAGCAGGCTTACTACAATACCTGACTACTTGATATTCCGACATAACTAAACTATTGAACTTTTACATTGTACAAAATAGTTGACTCTTATCTATTCTAATTAACTTCGTGTCTGAATAACTGTTTCAACTGTCATGTAATAAAGTGCTTAGGGCCCTGGTTTATCTTTGTAAGTCACTGTTCGACCTGACTCTTCCACATTGGAGTGACACAGTCCGACCTGACTCTTCCACATCAGAATAATACAGTTTAGAATTCGTTCTTCTCTCCTGGTTATGATAAGGTATATTCCGACTTGACATGTCCAGGTCGGAACTGAGGTTGGGACCTTTATACATCTTCTGAAGATGATCTGGTTTATGTTCGACTTGGGAGTGTTAGGTTGGACATAGATTTCCTTTCACCAGTCTGGACTCCTCCAACAAGAAACGTCATCGATTCTATAGCTAGGTAGGAATTCTTATTAACAATTGCCCCTAGGAGTAGAGCTGAAAGAATTTCAGGTCTACCCCTACAATAGATCATATTTCTTCCTTATACCAATACTTGTGCCAGACTTGGCGGCGTCTATACCACATGTCAAGTTACTGTTGGACATTGATCTGACTGCTTCAGTGTGGTACAGGTCAATCTAGCTGTCATTTTTCTTCAACCTAGGCAATTTAAGTTGTCCCTTCACATTCTGTACTTAGAAATAAACACTAGCTATATAAGGTGGACTTGTCATTTTCACCACACCTCAATTGTTCTCAGAAAAGCCTCATGCCTCTCTTCTGATCTAAACCCTAGTTCACACAGTGGGATTCCGTCGCACGTTGTGGCCATAAGCTCGTGATTTTAGGTATTCCTTTCTTTTCCAGCCATGAGTAATACAGATAGTGAGTCTACCAAAGTTGATTCTTGGGGGAGGGATAACAAGGAATCCAGTCCTGACTCTAGTACAGATTCTGGGAGTCAGTTTTCATTAGGCATAACGAACAGAGTACCTCTTTAGCCGTTCAGCCACTTAGGTCGGTCAATACTACTTTAAATCCTTATACTTCACAATTGCTGCTAATCTAAGTCAGATCGGTGTTTCCCTTCCATCCACTTTTTGGCATGCAGGTTGCCACCCATCTAATGTAACTGAGGACGACCTAACTGAATGGAGTTTTAAATTTAGAATCCCAAAGTTAGTCCTTTTCTTCCTCCCTAGGAAAGACGAACAGGCTGACAAGCCTCCTGAAGGTTGTGTAGCAACTAATAGAATGATGTTAGAGGCCGGTCTTAGATTCCCTTTACCTCGTGTTGTAACTGATTTCCTTAGGTATTGGGGATTAGCTCCTTCCCAGATCACGCCAAATGGGTGGAGGATCCTCATTGGCTTTATAGTCATTTGGAGTAGGTTAGGCTATGGAGCACCCCAGCTTAGGGAGTTTGACTCTGTTTTGAGTTCCGGGCTGACGGTAAAGATTCAGGCTGTTATTATCTCATGGTACGACCACGAACTGGAGGTAATTTAATTGTGGACCTACTAGATTCTATCAGGGGGTGGAAGGACCAGTGGTTCTATGTAGGAGGCCAGTGGAAAACTCTGGAGCGAACTGACGAGCTGGACTATGCCATACCTACTTATTACAAACCTTACAGTACGTTTTGACCTTCCTCATTTGTTTATTCAGATTTCTTCTAATATTAATATTTTCTGTCTTCTAGGTCCTATCAATCCAACTCGATCAATTGAGTTCGAACAGTGATTACAAAGAACTCGCCAGGTCCCTAAAGTAGAGAGGAGCTTTAGAGAGTTAATCAATGAGGAGAACCTCTTCCGGGCTGGACTTACATCAGTTCATCCATCTGCTGACTTTCTTCCTCCTCCAAATAAGTTAATTTTAGTTTCTGTTCGTCATTCTTATTTACTTCATCCCTTATCTTGATTTATCTGACCTTACAGAGCCGTCCAAATCAAAGAAAAAGGAAATAGCATTTGAGCGTTCTGAACTGGTGGGGATCAAGCGGAAAAGGCCAACTACGAGTGGAAAGCAATTGCCACAAGGGCTGGGTCCACGTCCATCTTCTGGTCGTCCAATTGAAACTTCCCATTTTGATTACAGTTCATCTAGAATGGGGGACAAAGGTATGTTAGTCAGAGCTGATCCTCCGGTCTTACTTGAGGACCCACCTCTCAGTGGAAATCCCCCATCTTTGGGTGAAAAACCCTCCATCCCTATCAGCTCGTTCAGATAATCCAGTTCGTTCGATCATTCCTCCTTCTCCTACAAATGATCAAGAAAAGGACTTCACATATTTCGGCAGGCATCGTGCCCGTGCTACCGGATGAAGGGTTTGAAAGGGAAAATTCCAAAGGCCTTGAGGGACGTCCGATCAAGTAAGTGTCCGGGCCCAGATGGTCTCAAAGTCCTTCCTACCAGTACACATAATTCCTTTGACATGGTAGCTCATGGCTGGGATAAGAGGAAGGAGAAGATGGCTATCGAGATGGATTTGCTCACAACTACTCATTCCTCTTCTGCTCTTCTTGGGGTTACCCTTAACTATCTATCGCATGTGAGGACGAAGGCTGGTGACCAAATGGACTAGTACGACCAGCTTGTGCAGCAAGTCATACTTACTAAGGATCAGAACAAGGCCTTGGAGATCAAGCGAGAAGAAATGTTGTTTGAGCTTACCAATCTAAAGTCCGAGTTGTCAATAATTAAGTTTGAGAAGGAGGACTTGAGGGTCGATCGGAGGGAGAAAGGAAGGTCATTGTTGGTCTTCAATTTGAAAACAATGAATTGAAAGTCAGATCTGAATCTGACAAAATGGTCTAAGTTGATCTTGGGTCCCAACTGGAAGCAGCTAAGGATGAACTCCAGCGAATCCGTACTGACCAATCATTCAGGTCTGAAAATTGAACAATACAAGGATTCCAAAGAGTATGACGTGGATCACACTGACACGTACATCATTTCTCTGGAGAAGGCCATAGCCCGGTTCCAAGAACTCTACCCAACAATCGACACTGGGGCACTTGCAAAAGACCTCGAATGTCTGAAGATGGACACAGACCCTGGCGGTGGCTGAACTAGAGAATGAAAGCCTTGTTCCACAGTAATATTTTTCAGTGTCAGATCTTACTTATTTTGTTAGGTCTTCTATTTTCTAATCAATGTAATCGTTCTTTTTGTAAGGTCTTTTGATATGTAATAGCCTTTTGATCAATGTCATTGGTTACTTCCTTTGTTTCTCAATCGAACTGTTTCATTCCAACTTATTGACCGAACTGAAATAATTAAGCTTAACTGAAGTGGATATATAGCTAATGAATAATTAGTACTCACATGAACAGTCTTAGAATGATCTTCCAGAGATTTATTCTGCCAACCATATGTATAAGACCTGAAGCAGTTAGGTCGTTTTCTATAGGATGACTTCCCAGACTTTTATTCCTCCAACCATATGTGTACAACCTGAAGCAGTTAGGTTGTTTTCTATATGATGACCTCCCAGATTTTTATTCCTCCAACCATATGTGCACGACCTGAAGCAGTTAGGTCGTTTTCATGATTTTAGGTTTGTGAGTTAGAGTTAAATCGGCTATCATTTTTTATGCTCGAATAATTTTTCATTAGTATTTTAATTGAAGACCTGTTGAAGGTTTAGAGGAACTCATAAATTCTGTTATGACAAGAATTATGGGAAATTCGTGAGTTCCGTTATGACAGACCTAATTGGTACGTAACTGAGGTCCTAAGGAATTTGTAAATTTCATTATGATAGACCTAATTGGTACGTAACTGAGGTCCTAAGGAATTCGTAAATTCCGTTATGACAGACCAAATTGGATTCATGATCTTGCCTAAGGCAAAAAGATTTCTTATTCATCATAAGTTTTTCATAGCACGTTGGCTATTACATACGTCGAAAAGATAACTATTGAAAATATTTCTTCAGATGTTCCACATTCCATGGGTGAGCTAACACTTTCCCTTCCAGATTTTTCAATTCATATGCTCCATTGGGTAAAGTCTTGGCGAATTTATACGGGCCTTCCCACAGCGGAGCAAGTGATCCTGACTGAGTATCTTTAGTGGATAGGAACACCTTTCTGAGTACCAGATCTCCCACATGGAACTTCCGTCCTCTGACTTTGGTATTGTGATATCATGAACTCCTTTGTTTGTAGGATGCATTTCTGAGGTCCAAATCAAGTCTCTTTTCTTTGATTAAATCCAGGTTTGATAAGAGCATTTTTATGTTCATGTCTTCTATTTAATGTTCTATTCTTCCTGATGAGATGCCAATTTCCACGGGAATCACAGCTTCAGATCCAAAAGCAAGGGCAAATGGGGTTTCTCCATTCTCCGTCCTACAGGTGGTTCTGTAAGACCATAATACTAGTGGAAATTCATCAGTCCAAGCTCCTTTTATTTCATCGAGTTTATTTTTTAATGTGTGCTTGATGATCTTGCTACTGCTTCTACCTGTTCATTTTCCTGGGGGTGACACGGGGTGGAATAGTGTTTCTTGATCTTTAGTTCTTCACAGAAAGACCTAAATTTGGCATTGTCGAATTGTTTCCCATTGTCTATGACTATGGAGTGAGGAATGCTAAATCTGAAAATGATGGACTTCTAGATGAAATCTGTGGATAAGCTCAGTAATTTTGGCTAAAGGTTCCGCCTCGATCCATTTTGTGAAATAATCAACTGCAACTATTGCATACTTGGTAGATCCTCTTCTAGTTGGGAGTGGTCCAATCAGATCAATCTCCCATTTCGCGAAGGGCTAAGGTGCCATGATGGAGGTGAGGTCTTCTGGTGGTGACCTGATCATAGGAGCAAATCTTTGACATTTGTCACATTTTCTTATGAATTCCAAGGTATCTTTTTTCAATGATGGCAAGAAATATCCTTGTCCCAAGATCTTGAATGCAAGAGATCGACCTCCGGCGTGGTTACCGCATATGCCCTCGTGTACCTCCCTCATAACATATAAGTCTTCCTTTTAGTTACACATCTGAGTAGTGAGAGGGAGAAGAATTTTTTATATAGAACATCATTGATCAGAGTGTACCTTGCAGACCTGATTTTCAGCCTCCGAGCCTCATCCCGACTCGGGGGCACCACTCCATCTTTCAAGTGTTGGATGATCTCGTTCATCCAGCTCTTTTTCATGTCTGGAACCACCATCAATATTCCTGATTCAGTAAGGGATGAAGTCTTGACAATTCCAATGGAGATACCGTCGAGGGTGTCTGCTCCTTCACTGGTGGCGAGTCTAGTGAAAGCATCAGCCTGACTGTTCTGAGTTCTTGGTATTTGTTTTACTTCTGCCTGTGTGAATTTCTCCAACTCTCTTCTTGCAACCAGGTGATAAGATATAATCTTCTCCTCTTTGGTATTGTAGGTGCCTTGAATTTGATTTACCACTAGCTGGGAGTCACTATGCACATTCACTTTTGATAAGCCAATGTCACTGGCCATTTTAAGACCTGCAATAAGGGCTTCATACTCAGCTTCGTTGTTGGATGCTAGAAATTCAAAGCGGAGGGACTTGCAATATAGTGACTTATTGGGGCTGATAAGGACAATTCCGGCTCCAGTGCAAGCTTCCGTGGATGATCCATCTACATATAGGTTTCAAACTTCATCTGAGGTAGGTCTTGCAGCATCAACTTGGAAATTCAAGTGGAGGGATTGGCAATATAGTGACTGGCCTTTTTTTTTTTTTTTTTTAAAGAATTATTCTAGCTTGGAACTAAGCTTCAAATAAAGTTTTTTTTTTTTTTTTAGAATTGTCCTAACTTGGAACAAAGCCTAAAATAAAATTTTATTGAATTCAATATCAACATTACAAAAAAAATTAAGTGGGAATTCTTGTTGTTATATTTCAAAAAATGCCTTGATAAATTAACTCTGGTGATTTTGAAAGAAGTTGCATTTTTTGGATTTTAATAGAACCAGAGCTTCCTCAAATCCTGAACCTGACCAAGCTGTGTTAATATAGATTCTTGGTGCTCAAATTAGTGTATTGCAGGTAACCATGCTTTCAGTATATTGTGAAAGAAAATTTGAGTTTGAGTTATTAGTATTCTGCAAGCAAATTAATTAAAAGTAGTTTAAGTAATATTCTGATAATTTCAAATATAACATGTTTTTCAACTTTTTATTTTCAAAAAAAGTTTTCAGAAATGACAATCCAAACGCGTTTTCAGCAAATTTGAAAACAAAAACAAAAACAGGAAATATAAAACATTTTCGAAAATGAAAATACAAAATAAAATATAAACAGAACGTCACCTTAGTTTTTTAAAAAAAAATAAAAAAACATGAAAACAACAACAATCAACCATTTTGATTATTTCCAAAATTCAAAAGCAACTTCTAACAAATGCGTCGTGCGAGAGGTGCAACGAATAGGGCACCAAAATGAAAAATATATTAGTACATTATTTTTAAAATTTTATTTTTAGTTTTTTTTAAACAATTTTTTTATTATTATTATTACTAGTAGAACTGGACAGCAAAGGATCGGAGAGAGCAACTCTAAATTTTCCCAAGATTTCATTTTTTTTAATAAAAAAATTGGTTTTTCTTTTTTCTCTTATTATCGTTCCATTCCAACAATCCAACGCCCCTTTGTAAATTAAAACTACTCCCAGACTTGAGACTCCCTATCTCCCAAAAATCCAAAACTTGGGACTAACATACCCAACTATAGTGGGCACATTTTATAGCTCCCATTGTGCGCACTAGATTGGGACTATATATATATGATATTGTTTGAGTTGTTTTCTTTCCTTTTCAAGTCAACTCATATTGTCTTAAAGATATTAGTGATTTGGATTAGGTTTTTTTTTAAAGAAAATACAAGCTTTTTGATGTTTTGAAGGTTCTACAAGAAATAAATTTAATTTTTTAGTTGTACATTTTCTTTATGACATGAAAAAGATATGAGAAAAACATTGAAAATGATATTTTTGTTATGTGGTAGTTTTATGTACAATGAGTTTATAATATAAATAGTTTGTTTTTTTTTTCTATACTTATACTTTATAATTAAAGAACGGGGGTACTTTTTTAATATTCGTACTGGGCACCCAAAAACACGGGTCCGGCACTGATTAGGATCTCTTTCTCAATCTTGCAAGATTACGATATTGGAATAGAGAAAGTCAAATTCTCCTATAGTTTTCAACTTCTAATTTCAAAATAATGTTTAAAAATTATTTACACTAAAATCAGGTGATAAATTAATTTTAATATTAATAATAATAATATTACAAAATTAAATTAACCTCCACCCATTCCACACTACTCACCGCAAACCTTAAAACATTTTATCTTTCTTCTCTCTCTATCATCTTCCCTATCTCTCTATCTTATCTCTTCCATTTCCATCACCATCGCCATGGCCAGTTACATTCGTCGATCACCATTGCAAATCACAACCATGATGTGAATCTGTGTAGGAATCATGTCGAACTCACGGAAATATTTATTGAACACGCCCGTAAAGTTCAAATTTAGATTTGAAGAAGATAGTACGATGACCCGAGCTTCATGAACCAAAAACCTAAGGTATATAAAACCATAGACCCGTTGATACATGAAAACAAGAATCACAATAGGTGAACAACAAAAAGGGTGCCCAATCTATTGTAAGTTCTAGGGTAAACACCACAAAGATGTGAATCTTTGTTAAGTTATGATAAAGTTCAATTAAGAACAATGAAAAGGGAATCATCGTCTTTTTTATTAATAAAATCACTAAATAATATCTAAATCTTTTTTTAGAAAGCAAAAAAAAAAAAAAAAAAAAAAACCTTTTAGCCTTCAACAAGTGGACAAAAAAGGTATTAAAGTATTTAAAATGGGAAAGATCTTAAAATTCGAAAACTTAGAAAAATTGAATCTTGCAAGTGCAAGGTGTCATGGGTTGCGATCACATAGGTAGTTCTGTTGGTTCTTGGATTCAAAACTGTAGGTGTAGCGTCCCAAATTCATTTATGATTTTTATGAATTTATATTTTTTCCTGCCTTTTTTTTTTTTTTTGAAAAGAATAAAAAAATATTATATTTACCCACTCTAAATATAAATTTGAACTTTTATAATTAATGTTGACCTATGATCATTCACATATCTATTGTTTTGATTATAACAAACGAAATCTCTTATGTTACTAACGGTTTCAATTCTTGAGCTTTATTATATATATTTTGTTTGAGTATTCCATGATTTAAATCGTCATCCATTGAAGTACAAAGCAATCAAAAGAGACTTGAAGTCAACAAGAATGTCGAAGAAGAGTTTAGAAGATTTATGTTGAAAAACTTAAACATATTTGTAAAGGTATTGACAAATCAATTTTTAGCAAGTTTATAAAGCTCAAAAATATTTTTTCATAAAATCATTAGTTGCATAAAAATGATTTTTAAATCATTGAATGAAATAGATTTTGGAAAAATGGACTTTTTGACATAAAAATTAAAATTCCAAAATGATCTATTTCGGTTGACTGAACGTTAACTGATCGACCGAAATGCTTTGCTTAACCGGAAACTCCAACGGTTTGAATAGAGTAATGGCCACTTTTGGGTTTTGGTCGACCGAAACCTTTAAAATGGTCGACCGAAAGTGCCAGACATGATTTTCCTTGCTCTATAAATATCCACTTCTCTTGCATCAATTCTAACAACGACAAGAGCAATTAAGAGAGCAATATTCATTTGAAAATCATTGAGATTACTTTATTTTACATTCTATTTCATTTATTGCAAAGAATTTCTTGATTGATCAAAATTATTCATATCTTTATTAAGAATTATATATTGAAGAAAATTCATTACTCTTATTTTCTTATTGATCATTGATTGAGTTCTTCTTCACCAAACACTTATTGAAGTGTATATCTCTCTTCATACTTAACTAGTATTATTTGGTAAGAAAGATCATTAGTTGAAAAACTTTGATACAAGCTAAACTATTTCATATCATTCATCAAAGTTTCATAAACACTTGAGCTTTAAATATTTGCTATCTATTGAAGTATCATCATGAACTCTTGAAATACTTAACTTGATTATATCATTTATTAAGAGCGTTTATTTAATTGTAAAACTCGGATTTGCATTTTGGTGGTTTCGAGATCCTTGTGGAAACTCGATTGTAAAGGATAGATGCTCCTTGTTGTAAAGTCACCTAAGGATAAGTGCTCCTTGTTGTAAGTCACTTAAGGATTCGATACTCCTTGTTGTAGGTTATCATTATAGTGGAACGGAGAGCTCGGTAATGGAGGATGTAGATTACATTGGTTGATTGAACCTCCTTAAATTATAGTTTGCACTCTCTTATCCTTTTTACTTACTTCCATTGTACTCATGGTTATCTCATTATTTCATATTGTGCAATATCTTTATTTAGTAGTATTTGGTAAATTGTCTAGTTCACCTATCCCTATCACATTACATCGATAAGTTTAGGGGCTCCTAATCATTAAGTATTCATAATTGATTAATTGTTTCAAACTTCAGATTATTTATCAAAAAAGTTTGGTAAAACCAATTCACCCCCTCTTGAATAGTTAGTCATGGGTTATCAATTAAAGTATAATCTAACATTATTAAAAATAAGTATATATATTTGAAATTTCACGTGTAATTTAGTTTTAAAGAATACAGAATAAACTAACGATAATATAAAACCCAAGGCTTCGTTTTGAGCGAATCCACTTCTAAACTAACCTCCTTGGGCATGTCCAAGCGTGGATGGTCAGCCAAAAAGTTAGCTAAAGCTTTAATTGCCCTTTGAGGTACGTGTTGTATTTCAAATTCAGAAAGAGCCAATGTCCAAAGGCCAATTCTCTGATGTAAAATAGGGTGAGAAAACAAATACTTGACTATATTTACCTTAGATATCAAATACACGGTTATAGGCCGTAAATAGGCCTTTAATTTAGTACACGTGAAATATAGAGCAAGACACAATTTTTCTATAGCTGAATAATTACACTCACACTTTATCAACTGCCTGCTTAAATATTAAATAGCTCTTTCCTCCCCCAATTAGTCTTCCTGCGCGACCATTCTGGCTATAGATCCTTGCTCCGCCGATATATAAACTCTCATTGGCTTCCCATGTATTGGTGACACCAGCACAGGTGGATTTGATAAGTATACCTTTAGGCTTTCGAAAGCCTTTTGGTGTTCTTCCTGTCAGACAAATTCGTCTTGATTTTTCAACTTTAAGAGAGACGAAAAAACTTTCGTTCGCCCTGCACAATTAGAAACAAAATGCCTTAGGAAATTTACTTGACCTAGGAATTTTTGCAATTCCTTTTTATTGGCAGGCGGTTTTGCTTCTAGAATGGCTCTAGCTTTATTTTTGTCAAATTCGATCCCCATTTGGTGTATCAGAAAACCAAGGAAGTTTCCTAAAGTAACACCAAATGCACTTTTCAAAGGGTTTAGCTTCAGCTTATACTGCCTCATTCGTTCAAATGAACATCTTAGTTGTTGAAAATGGTCTTTTTCCTTCATTGACTTTACTACGATATCATCTACATATACTTCAACAAATTCTCCGATCATGTCATGAAAGATTAGATTCATTGCCCTTTGATAAGTGGCCCCGACAGTTTTTAGGCCGAAAGGCATGACCACCCACTCAAAACATCCCAAGGCCCCTGGACATCTAAAGGCCGTTTTATGCATGTCTTCATTAGCTATGTAAATTTTGTTGTATCCGGAATACCCATCCATGAAAGAATACATGACATGCCCTATAGTTGAGTCCACTAAGAAATCTCCCGTTGGCATAGGATACTCATCTTTAGGCGTGGCTAAATTTAGATTCCTGAAATCTATGCACACCCTAATGCTACCGTTCTTTTTAGACACGGGCACAATATTAGATAACCATTCAACATACCTGGACGTCCTAATAAATCCAGCCTTTAAAAGTCGTTCTATTTCCTTTTTTACTTCAGGTAATACATTAGGGGCAAAACGCCTAGGTGGCTGCTGATGTGGCTTAAAATTATGCTTAGTTGGCAATCTGTGTTCCACCAAATTCCTATCTAAACATCTAAACCAAGCATGTGTTCATATTCTCAAGCAAAAAAATCTCTGTATTCTTTTAACAAAGTAATCAATTCATCACTTACCTCTCTAATGAGCGTTTGACTGATGAACGTTGGACGTTCTTCCCCTTTGTCGCATATGTTCACTTTTACTAGAGGGTCTTGTGTTTGAGCGTGCCCCTGTTTAGATACCCCTATTGCTCCATCGTCCAAGATTTTTACGAGCAACTCTTCCTCCAAAAAATCTACTTGTAGATCTTTGTGCCAGCATCCTGTTCCAACTCAATAATGGCCAACTTGCACTTGAGTGTTGCCAATGCTTCTGCCTCTTTCATCTTTTTCGCGTCTTCTTCAGACTTGTCATTGAAAGCCATTGGTCTGGCTTTTGAGGCCCGAATATCAGCAGCATTTCCTTTTTGCTGATTTCTTGTCATGATTCATCGATCACTTTTATGACAATGACTGGCTTCTCGAGGGCCACTATATTTGGCCTCCTCTGGTTGAACATCTCTGTTGGGGCGTCAACCGAGAATGGTTCTTCGCTTAGCGCAATGGCTTGAGTTTCTTCTCCCTCTTGCACTACTCTAATAGGCCCATAATTCCCCTCATACATGAATCTTTCTATAGAGTTCGCTTCCGCTATGAATGGTCTATGATCTGCCTGTATCACTTCTGCTTCTCCTTTATTCCATAATACTAAGCATTGGTGGAGCAATGAAGGTATGCACCGGCTCCCATGGATCCAATCTCTCCCTAAAAGTACATTATAGCTGGTAGGACCATCTATCACAAAGAAAACTGTGGTCCTTGTTGTGGTCCCCACGGTAACATCCAATGGCATCACCCCTTTGGCCGACGTCACACCCTCATTGAAGCTTGTTAGGATAGCTTTTGTAGGGATCATATCATCCTCCTTTTTCGAAAATCTTCTCATCATTCTGGACGGGATGGTATTTATAGTGGCCCCATTGTGTATAAGAACCTTTGACACTGGAATTCCATTAATCTGGGCCTTCACATATAATGGCCTCAGGTTAGTTTAGCGGAAGGTTTCCTAAAGATAACCTTTTATGCTGAATCGATCTCTAATTCTTGACTGTCCTCCTTCATTTCAATTCTTTTCTTTACTTCGACTTGCAACACTTCTTGTCCTTCACACTGGTCTCCCAACTCTCCATCCGTGAACCATTCAGTAGGAGGAGGAAGTATCCTGGGAGGAGACCCATACTTTTCAGCTCGTGGCACTCTCGTTTTCTTCTTGGGCGTTTCGTATAGTACATAAAAATCAAACGCTCCCCCAGAGGGTTCGCCCAATAAATCCACTTCACGCACGCCCTCTTGATACAACTGTTTTAATAGCACATCGCGTGACACCCCTCTTTTCCTAGCTTCCACCTCCAAATTGATTTCTTCTTCAATGTCTGTCACGCCATCGTCCTCTTCTTCATAATCTACCTCCTGGGACGTTTGGCCCTCTTCACATATCAATTCCCAAGCTGTTTCTTCATTTTCTCCACCCTCTTCTTCTATATCCTCTTCGTTCCTAAACTCATTGGCTAGTATATAGTTGTAGGCCATAACTGGGGGTAATGTCCCGAACTGAATGGTGGCGGCTCGCTCTGGTTCTTCTTCATCTCCTTCTTCTTTGCTGCGCTCGAACTTCGATTTCTCGGTGAGACTTCCAGATGCTTTCTTCATCAATCCCTCCGTGTTGTTTCCTTTGTCACTATCAAATTCACTTTGGTCAGCTTCCCGAGTTATCCTTGGCGCGTCTAGAGGCAGTATTCCCTGTTGTTGCTTCATCATTTTGCCATAGTTCCTCTGAAAACGCCTTTGTTGTGTCATTGTCATTTCGTTGAAGGGCACGACTCGCCCAGCATTTTACTGGAATTAATTCCAAACTTTTGATTGGCTTGGCCGCAGCCTAAATTTTTTTTTGAAGTTATTTGTTGGCCATAACTACCTTTCTTGAGACGGTTTTCCACGTGTATCAGGGCCTCGTCTTCTATCGGGCTGGAAACTCAACATAATTCTGGGATGAGTGTGAAACCCTTGTACTTTGGTTCCTTCTACAGACTTACCCACTTCTCCTTTGCACCTATCACATAAGACGCTCCAGTCTCCTGGGTATTCTTTTCCCTTGAGTCGTTCGAACACTTTGGGATGTTGTTGTTCATTTTCTATTCCATCATCAATCACCAGTTTAAACTTTGGCAATTTCTGGGCAAAATCAGTTGCCATCATGTTCACTCCGAGTGGTTGTGGGAAGGGGTTCCCGTCTACCTCCATCTTTTTCTTAGGCTCAAGCGTGATCCTTCCTGACTCCATGGCTTCCTTCAACACGTACCGAAAAACCAAACAATTGTTAGTCCTATGGGACCATGCATTATGCCATTTACAGTATTTTTTACCCTTAGTTTGTTCAGGGTTTGGAAACTTATGCTTATTGCTCAATTTGATTTGCTTATCCTTATATAACTTGTCGAATATAAGGTTGGCCTTATTAATGTCGAAAGAAAATATCTTAGCCTTCTTATTTTTCTCTTCTACAGGCTCTTTTTTTATTGTCGCGCTAGATTTTGCTGCCAAGGGACAAGCATATGGGTCCCCTTTTACCAGTTCGGCCAAGCATACTTCGGTCTGGTCGACATATCCGTCACCTACCGTGTGTATGTCAAAATTTGGGTCTCTATAAAAAGTCCATTTACTAGAATTTTTCATTTGCTCTTCTTCTCTTAGCAAACGTTTGTATCGTATTACGTTGGCGCTCAACTGAAATAAATCAGGGAACTCCCTATCTTGAAATTTCTTCTTAAGGTCAAAACTCAGGCAACTCTGAGCGATTCTAACGAATTCTTTTTCTGGCAGAGGTACAAAGCATTTACTTCAAGCTGTTTTAAATTGTTGGAGGAAGCTTTCGGCCCACTCGGTGGGCATTTTCCTTAGATTGGCCAAATCGGCCAGAGTTACCTCGGATTCTGTTTTATAGAACTGAGCGTGGAATAGTTGTTCTAATTGTTGCCACGTTTGCACAGAATTCACTGGCAGGTTAATGAACCAAGAGAAAGCCATCCCTGTTAAGGAACTTGGGAAAAGCCTCATCTTATGATAGTCGGTCACCTCTCCACACTGCAATGTGAATCGCCCTATGTGCTCTAGCATGGAGACCTCCCCAAACCAGTGAATAGAGAGAATTCTGGCACTTTGTAACCCCTAGGCCACAGATAATTGTTGCCACGTTTGCACAGAATTCGCTGGCAGGTTAATGAACCAAGAGAAAGCCATCCCTGTTAAGGAACTTGGGAAAAGCCTCATCTTATGATAGTCGGTCACCTCTCCACACTGCAATGTAAATCGCCCTATGTGCTCTAGCGTGGAGACCTCCCCAAACTAGTGAATAGAGAGAATTCTGGCACTTTGTAACACCTAGGCCACAGATAAGCTTGATCCACCCAATCTGGGTATGGCTTAGTGTAAGTCGGTCTAACATAAGGACGCATCTCCACTGCCATTTGATCTCGTACCATCTCAGCTACTTGATCCCTTAACAAGGCGTTGGGATCATAAGGGAGTCCTATAGGTTGATTTCCCCCTGGTGGTGCATATGGCCTAAGGCCATTCCGTCCCCTGATTTGGACTTGAGGTTGGGGAACTATGTCCTGCAATCGTCCTGGACTGAAAATGATGTCCTATATTTGGAAATGTTGATTGAACAACTTGTCCTGTCAACTTATTCATATTATCATGCAATACTTTTAGTTGTTTGGCCATATTATCAAATTGTTCTTTCTCTCTTTGAATAAACTTTTCCATATTATGGACATATTGTAGATTTACCTGCTCGACCACGTCTTGAGCGAGTTCGCCGAACAGCGCCCTCATGGTTCGAGGATTCAAATTCGTAATGGGTTCATAACGGCTACGACTCTCTCCCTCTGTTTCTGGAGGGCTTTGTTCCTCCTCATATCTTTCAATTATAGACGGGAGATGATGGCTTGCTGTTTCCTTATTGGAATTCTTGTAAGGCATGATGATTCACTTCGTATCTTCAAAAACACACCAAATTGTCCCACTGGGCGTGCCAAACTGTTTCGCGCGGAAGTCACCTCGCTAACAATTACCAAAAGGGGGATCAGACGAATGTGTAAGAAACAAACCTCTCGAGACAAAGTCCCAATGAGGGGTGCTATATTGGTGAAGATTACGGTGAAAACAAAACGCCTCCAAGGGGCGCAAGCACACAAATTACACTAGGAGTTTGACGATAAAAGTAAAGATAAAGGAAATTACTTATTCTCTCGTTGAGATTTGATTGATTGGTTCTTCTAAATGACTAAGTTTTTACAATATATACAAATGTACGAACTTTCTTCAACTGCTGCCAATATTTGAATCTTTGATTTGCCACCTTGTTTTGTAACACTTGCATGAATTATCTTGTTTCCTTCACGTTGCATAACTATTGCCCACGCCCTTGTAACGTCCACTTGCCACGTTGCTTTAAGTAACTTCTACGATTCAACACCTCAACTGCCATCTTCATTAACAACTGGCCATGTGCTCATAAGACGAGTGTCAGAACTTACTTCCGCTTGCTCAGTCGCCCAACGGCTTCATCACTCGCCCTGTTGCCCAAATATCCTACACTAGTACAAAAACAGTCATTCGCGTCGGTTGTATAGGACAAAGCGCGTCGGTTGTACAAGCGATGCGTATGGAGACGACGCAAAAAGTACGGACTTTAGGCGTCGGTAAAAAAAAAAAAAATCTGACTTTACGCGTCGGTTGTTAGTCAACAACCAACACCTAAAGTCAATTTTTTATTTTTTATTTTTTAATAACCCCACTAAATTCAAATCATTAAAGTCAAATACTATACTTGAGAATATATGTTGCTAATCAAATCTAAATTCCAATAAATAAAAAAACTCAAAAACATACATTCAGAATTCAATTGAAATATTAATATTAATACCTTAGGGCCATTATTTTCAGAATTCAAAAATACATACATTCAGATCAACATTCAGAATTCAAATTGTAGTACATTGGAATACATAAACATCAGGTTGGCAACTTGAGTTCCCATAATCAATTGTAACAATGTTTGGTAGCTTCCTCTCCTTTGTTTCTTCTTTAATTGAATAATGCATTCCGGTTGCTTTTTCAGAGCTCCACTCTTATTCTGCTCATTTCCAAGCCTATACATTCGTGCATACAAATTAATTGGAAACATAGTTATGCTTAAATCAATGTAAAACGTATTAATCAGAGCATAATATCCAAATATTAATCAATGCAAACATATGCTAATCAAATCCATATATCATATCAATAATTCAACCTGAAAAATGTAACGTGAGTTTCAGTGAGGTAGATCTAATAATTCCACAAGGTCACAAAGAGGACATGGTCGAGTACCAGAACTGGAGTAGTTTTTTGTTGCACAAGCAAATAATCAATTCCTATGCATGCTTATCCAGCACATCCTCCCCATTACCCACCAGATATTCTCTTAACATCCACCTTGAATACAACATGTCAAAATATTAACATAGCAGATTCTTGATCTTTAAAAAAGAAAAGAAATAATGTAGCAAATTCTTTATATTGTTGTCTAAGAGCATGATAATGGAACCTTTAAGTCTGAGTCAGACAAAGAGTTTGGAACTTGAAAGCAATAGAGAATTAAATAAACAAGAAATTCAAACAAGTAGCATTGTCAACTTTGGAAGCTATGATAGTTGAACTTGAAAACAATTATCACATATACCAAAATACTCATATCATATCGAAGTCCAAAAAAAGCTCAATGATGGGTGAATTGTGCACATGAAAATTGTACAAGATGGGCTCTAGAAATAACTTGTCTAGTTGTACTTAGACTTGAAAATCTTGATTTTTGAAGTGAAAACAGAGTCAAATTCGATATTGAAGCTATTGGAAAACACAGAAAAATAACTGATACAAACCGTTATTGGAGAACAATAAAAAGGCTCCAACAGCAAATAATGTCAGATTTTTTAACTGAGAAATTTCATCAGGAACATCTCCATCAAGATTGTTGTAAGTTAAATCAATCTCTTGCAAAAATTGCAAAATCCCCAATAACAGAATTGCTTTAGAATTGTATACTTAAACTTCCACAAAGAAAAGGGTCTTACACAGATCAATGGAAATACCTAAATTAAGTTATATTTCAACTTAACACAATGAAATCCAGAAACAAAGCCTACTTTCCACTTCATAATCTCATATTATAACTAAATCAATCAATGCAATGAAAAATAATTATCAAGAAATAAATAAAGAATGCTAAGAAATGAACCAGCCATAACTCATTGGAGCTTCAAAAATCACGGCACGTTCTCTCAAACAAGAAAGATCGAGAATCGGAATGGACGACCCCCACGCACTTTTCCATCTTAGCTAGGGCAGCAGTAGCTTCTTCATATTTCTCCTATGCGTGGTTACCGTAGCAACACACAAGAGATCAATTGACAAAATTTCCAATGTAAATTTTCAAATCCATCACAAGACGAATTATGAAATAATCGAAAATAAAATTTGTCTGATCAAGAAAACTACCCAGATTGACCACACAAAGCACCGACTCACTAAATTATAGGTTCAATCTGTGGGCCATTAATCAAACTGTGAATCTATATAAATCATACTTCTTCTTGGCAAGAAAGTGATGCATAAATATATCCACAAAAAAATTCATTGCATAAAATATCATAGTTTTATAAAACAAAATACTAAAAGCAGACAAATTCACAAATCAACAAACAATATCTGAAAACAATATCAAGAGGGACTACTACCCAGAAAACCTAATTACCAGAGCCCTGCTGCTCCTTTTCAGGCAAGATTACTGGCCTGATTTTCTTCTTCCATAACTCAGCGAACCCACTGGTATCTCCATCTATCCTTTTCGCCTCCACCACGGCCAAGCTTTCAGTCAACCGGTAAATTGCAACCCAAATCGTTTCCAATACTCCAATTTCTACAACTCAAATTCACAAAAATTCCCATAAATTGCAGCCCCGTGTGTGTGCAGTCGGGGAGGAGGGAAAAAGGGGAGGGGTCTTACCGTGGTGGTGTGGTGTTCGAGTGAGTGTGCGATCGTGTGTGAGTGTGAAGCTTGTGTGTGGGTGTGTGCGCGCGCGAGTGAGGAGGGAAAAAGGGGAGGGATCTTACCGTGGTGGTGTGGTGGCGCGACGGCTGACCGGTGAAATCAAAAAAAGGAGAAAGGTCGGCGGCGGCTGGGGAGTCGGGAGAGGAGACGAGAGACAGAGAGGGAAAGAGAGGAAGATGGGTTTTTGGTTCTCTTTTTCATTTTAATAGTAACACAACTATGGGCGTCGATTTTGAGCTCAAACTGACCCCTTTTCCTAGACTATAGGCATCGGTTCTTATCTAGAACCGACGTGTATGCCTTATGTTTATTTACGCGCGTCGTTTGTCCGTTAGAAACCGACGCAAAAAGTTGAGTCATATTTACAAAATTGCCACCGCGCTTTTATAGGCGTTGGTTATTTCTAAAAGCGACGCATATAATGCCATTTTTTTGGACAATTTTCGTACTAGTGCTAGTTGTCGCACAATAACCCAGTCGTCCAACCTTTTGCCTATAATGAGTCTTTAACGTTGGGCCTCTTTCGGTTTGGACCAAGATTTAGGCCTCTTGTACTTTTGGGTATTTTTGGGCGTCACCAAACATCCAATCTGCCCAGTTCGCCAAAAACAATAGTCGAGCCACAAATTTTGCCACAATCCAATTTTCACAAATCAACCATGGCTGAGCATTGCCATTGCCCAGAATCCACCTCCGCTTGAAACCAACGAACAAAATTTCAAAAACCAACCACAATCACCTCCATAGCTGACCCAATTGATTTCACAACTATAACCAACCCAAAACAGCAACCACCGTGCCCCTTCACAGCCGGAGTCACCGCCACCAAAAACCAAACTGCCCACTTCGGTTTGATATCAACCCAGCCCTAGATCAAACCAAAAGTCCATGAAACCCAAGGAAAATCAAGAAATAAGTTAACCCAAGCATTTACCTCGAACCCCAATCCGTTCGACCGAATTTTCGCCTATGAAATCTCAATTCCAAACCTAAATCCACCTCGGTTTACCTTCGTTTTTGCTCCCAACTTAGCCCCTAGTTCTACCCTTTTTCCACCATTGTATACCCTCCTTCACTGCCACTCAATGGCGGCACACAGACCTTCGGGGAATGGAGCCGGAAGCCTTGACCGATGATGGGCAGATCGCCCCGACTCTCTTCTCGCGGTTCCAATAAAGAGAGAAAGTGTAGCGCCCCGAGTTCCGTATACCCGATTCACTACGTCATTTTCTGTCTAAATTTTTTTTTTTTCGAATAATATTTTTGCGGAAGAAATAATTGAAATTCATTTTTGGCAACATTAAATAAACTGTAATGGCCGATAAAATTGAAAACATTTATGAAACCATTTGAAATAGTAAATCGAACCATTAATTTTGTAAATAAATTGACAATGTCATAATTTCTCAAATAAATGAACTTCTCTAAATTATTCGATTGTTTGGAAAAATACGGAAATCATTAACGTCAAACTTTCAACCGTTTAACGATTATTGCCACCATCATTCATCGCTCGCCACCATCTCCGAAATCTGCAAAACTGTTAAAAAGTAGGGTGAGTATTTCATGGGGGAAATACTCAGTAGACTCATCGCAAATTAATTTAATTTATAAGATGATTAAACACATAAATCCCGGCTCTTTATAAAACGGGCATTGATAGAGCTTCTTTATAAAACTGCTCTTGATAAAACTCATATTGTGCATTACAGCACGGGACATATTTTACAAATCAGAGGCTCTTTGAAAATAGCTCTTTGAAAACAGCTCTTTGAAAACCATATACTTATAAAAACATTTTAATTATGCCAAGCATAATTTCTTTTGAAAGCATAACATAAGATAGGATCGAAATCCTCATAAACATAGGGAGACACGAGAATTTTACCGAACTTAGGTGATAAGAATTCTTATGCAGTAAAATCACAGTAAGTTTTCATCATAACATAGGATAGGATTGAAATCCTCATAAACATAAGAATTTTACCGAACTTCGGTGGCAAGAATTCTTATGTAGTAAGTATACCAAGCATAATTTTTGAAATTCATAGGGATCAATTGCATCATAACATAATATAGGATCGAAATCCTCATAAACATATGCGACAGGAATTTTACCGAACTTAGGTGGCAAATCCTCATAAACATATGGAAACATAGGAATTTTACCGAACTTCGTGGCAAATCCTCATAAACATAGGAGACACAAGAATGTTACCGAACTTCGTGGCAAGAATTCTTATGTGTAGCGCTACTAAAACTCCGGTCCCCTTAACATATCATAACTTATCATATGGGACCCATAACAATCTTGGTAGATTGATTTCATAGCAATGATCCAAAAAAACATTTTCGTGAAGCATAGGGTATACTTACTTTTCGTAAAAACATAAAGTATATTTTCTTTTCATAAAAACATACTTACTCTTCATAAAAACATAAGGTATATTTACCTTTCATAAAAACCTACTTGCTTTTCTTAAAAATTGACTTTCACAAGTCACATGACATTCATATGAAATCATAATTTAAATCAATTAATAAGTGCGAGTCTACCTCAAATCCGACGAGTGCAAAGTTGAGCGGGAATGACTTCAATTTCTTTAAATTCTCCGTACGCTTCGTCTTAGCCAATAAGTCACTTTAGTCTATCGAATATATAGCTCAAAATGATAAATTATAATTTGAGGACTAAAATTGATGTTTTGAAAGTTGAGGGGCTAAAATGAATACTTTTGAAAAGTTCAGGGACAAAAATAGATACTTTTGATAGTTGAGGGATTAAAATAGATACTTTTGAAACTTGAGCTTAAAAGTAAATCAGCAGGGACTGAAGTGATCAGATTTTGAAAATGAAAGGGCTTGATTAAAATCATTTAAAACTTAAGGGCTGAAATTGATATAACTTTAAGGGCTGAATTAAGACATTTTAAAACATAGGGACTGAATTGAAAAGCTTTAAAACTTCAGGGGCTTAAGTGCAAATTTCGAAAATCAAATATATTAAATCAGATTTCTTTTATCTATCTGTTATTTCGAACAGAAGATTTAAACAGAGAGAAGACAAGCGAAAGAGGCGATGAACGGAGGCGACGCAGTGGCGATTCCGATCTTATACCGGCGGTTCGCCGGCGCAATACCGGCGCTGGGTGCGGCAAAAGGTGGTTAAATAGGGTTGTCAAGTTTGGGTAGATTTGGTACAAATTTTGGTGCGAAATCGAAGAGTGACCCGAGGCTAGGGTTCGCGATTTGGAGTTGCTGATTCACAGTGAAACCGAGGTTAGAGTTCGCGGTTTAGGTCGTGATTTCTCCGGCTACAATTCCGGTGTTGGTCGAAGGTAAGTCTTGGCTTGTCTATCATGGGTTTGGGTTTGATTTGGTGGGGATTGAAGTTGGCAGTGACGGCTTCGAGTGGCAGTTCTTGGTTGGTTGAATGGATTGAGGAGGGAGCTGCAGTGGTTGGTTTCTGATTTAGGTGATAACGGTATTTAGGGTGTGATGGTGATGACTGGCTGAAATGGGGGTTTGAATTTGAGTTGCTTGAATTTATTTGGTGGTTTGGCCGATTGTGAATGGAGGTGATTAGGTAGCAGAGGTGTAGATTGATATTGGAGTCTGGAGCTGCTGGTGGTGATGGTGATGATGAGACGGTGATAGTACTTAATTTGGTGAAGGTATGGAACTGCTGAAATGGTTGGGTTTGATTTCTGAATTGTGGCTGGATGTGGTGGTTGGATGGCTGGGTTGAAGGACAGTGGGCGTGATGATTCCGGCAGTGAAGGTGAAGGTGATCATACAGGTTGGTTTGGCTTGATGGTGATATAGGGGATTGAAATTGTGGTAGGTGGAGTTGTGGATTGTTGGTTGACAGTGGTGGCTGCATTGGTGATGATAACAGTGGCCGGTTTTGGAGTTGAGTTGTTTTGAAGATTGATTTTGATATTGAATGTTCAATTGGCAGTGAGGGTGATTTCTGCAGGCTCGATGGTGGAAATATCTTGGTTTGCAGATTGAGTTCTTGCAGAGAAATTGGAGGATTGGTGATGGTGTTATAAGGATACTGAGTTGGTCTGAATGCAGTGGCTGAAAGAGGTAATCAGTGTTAGTTTTATACAGATTTGTTTTAGTATATTGTGGGATTGAAGTAGGTGGAATTGGTGGTCCAGCACTGAAGGTGGAGAGGTAGCTTTCGGCTAAAGATAAAGGTCATGCTGAGGATGATGATGTTTTATATATATTGTATTGTGGAATCTGATGATGGAAAAATGAAAGTGAAATTTGGTGATGATGATGATGATTGTATAATGTAAAGAGGTGCATACATTGGTTGAGAATGAATTATGAAATTGGGAATGAGATGGAAAGTGATCAATATGGAGGACATAATAATGTGAAGAGGAATCATTGAATGAATACTCATAATTGGAATGATAAAATAAAGAAATGGTGATGATGAATCCGTAGGTGAGACATGGGTTGGATGTGAATTAGAATAGGTGGAATATGAAATAGAAAATAGATGTAAAATTTTGATTATGACAAATAACTAAAATTGGACTAACTCTGATTAGAAAACGTATTTAAAACAGATATATTTTGGACTTGAAATAATTTGAATAAGGAAAATTGAGATATTTTAATAAATTTGGAATTCAAAATGATTTTGAAAATAATACTTTGAATAAATAATTAAAATAACATAATTTTAGAAATTCGGATTTTAATTTAAAATCGAACAAATTCGATATTTCTTGACTTGGCTAGACGAATCCGTCGCGGCATTAATTTCAAAACAATAGCGACTCAATTTTCTAAATATTAAAATAATTATTTATTGCATAAAAATTCTGGGTCGCTATAATCTTACCCCCTTAAAATAATTTCGTCCTCGAAATTAAACTTACTTAATCTTATGATTTCTGAATACTTAATCAGAATCTCTTCTTTCTCTTATGTAGCATCATCGCTACCATATTTAACCCAACCATATTTAACCCACTGGACTTTGACTAAATGCATCACTTTGTTTTCTCAAGAACATGGACTTTTCTATAGACATATGTGTCTACTCAAAAATTCTTCTGAATCGTATGTGACTGAAAGTTCACTATTCTTTGAATTCCATTATTATGAACCAAAAACAACATAACTTATTCATAGATGATCAACTTATTTCATAATCTCAATACATTATCACCTTCAATTATCATCATCATATCATTCCTTACAATTTCTATTGTACCTTTATATTCAAATAACCTTACGTCCATCATCATTATCTCACATAATCCCAAACAACATCATGTCTCTTTACTAATTTCTGTAATTCCATAAAAAAAAATCTCTTCAAGTTTCCATAAATCTTTACTGATATATCAAACCATAATAATTTGTCATCTCTAAATTTCTTATCATCGAATATTCAAAAAATAATAATCAAAGAATTACCTGAATATTCTCTTTACGTAATATACCCAAACATATCAACATAATATCATCAACTTATCTTTCCAATATTTGTAACCCAAAATTCAGTAAACAAATATCTTCCAAATAACTAAGATTCTTTACTTAAATGTCACCCCATTTCCTGCAAAGTATTTCTTTCACTTATACATACTTATGAATTCTGATTCAATACGGTCCTTATTTCTCTTTCACTTATTCCCGTATCATCTCACTATACCTTGATTATTATACCAAAAATATCAGTACCAAAATCCAATAAAATATTCCATATCTCCAATCTTATCATCAAATTTTCTTTTGTCGAGAAAAATAACAGCGCATTAACTCTTGTTCCCACTTTTCATTATACTTTAAATCATACATCAAGTACTCGGTATCAAATACTCATTCTAGCTGAGAGCTAAGATACTAACTTAAAACAGCATCACAATGATCAAATATGTTATTCTCAAACTTAAGAAACTTCACTAATTTCCCAAATCTGAAATTCAAAATTAAAATTTTCTATTCTCCCAAACTTCAATTCATATCACACTTTATGAACAATACTCTGATTAATCTTATCACCATTAAATAAAACTTATGTAAATCATATAGGATTCCTCATCAAATTTGCTTAACCCAAAGATACAATCCCATAATTTAAAATCACACAACTGATCATCTCAGATTTTCCATTATTGTAGCCAAAATATTTACTCACTTCAAAAGTAAAACCAATAATAATTAATCGAAACTGTATCACTAAATCTTTAAATAAACCCATATATTATGACTAAAAATGAAAATTCTCAATCGTAGATAATATTTCACCATAATGCAATAAACCATCAAAATAAGATCATCGAACTCAATATTCACACGATTCTTCCCTGGATAACCATAACATTCCTTAACCGTCTAGTCGTCATATCTATCACGTACCTTATACGTCAATCTGATCACTAATATTATGTATCAATTTCTCAGATTAAAAAAAAATCTTGGATTCTACCGTGGTCCCTCTTCTGAACACCATTCCAAAATAAGTCATCACTGTAAAATCTTATCCCTATTTTCCTCAAAATTCATATCCTTATAATACTCTCCAATACAAGTGATCATTCCTTACAAGTGATAAATCCATTCCCAAGAATAATTAAGATTCTTCCCAATAATGCCCTTATACTTGTCTTCACTCGTCTTTCAAAATATAACTTATCATTTACTCAATCTTGCTTATGAACTTGCAATTCTAAACTCAATTCTCTTAGTGATTGCATACCATACTATGCTCTTATTTCCAAACGATAAAATTCTAGGCAGAGTTTCTTTTGAAATTTGGACTTATCCAAATCGTAGGTATACTTCATAACCAACAATAACAAATAACTCCACATTTATCCACAACGATTTAAATATGGCAACAATTCCAACACTTCAATATCATCAAAATATCCCATAATTCAATTCATAATTCCTCAACATAACATTTTCAAACCATATTTTTCAATATCACAATATCACTTCCTTCCATACCTTAATTGGCTCAAAAGATTACTCATACTTATAAATATATACCATAAATCATATTCCCAAAATTTATTCACAAGGCCAAACTTCATAATAAATTTCTCTTCAACATAGAGGCATAATTCATTTTCTCAACATAATATCCATTACTTAAATACCAAAAACTAAGAACCAAATCTTTAAATCTCTAACTTCATAATGCTTCTCATAAAAGTCTCAATAAAATCATATCACTTATAATCTTAACATCTTATCACAACTTCATAACTGGCTTGCTATTTCTCGTTTAATCTAAACGATAGATAATCTGACATATAATCAAATCCTTTCCGTTGACTTCTCATACTTAGTGCCATGTCTAAAATCAATTATGCAAAGTCCATCTAGGGTTCATCATTTCTAACTCGAGGACAAAAATTATTTAAAAATCATTCTTAAATCATATTATTCCCATTATGCTCAACACTCGTTTTCTTTCTTAAAAAAATTTTCTCATAATCATACATTAAAGCATATAAGTTATGACAAAGCATAACAACATCATTATTTTCGAAGAAATACATTCTTATTTCTCATAAATCATAAGTATCCGAAATACTCTTCATTCTTTCTCATAAATCAGTAAAATGAGTATTCGAAATACTGAAATAACTTTAAACATCATAAACTTCTTTACCTCGGAGTTGGTGGAACGAATGATGGCAGTGGCAATCTTCATCAATAATATTTTATAATGGAAAATATTTCTTGAAAATTCTTTTTTGAAAATTTTTCCAGTCTACAGAAACGCAGACTAGCTCTGATACCAACTTGTAGCGCCCCGAGTTCCGTATACCCGATTCACTACGTCATTTTCTGTCTAAATTTTTTTTTTTCGAATAATATTTTTGCGGAAGAAATAATTGAAATTCATTTTTGGCAACATTAAATAAACTGTAATGGCCGATAAAATTGAAAACATTTATGAAACCATTTGAAATAGTAAATCGAACCATTAATTTTGTAAATAAATTGACAATGTCATAATTTCTCAAATAAATGAACTTCTCTAAATTATTCGATTGTTTGGAAAAATACGGAAATCATTAACGTCAAACTTTCAACCGTTTAACGATTATTGCCACCATCATTCATCGCTCGCCACCATCTCCGAAATCTGCAAAACTGTTAAAAAGTAGGGTGAGTATTTCATGGGGGAAATACTCAGTAGACTCATCGCAAATTAATTTAATTTATAAGATGATTAAACACATAAATCCCGGCTCTTTATAAAACGGGCATTGATAGAGCTTCTTTATAAAACTGCTCTTGATAAAACTCATATTGTGCATTACAGCACGGGACATATTTTACAAATCAGAGGCTCTTTGAAAATAGCTCTTTGAAAACAGCTCTTTGAAAACCATATACTTATAAAAACATTTTAATTATGCCAAGCATAATTTCTTTTGAAAGCATAACATAAGATAGGATCGAAATCCTCATAAACATAGGGAGACACGAGAATTTTACCGAACTTAGGTGATAAGAATTCTTATGCAGTAAAATCACAGTAAGTTTTCATCATAACATAGGATAGGATTGAAATCCTCATAAACATAAGAATTTTACCGAACTTCGGTGGCAAGAATTCTTATGTAGTAAGTATACCAAGCATAATTTTTGAAATTCATAGGGATCAATTGCATCATAACATAATATAGGATCGAAATCCTCATAAACATATGCGACAGGAATTTTACCGAACTTAGGTGGCAAATCCTCATAAACATATGGAAACATAGGAATTTTACCGAACTTCGTGGCAAATCCTCATAAACATAGGAGACACAAGAATGTTACCGAACTTCGTGGCAAGAATTCTTATGTGTAGCGCTACTAAAACTCCGGTCCCCTTAACATATCATAACTTATCATATGGGACCCATAACAATCTTGGTAGATTGATTTCATAGCAATGATCCAAAAAAACATTTTCGTGAAGCATAGGGTATACTTACTTTTCGTAAAAACATAAAGTATATTTTCTTTTCATAAAAACATACTTACTCTTCATAAAAACATAAGGTATATTTACCTTTCATAAAAACCTACTTGCTTTTCTTAAAAATTGACTTTCACAAGTCACATGACATTCATATGAAATCATAATTTAAATCAATTAATAAGTGCGAGTCTACCTCAAATCCGACGAGTGCAAAGTTGAGCGGGAATGACTTCAATTTCTTTAAATTCTCCGTACGCTTCGTCTTAGCCAATAAGTCACTTTAGTCTATCGAATATATAGCTCAAAATGATAAATTATAATTTGAGGACTAAAATTGATGTTTTGAAAGTTGAGGGGCTAAAATGAATACTTTTGAAAAGTTCAGGGACAAAAATAGATACTTTTGATAGTTGAGGGATTAAAATAGATACTTTTGAAACTTGAGCTTAAAAGTAAATCAGCAGGGACTGAAGTGATCAGATTTTGAAAATGAAAGGGCTTGATTAAAATCATTTAAAACTTAAGGGCTGAAATTGATATAACTTTAAGGGCTGAATTAAGACATTTTAAAACATAGGGACTGAATTGAAAAGCTTTAAAACTTCAGGGGCTTAAGTGCAAATTTCGAAAATCAAATATATTAAATCAGATTTCTTTTATCTATCTGTTATTTCGAACAGAAGATTTAAACAGAGAGAAGACAAGCGAAAGAGGCGATGAACGGAGGCGACGCAGTGGCGATTCCGATCTTATACCGGCGGTTCGCCGGCGCAATACCGGCGCTGGGTGCGGCAAAAGGTGGTTAAATAGGGTTGTCAAGTTTGGGTAGATTTGGTACAAATTTTGGTGCGAAATCGAAGAGTGACCCGAGGCTAGGGTTCGCGATTTGGAGTTGCTGATTCACAGTGAAACCGAGGTTAGAGTTCGCGGTTTAGGTCGTGATTTCTCCGGCTACAATTCCGGTGTTGGTCGAAGGTAAGTCTTGGCTTGTCTATCATGGGTTTGGGTTTGATTTGGTGGGGATTGAAGTTGGCAGTGACGGCTTCGAGTGGCAGTTCTTGGTTGGTTGAATGGATTGAGGAGGGAGCTGCAGTGGTTGGTTTCTGATTTAGGTGATAACGGTATTTAGGGTGTGATGGTGATGACTGGCTGAAATGGGGGTTTGAATTTGAGTTGCTTGAATTTATTTGGTGGTTTGGCCGATTGTGAATGGAGGTGATTAGGTAGCAGAGGTGTAGATTGATATTGGAGTCTGGAGCTGCTGGTGGTGATGGTGATGATGAGACGGTGATAGTACTTAATTTGGTGAAGGTATGGAACTGCTGAAATGGTTGGGTTTGATTTCTGAATTGTGGCTGGATGTGGTGGTTGGATGGCTGGGTTGAAGGACAGTGGGCGTGATGATTCC
Source organism: Ligustrum vulgare (assembly GCA_963555705.1). Classification (NCBI taxonomy): domain Eukaryota; kingdom Viridiplantae; phylum Streptophyta; class Magnoliopsida; order Lamiales; family Oleaceae; genus Ligustrum; species Ligustrum vulgare. The sequence continues at coordinate 30,295,193 of OY743180.1, forward strand.
GGCAGTGAAGGTGAAGGTGATCATACAGGTTGGTTTGGCTTGATGGTGATATAGGGGATTGAAATTGTGGTAGGTGGAGTTGTGGATTGTTGGTTGACAGTGGTGGCTGCATTGGTGATGATAACAGTGGCCGGTTTTGGAGTTGAGTTGTTTTGAAGATTGATTTTGATATTGAATGTTCAATTGGCAGTGAGGGTGATTTCTGCAGGCTCGATGGTGGAAATATCTTGGTTTGCAGATTGAGTTCTTGCAGAGAAATTGGAGGATTGGTGATGGTGTTATAAGGATACTGAGTTGGTCTGAATGCAGTGGCTGAAAGAGGTAATCAGTGTTAGTTTTATACAGATTTGTTTTAGTATATTGTGGGATTGAAGTAGGTGGAATTGGTGGTCCAGCACTGAAGGTGGAGAGGTAGCTTTCGGCTAAAGATAAAGGTCATGCTGAGGATGATGATGTTTTATATATATTGTATTGTGGAATCTGATGATGGAAAAATGAAAGTGAAATTTGGTGATGATGATGATGATTGTATAATGTAAAGAGGTGCATACATTGGTTGAGAATGAATTATGAAATTGGGAATGAGATGGAAAGTGATCAATATGGAGGACATAATAATGTGAAGAGGAATCATTGAATGAATACTCATAATTGGAATGATAAAATAAAGAAATGGTGATGATGAATCCGTAGGTGAGACATGGGTTGGATGTGAATTAGAATAGGTGGAATATGAAATAGAAAATAGATGTAAAATTTTGATTATGACAAATAACTAAAATTGGACTAACTCTGATTAGAAAACGTATTTAAAACAGATATATTTTGGACTTGAAATAATTTGAATAAGGAAAATTGAGATATTTTAATAAATTTGGAATTCAAAATGATTTTGAAAATAATACTTTGAATAAATAATTAAAATAACATAATTTTAGAAATTCGGATTTTAATTTAAAATCGAACAAATTCGATATTTCTTGACTTGGCTAGACGAATCCGTCGCGGCATTAATTTCAAAACAATAGCGACTCAATTTTCTAAATATTAAAATAATTATTTATTGCATAAAAATTCTGGGTCGCTATAGAAAGGGGATTTGATTTTATTAAAGTTTGATTTTACAAAATTATTCCATTAGTCCCCAAGTTTTAAAGTATTTATTTCAGCCGTTGTTTTAAAAGAGCTTTATTAATCTGCCCTCAAGTTTTCAAAGTCTTTTAATTCAGTCCCTATTGATTTAAAATGTTTTTAATTTCAGCCCAAAGTTTTTTTATCTTTATTTTGGTCCTTTGATTTTAAAATAACTTAATTCAGTCCCTACAGTTTTTGAAATATTTTATTCAACTCTTAAGTTTTGCAAATCATTTATCTTAGCCCCAATTGTTTTGAAAATAAATTAGTCAGTCCTCAAGAAATTTAAAACATATGAGTTAGCCCAATAGCTTTCAAAATCAATTATTCTTGTCCCAACTCTTTTCAAATTCCAACTATGTTTGATTTTCAATTTAAACCCTAAAATTTTCTTTTAAAAACACTTTCGTTTTAAAACCTTTGAATTCTAAAATACTAGTTTAAGATTTATTTTATTTATTGGCTAGACGAGGCGTTTGGACGTTTTTCCACTCGACAAATTCGAGAAATAAGGTAGACTCCTACTTACTAACTTATTTTCTAAAAGCATAAATAATTATTTGTATTGTAAATCTTGCATGCATGACTGTGTTCATGACAATTACTTGTCTTCGGGCATGAGACTACTTACCTCCAGGCATGACAATTACTTGCTTGTTTAGTCATGATGTTATGAGAATTTACTTGTTGAAGTGCATGAGACTTGAAATTGTATTTATTACTTGTTCATGAGACTACTTGAATTTTTTTTTTTTGAAATATAATATAATATAATATAATAAATAAAATTAACAATCATATATATATATATATATATATATATATATATATATATATATATGTATGTATGTATATATGTATTTAATTTTATCTTCAAATGAGTAAATGTTGCTTTATTTCTAAAACAATATTTTTTTTAGAAAATCTTGTGATGTTTGAAACAATTATTAATTTTTTAATTAAAAATGGTTCGACCTGATTCAACCTTCGATCCTTGATATGTTGCTTTTTCGGATCGAACCGATTTTAGGTTTTCTGAATACTGAGTATTATATAACTTAAATTATATAATTTAAAATGAATGAGATATTAAGGAAAAGTAAAAAATATATAATAAACTTTTACATTTGATCTTTGTGACTTTTTACGGACAAAGTGTTTATAGTTTGCTTTCACTTGTTATCTTATATTAAACTTTTCATTAATTGTTGTTGCATATGAAGCAATCAAAGTATATTTTTAATAACAATGCAAAAAATAAAAAAATAAAAAAAAATTAGTTAATTTGATTTCGAACAAAATATATTTTAACTTTTTATGAAGTTCATATTTTAATATATTACTTAGATATAATTTTATAGAATTTTTAATAGTGTTTTCCAAAATAAAACATTGTCATTGGACAAAAAAATAATAAAAAAATAGAGAATAATATAAATGAACACTGTATATATATATATATATATATTCAATCAAGTATGAGATTATTTGATTTGAAATTTTTTTCTGGATTAGTCATTTAGTTTTTTTTTTTTTCTATATAATCTAATTGGAAACTTATCAAAAATAAAAAAATATAGAGAATTTTCTTAAGTTCTTTAAACTAAAACATTTTTCTTTCTTTAAACTAAAATATTTTCGAGTTATTTAAATGTTTTTCAAAACATTTTATAATATAATTTTATATATTGCTGGAAATAATTTAATATTACTTTACCAAATTCGTTATATTATGATGAAGCAGAATATTTTTGAATAATCATTTTTTATAAATTTAATAAAATTTCTAAATTACGGATTTTAAATACATTTTTATAACAATCGAAAATTATCTATTTATTTTTTAAATTAGATTTATGATGCTTTTGATGTAAATTTTCCACCTTTTTTCACAAAAAAAAAAAAGAAGTATCTATGTTAAACAATTAAAAACACATTTGTTTTTTTTAAAGAAAAATAAAAAAATAATTTCAAATTGTCCTTTTTTTGAATTGGAACGAAGCATTTCTGTTTGACAAAATATTTTTAAACAACACATTTTTAAACTACTTTTTAATCACACATGTTTTTCTCTCGATTTTTCAATCACTAATTTTTACTTTGAAAACATCATATTCTTTTTCTTTTTTTAAAAAAAAAAAAATATAACTACCACAAAAGTGTAATTCAAATTTGCAATTATTACACTTTGGAGTTTTTATTGTTCAATCATTACATTTTGAAATACTTCGAATTCCCATTGCACTTTAATGGGCCTAAACTTTCCAAAATTAGCAAGTAATTTTAGGCGGGAAAGTGCGTGTGTATTTTTGGTGACGGCTACTTTGTTTTTATATATAGATAAATTACATTTTGAAATACTTCGAATTCCCATTGCACTTTGATGGGTCCTTTTTTTTTCAAAAACTTTTCAAACTTAGCAAGTAATTTTAGGCGGGAAAGTGCGTGTGTATTTTTGGTGACGGCTACTTTGTTTTTATATATAGATAGATTATTATTATGCACTGAATCTACTGAGTATTTCTATGAAATGCTCACCTTTTCTTTAAATTTACAAATTTTCAGATTATGGAGTTGGTGACGGAGCACACGATGGTGGCTGTTGAAGAATTAAAAAAATAAGTTTTGAGATAAATGATAAAACACATTTAATTTTGAGATTTTGAATTTCCTATTATTATATCAAGTAACTTTTGAACGATTGAATTATTTACCATTGAGTTTTTTAAATGAAATTGAATTTTTAATTACTTCCGCTCAATTTTTATTTTAAAGTATTGACTGTTGGAGTCATTTTTACAAAATAATACAATTGAATTTCAGTTATTTTCTGCTCAATTATTATTTTGAAAACCAGTTTGAAAGGATGAAATGGCATTCCAAGTGCTTAGAACTCAGGGCGTCACACTTACATATCCAAATCCATGTCAAAAATATCATTTCGAAGTTCATTTAGAACTCTACATAATAGTATTCTCGAATAGTCAAAACAAATAACAAAACTAAGTACTTAAACGTCCCGAAACCATATGCGTAATTCGTCGTTAATTAATAATATATAATATAATATCAATGTAAATACATACATTTGTCTGCACGTCACACACATATATATAAATAATTATATATATTACTTTAATTTTTTTTTTTGACCAATAAGTATACGGATTGGTTTTGGTCTTTTATTTTTCAACGCTAGGACAAATTCTTAGTTCCACTTTGAAGTACATTCCATATACTTCAATCCATATCTTCCCAATTATGGAATCGACCGCCAATTTATTAAATCGATAAAATTACTTAAAGTAATATTTAATATTCTTATTTATTTTTCGTTGATATTACGTCAACTAAATTAAAAGTCTTATTTAATATCAGATATGTCCATTTAAATAAGTCAAATAAATTAAAATTTCCATTTGACTTTCATGTGGACCCCGTTAAATGCGAATAATTTAATATAATAATATGATGAATTTTCGGGGCGTTACTATAGGACCTTCTGATTACAAGCTGTTTAAGCTATGCGATCACATAGCTTTACGACTGGACCAATTCTTTCAAACTTCATTTTTTACTTGAACTTTGGCTTGGATCACTTATTTGAGTCTTGGAGATCATGCTTGAATGTTGAACTTTTGGATGTGCAATTGAGCTTTTGTTTGGCTTGAATAATAAGTCTTCCAATTCAAGTCTGCTATGATTTCATCATTCCCTCATCCTTTTGGATGATTCTTCCTAAAACATAGCTTGTTTCATGGTGTATAAATGCACCACCTAGATCAAATAGAAAATCTTTGCTTCTATGACATAGAGCCTACTAATGATACTCTTTCACCTCGTAGGCATGGATGTATCGAAGAATGAACTTCACGGGCCATAGAAGGTGTGGCTTGGTCTTCCATTCACCCCTCTCTATTTTCACTCTGTTTCTCAACCATTTCCTCCATTTTTCCACTCTCATGCTCAACCACCTATTCTAATTTATCACTCTCCTGCTCATGTACCTCCCCTTTTATTTTTCACTCTCCTCAATGTTCTAATTTTGAAATTTTATTTTATTTTCTAGTCCACCCTCCTCATTTTCGATCTTTCTATCTCTAAGCTCCTCTTGCAACTTAGCCACAGCCTCCCTTTCACTCACTTCTAGCAACTTAACTACATTTTTACACTTCCATGCTATCTTTTTTCTAGACGTTCTAGTTCCTCTTCAAACTCAACATTGGATCACTCTCTTTTGTCACCTTTTTCGTATCTCCAAGTGCTTGTTCTGGCCTTGAACCAACTAGAGTGATTGATCTCCCATATCCTTAAGAAATCTATGCGTGTTCCTACCCTTATCATAGAATGTCTTCATCTCATGCCTCCATGGTTTTCCCAGCAAGATATGATAAGATTCTAGAGGTACTAAATCACACAATACGTCATCATTATATCTTCTAATGGTGAAATTCACTAGAACTTGCTTGGTGACATTTAACTTCACACACTCGTTCAACTACGTTATCCTAAAAGGCCTAACTTTTTTTAGTAGAGGCAGTCCCAATTCTCAACCATAGAGTCCATCTCTGCTCTCCACTATCGATGTTGTTTGGTGATTTCGGTTGTGTTTTAGGTGACAGTGTTGATTCCTTTGGTCATGGTTGTGGTCGTGGTATCAATTTTTATGTTATATGAATTGCAGGTAGTGGTGGCAATTGTGGACTTGGTGGTGCAGGTAGTGGCGTGGTGAGGTGGTGGTGGTGGTGGTTGGGGGTGGGGGTGCTCAGGTGTCAGTGGGGGTGGAGGTGGTAAAGGATGATTGGGATAAGAGTTGGGTGTGGGTGGAATCGGATGGGATGGCGTGGGGTGGGGTGGGGTGGGGTGGGGTGGGGTGAATTGGATGACTTGAATAGTGTTTTGTGACCAATTATGTGTGATTGTGACTCATAAAATAGATAAGTAGTGATCAATAAATAATTTATAACCTAAAAGTGTTTAAGATTGAGACTAAATTTATAATCGTGACTTACAATTGTTAAGTTTTGACCAATTAAATTGAGATTTGTGAGTTTAAAATAAGCTGTGACCCATAATATTTTAGAATTGTGACCTATAAAATTCAAGATTTTGATCTATAAATAAGTTGTAACTTATAAAATTCAAGATTTTTTATTGAGAAATAAGTCATGATCTAATAATTTTTAAACTGTGATAAAAAAAAAAATAAGGCGTGACAGTTATTTTCATAATTTGCAATTGAGAAAGAAGTCGTGACCTATAAAATTTGTAATTTGTGATAGAAAAATAAGTCATAATTAGTTAATTCGCTATTTGTGACCGAAAAATAAACCGTGACTAATTAGTTTAATAATTTCTTGTCTATAACATATGATTTATGTCTGTGACCATAACTTGTATATTATTATTATCTTACCTATTTAAATAATAAAATATAATTAAATAATTAACTAATTAATTACGATCTAATTTTTGAAAGAAAACTTTATGTTTCTAAAAATTTAAAATGTATACTATGAACACCTTAATTATGCATTTTTCCAATCAATTTGATTTCTCCAAACTTAATAGTTTATTAATAAATCTTAAATGGGCATGACCACCCATTAAATATAACCTTGTCAAAGAGTTAATTAATCTAATTAACTAAATTTGGACCATAAGTAATTAATCTAATTAATTAACTTAATCTCATTAATAAATAATCCAACAATCCACACTTGTCAATCAATTGATTCTAAATATCATTTTTCTAGTTCTCGTCTTTTGTGTGTGACTCGCTAGTTTCTCGATTACGATGTTGGATGACGTAAATTATTATTTTGATCTAATAAAGATACATTAAAACTCTCCTTTAGTTTGTCACTAATTCACAGTCATCATCCCATATTGACATTTGGAAATTTGTCAGAGCAATACATAAGATGAAAAATATTATGTCGCGAGACACAATCCAAGTTATTCGTTTACGTGAAACTATATTCCCTTTGTTAATGTGATCTGATTAATTATGAGATATGAAAATGTTTCAATCTTTATAAACGATCAAAACTAAAATCCATCTCTTAGGTTAATAGTCGTCGAAACTCTTTTCGACTTGTGACTTACACAGGTAAAAAATTTCATTATCAACTTAATCAAATGAAACATAGATCATAACAACTACTATTTAAGAGTGATGACTGTTCTATTAATCATTCATAATCTTTGACATACCCGAACGAATATTGTATTAGGGACTATTGATATGTCAATTTTCAACATTATCAACGTATGGCCATCCTTAGGTACTAAGATGTCCTTAAGTCGATTTATTTTTATAAGTGTCTCCAATGTTTTGTTCTTTTCAAAAAATACTCCTCCGTCCATTTGAACGTTATCACATTTTAGATTATGAGATCAACTATTCACTTTGTAAGTGTGAAATGTCACACATGTTGGTCTACACTACAAGAAATGCTAGTAATAGGGATTAGGGATGACTAAAATACCTAAAAGTCATCCCAACCTGTCGTCCCATCAAGTTCGTTGGGGGTAGGTAATTAGGATGAAAAATTTCGTCCTTATAGTGTTTTATGTTATAGGGACGACTCTTTCGTCCCAATACATATTCGTTTCTATAAAGCAATTAGGATGATTTTTGTTGTCCCTATAGATTTCGTGTTATAGGGATGACTTTTTTGTCCCAACATAGTGGTCTAAATTCATTCCCAATCCATATAGCGACGACCATAAGCGTTGCAATAGATTAGACTATTGGGACGACATCCCGTCATCAGAATATGAGTGGCTTTTAGGGATGACAAATATTATTTATCATAATATTTAAATATTCAAATTATTTATTATTTGTTAATATATATATATATATATATATATATATATATATATATATATATATATATACACTACAAAGTAAACAAATACATGAAAAATTTAAAACTTAATTAATTGATAAAAATGTAGTAGTTTGAATATTAACAACAGTTTAACAATTAAAAAATTAATGATTTGCGAATATTATAAAGACATGTCATCGTCATCTCTAGTATCTTTGTGCATATCAGACCTATTCGGTTGGGGAGCCAATGGGGGAGGGGCGGTAGTGGCTGCATCAGCTGAATTCTCGACAAATATTTTTTTAAGAGAATTTGTTATATGAGCAATATATATTCATTCATCGCATGGGTATTTTCATCCTGAGAATCAATACGAGTTTAATCTCAGTCGAAGTCTAGACATAAGATTAAGCATGTGATCTACTAGTGGATGAGAAGGGGAGGGACGAGCCCTTCACAATTCATCCAACTCCACGAACATGCCCTCTCCTTTCCCAAACCACCCATTTACCAACGTCGTGACCGTCAGTTGGTGTACTACTCATGGTAGCCTCTTGTGTATGCAAGTTTCACACATCAATCATTTGATCTTGATATTTTAAATTTAAATAATTACTCAAAAACATATGAAATTTCGAATAATTAACATAATTCCAATATTCAATGTTGGATTTTAGTTACGTAATCGCTCGCCGCACAATCATTCACCCGCTCTCCAATTTCACTTCAGCAGTGAAATGCCTTAAAATTGTCTAAGACATTAGGCCATTCCTGTGTCTGCTTTCCCGCTAAGTAATTAATGAAATATAGAGCAAGTTATACATCCACATCAAAGCATTTGAAATCGAAAAAATATAGATTTACTCTCTAATTCTTACCATCTCATATTGTGCAGCCAAAAAACTCTTTTGCCTTTGCTGACTAGGTTATTTAGATTTTGATCGGTTAACTTTATTTTTCTTTGGTTTTTCCTTGAAAAACAACATTCAACGTAATAAAATTTTAAAATTAATCTAAATTACTCTTACTTACAACAAATATTGGATCAATGTATAAATTAACACGCTTCTCCCAGTCGCGTCATTAGTAGAGCGATAAGGCTTATTAGGTCCATGCTGCTTGAAATGATTATTTACTGTGTTCTTATAAGAGCGATACGATCGGCCACCGTCTGTTCAAGACCCTTTATTATGATGTCATACTCTCTCTCCATATAGTTAGACGGTTGCAAGTTGAAAAAGTCTTATATGAATTCGAAATAAACAAGTCAAATTCTTAAATTCAAGGAAATAAGTCAAAATTAAAATAGTTTAAATTCACTTAAGTGTATGATGTTTCTGACACGTTCTTTCAACTCTAATGGAACTTCATCCCACATACTGTAGCAGGGAACCAAAAAATTTTAACTTGATTTCCAGCATGTCTACTTACGTATTTTTGGTTATTTCCAATGGGTTAATACATCTTCTTGGTATTATTGAAATCGATGGGAATTATTTGCTTTCTGTTGGACTCAAACGTCTTAACTAAATTGAGACCGTACGATGGGCCCCGTCTTCTCGACGATTGTGCTACATGTTCATCGCAACATTTTAATAAATAATGCAAGTTACATACAAAAAATAAGACATGTCACAATTATGTCTTGCCAATCTCGTAATGACTCGAAATTTTGCTTCCACCTTCGTGTGCTCTCCACAACAGTCACAACTAGGGGTGAACACGGTCCGATTTGAGCGGTTTTTGACAATTTTCAAACCAAACCATTTCAAGCGGTTTGGCATTTTCTCAAACCAAACCAAACCAAACCATTTCATTTTACAAACCAAACCATTTTGTGCGGTTTGGTTCGGTTTTAATTCGCGATTTTTATCAAGCGGTTTGGCATTTTCTCAAACCAAACCAAACCAAACCATTTCATTTTACAAACCAAACCATTTTGTGCGGTTTGGTTCGGTTTTAATTCGCGATTTTTATCTATCGTCATAATAAAATACATTTTAAATGTTAAATTAATTCGTATATTTTAATATAAAGATAAAATAAGTTAATATATAAGCTAATACGAGAATTAATAATGTTAGATGTTGAATTCATTCGTATTTATTTTTAATTCAAAATAAAAACACGAAGTTAAAAAAAAATTGTAAATTTGTAATTGCATGGTATTTGTTCCCTAAACTTCTTTCCGAACAAACATGACAAATCATCATCATCAAAATTCTTAAAAAAAGCACAAGTCTTAGACGTACCATAGCTAGTCATTGTTTTTTGCTTTTTATTTGAAACCATATATGGATACTTTTCTTGCATAAATGTGTGATATGATTCCATAAAGTACTAGTCCAGCAATCTTTAGTATGATGCTTATACAATTTTCCAGAGTAATTACATTTTGTCTTGACTCTCTTCTTACTAGTCTTACATTTGTTGTCCAGATTCCGGAATTCAGTAAGGAATAAATTCTAAAAAATAAAATAATATAATCAAATGATATTGCTTACAAAGAAATTTAAACATATGATATTCAAATTCTTACCCTAATTCGAACCTTCTAATATCGATCGAAAAATCGTCCATGACTCTCCAAAATAAAATAAAATGCAGGAAGAAATTGGAAATACGCGCATAGCCTCTGTTTGTTTTTCTAAGAATCTAAGCCTCTGTTCGGCTAGCTCATTAATGAGCTCATTAAACTACAATTTAAACTACACAATTTCTCAAATCACTTTTTAACCACACATTTTCTCTCCAATTTTTAAGCACATATTTTACCTCAAAAACACCAAAAAATCTTCTCTCTCCTCATTAAGGATGGTGTGTGTTATATGCAAGGTTCTAAACTGTGTAATGCGTTGTGATGTTTCGAGGTCGAGAATCAAGAATCACAAGTATAGGCGTCTCAATGCGAATAATAAATGTCATAATGCATTTCTTATTTTTAATAATATTTTAATTATTTTTAAGATATAAAATAGATTTTTATGTGAAAAATAATTTTTTACATAAAAACTAAATACACAAAAATTATAAATATATACAACAATATTCTTTAATTTTAGAAATAATTACCGATTCAAGAAATAGATGTATAATTGTTAATATTATTTATTATACTATAATTTATTTCAAAATATTTAATCCATAAAAATAAGATAAAAATAATATTTAAATAATTATTTGGAGGAGGAAAGTTTAACAAATAAATAAATGGTAAAACAAAATAATTCAAAAAGAGAGTCAAACAATTCAAAAAATAAAAATAAAAAATTATATACAAATTTCAAAAAGGGCTTTTGATGGCAAGAGGTCACTTACAAAGGGCGACGCTATGAGTTGTCCAGAAAGTATATATTTTTTTTATATATAAATTTTATTTCGGTTCAATCAGTTATTTAACTGAATGGACCGGTTTCATACCGATTTTTTCGATTTTTGGCTAATGAACGCATTATTGCACGCATTGTTGTTGTGTGCGATGTGTTTTGGAGCCACCTCACACATTGGCACGCCTAGGCGTCGTGTAATCCTAGGCATGTCAAAATGACTCGTCGGCTCGGGTAGCTCGGGCTCGGCTCGTTAAAAGCTCGGGTTAAGCTCGGCTCGAAGGATCGAGCCGAGCCCAAAAATGCTCACTGGGCTCGAGCCGGGGCTGGCTCGTGTGGCCCGCTGAGCCACACGGTCCAGAGTGGCCCGTGTAGCTGCCTGCAACATGTAACCGTGTTGTAGGCAGCCTAGCTACCTGCAACACGAGTTGCTACTTGCTACTAATTGATCTGATTTTTGATCTGTATTAGAATTATGCATATCTGAAATTTGAATTTTTTTTTTTTTTGTTGTCCAACATTTTTTTTCTATAAATAGGTCGTATTTTGTTTGTTAATTCACAATTCACTTACAAGTTACAAGTTTTTTCATTTCGTCATAATATTCATTTGTTTGCTATAATTTGTATTCAATTCTCTATTTATCTATATTCTTCAATTATTGTGATAATATTTCTCTCTGTTTCAAGTTTCAACTTTCAAATTTGAAACTACATTCTACACTACAATACGTATGGAGTTTAATAGCGATGAAGTTAACCAATTCAGGGGTAGTTCTAGTACTCCCTCTCATATCGATGTCTCCGAAAATGCTCCCATTGACTTGGATGATATCAAAGAGGAGGCAGTTGTTGAAATCAAACGAGTTAAAAAAGAGTCATCGGATTGCTAACAACATATGACAAGAAAAAAAGTTGGTGTTGAAAATGGAGTTGATATATGGAAAGCGTGCTGCAATTACTGTGGTAAGGAAATGAGCTGGAAGCCCTGGTCAAGCACGTCACATTTGAATAGGCACATAGCAAGGACGTGCAAAGCAAAACCGGTTGGTGACCCAACATAGTCCCAACTTGTTTTTGGTGGTTCTTGACCTTCTGGTACTACTCTTTCAACCTTTGTGTATTCGCAAGAAAGATTTTGCGAAGGTATGGATGCATATGTGGCGGCCGCTGAGATGCCCCTTTCCTTAATTGACTCTGTTCACTTCACCCGACTTGTGCCGAATTATCTTCAACCCAGGTATACTCCTTACTGTAGAAATACACTTTGTGCAGACACCGTAAAATTATATAACAAAAGGAAAGAAACTACCATTAAAGCCTTAAAAACATATGAGACTGTTATTTCATTTACATCTGATTTATGGACTGGTGGTAACAAAAAAAGTTATATTGCTGCCACAGCTCATTACATTGATAATCTTTGGATTTTACACAAAAAAATTATTGCATTTAGATTAGTAGAATATCCTCATAATGCCGCTAACATACATTTAGTTTTAAAAGGGATTATACAAGAATTCAGTATGCAAGATATGATTCGTAGTTTTACTTTTGATAATGCTAGCGTTAATAAGGTTGTTATTGATAAATTTGTTTCTGATTTTAACCCTGCATTTGATAGTTTATTTTTTCACCAACGTTGTGTTTGTCACATTATCAACTTAATTTTTAAAAGTGGTTTAAAACATATTGAAAAATCCTTAGATAAAATTAGACAAGCAATAAATTTCATAAATGTATCACCATCGAGAAAACAAGCATTTAATAGTTTGTGTGCGGAGTATAGTTTAGAAGAACATTCATTTGCTACGGATGTATTACATAGATGGAACTCTATATACCTTATGTTACACTCATGTGAAAACTATGATAAAATTATTTCAATGTATTATAATGGTAGACATACGTATGGATCTGAAAATAATTTAGAAGAGTGGGAATGGGAAATTGCATTCTGTGTAAAAAGATTTTTAAAAGCCTTTTATGATGCCACAAATGCATGCAGTGGTGTTTATTACCCAACATCTTCACTTGTTTTACAACACTTTTTTCATATTGTACAAATATTCAATCAATATAGAAATTTGCCAATTTTTAATGATGTAGTCAGCTCCATGGAGTTAAAATTTTGCAAATATTGGGAAGAATTACCTTCTTTATTTGTTTTAGCATCGGTGATGGATCCTCGATTAAATTTAATGGGCACTAAGGCTATTATAAAGGGAATTTCACAAAATTTAAATATAGAATTATCACATGTTAATGTGGAATCTTTATTATGTGAAATGTACAATTATTATACTGAAAAAAAAGATCAATGTAGTTCTAGTTCCCAAACTAATGTTTCCCAAAGTACTCCAATGCATTCTAATTCTTTATGGGACTTTATTAACACAAATGCAAGTGCTCCCTCAATTAGTTCCAGTAGAAACACATCTAGATCGATAGGTGGTACAAACGTTGAAATTCCATCTGAATTAGCTAAGTACATGTGTGTGGACGTTGGCAGTGTTTTAACACCACAAGAATTAGAGAATTTTGATGTTTTAACTTGGTGGATGTGTAATGAAAGGCAATATCTAGTTGTAGCAAAAATTGCGCGTGATTTACTAACACCTCCGGTGTCCACCGTGGCATCGGAGGCTGCATTTAGTTTAAGTGATAGGATTTTGTCAGACGAACGATCAAGACTGAAGGAAGACATATTAGAAGCTCTTGTATGCTTGAAGGATTGGGAATGTGCAGATTTACGACTTCAAGATAAAGTTGATAGCATCATGGCCGAGAACTTGGAGCAATATTTAAGATAGAAGAAATTGTAAGTTTTTAAAAATCAATTTGTGTAATTTAAATTATTATATTTTAAAAAAAAAATTGTACACGGAATTTTTTATTCGTGTACAATTTTTAATTCCGCCTATGTTGATCATAGCCGGTCCCAAGCTCGGAAAAAGGAGGAGGGTTGTAACTTGTAAGAATGTAACTTGTAACCTTTATTGAATATATATAAAACAACTAGTAATTTAATTTTAGTATAGATAGACTTTGCGAAATCTACGTTTACATTTTTATTAAATCTTATGTTTGATATTTTAACTACATTTATTGTGTATAATTCATTTAAGTAATTACAAATACAATTCATATTCATTCGCCATAAAAAAAAAAAAAAAAAACCATGCCGGCCCGGCTCGGCTCGATGAAGCTCGATCCAAGCTCGAGCCTTGATGTTCGGCTGGCTCGGCTCGTTGACATACCTATGTAATCCCGCCTTTTAGAATACTTGGTTTTATGTTAATGGGGTTTTAGGGTTGGAGTATGTTGTTAAAAGGTGGTATAAGTTAAAGGTTAATGAGATTTTGTGGTTAGACATTAGATAAAAACTTTTTTTTTTTTTTTAACTAAACCAAAACTTTTATTCATTAGATAAATTTGAATTTTTTGGGAAAAAACTTTGTATTAAATGAATAAAAATTAATTTTTTAATTAAAAAATTAGCGGCTTGGTTTGGTTTAAACTATTTTTAAAAATTGAAACTTAAACCAAACCATTTTGAAATAGTTTGGATTGGTTTGATTTGAAAATATTGGCGGGTCTACGTGGAATCGAACCAACGGTTTAAAATCAATAGTTTCGATTCAATTTGCGGTTTGACAATTTTTTTGTGCATCCCTAGTCATAACTATGTGACATTACAATGGTCAATATATCTTTATTAAAATTTTAGATTTAGTCCACAATACAAACCAATCATTGTTTTGAATTTATCTTCAGCTACATGAATAATATAAGTTCATAATACAAACCAATCATAAGGAATAAAAAGTCACCAAGTGACCTCATCTCGAAAGCTTTCACGTCTTATAAGTCCATCTATAACCAGATAAAAAATAAGAGGGACCTTATGTTGAGTTTTTATTTTAAATTTATCTATAACAAACAAAACAGAATTAAAAATGAACCTTAAATTTAATCCTAGTGTGTCACATACTAGAGAAGCTGGTCTTTCCTAGTCTTGTTTTCACAAGGTGATTAAAAAGGAACCTTAAATTGAGTAGATGGATTAATTCATTGGTACTTACATGTATCATTTAATGGTCAGTAAACAAAAGGACATCCTCTACATCACTACAGAAAATACACCAAGATAAGTAGATGAAGAGAGAATGATCTAAAGACAGAGTTAAACATGGAGGGTTTTTCCAGGTTGCTTTTCATTCTTATAGCGATAGGATGAACTATGACATTGTTACTCTACAATACACAATATCCCCTTAATTCTAAGTATAAACGAAAAAAAAAATGATAAAGCCAATCATAATATCAAAAAATGACGGAGGACACATTCGTTCAAGCTTAGAAAGGATAAGTAGGAACTACTATTTTGAATTAACCAAGTCGCTAACATTTATCAACCTATAATACAACCTTTTGAAAAAAGTACAAAGTTCAATAATCGTTGATGAAATAGTCTTGTTTAGAAATGCCTGTCATGTTGAGGAAACAATTTTGTATAGAAATGCTTGACAAGAGATGGGCAACAACCGTTGCATGTTGATATGGCAATCATTTGACTTCAGACTAAGAATTGGATTCTCACTTGGAGCAATATTCTTTCTCAAGTTTGATGCAAACCATCTTGAAATTTCCCTAATATGATAAAATTGCAAAATTTGCAACTTACTGCAGCCTTGAACGTGTACTCTGCAGCAGGCTTCATCAGCTTTCCCCTCTCCTCATACAAGTACAATTTTGGTCTGATTTGCAATCTCATCAAATCACGCCTTACCTTATCAGTGTCTTTAGACTTATAGGGATAACCTAACATCGTACCAAGAAAGTTGTTGCAAAGGTTCTTTTCTACATGCATGACGTCGAGATTATGTTTCAATTCATTAGTTAACCAATAAGCCAGTTCATAAAAAATACTCTTCTTACTTCAGAGCGGCTCTTTCCCTTTTGACAATGGATGTAGGGTTCTTTCTTCAGATTCTTGGTTGAAGGTGACTAAGTTGTCATAATATGTCAGTACATGTCAATCTTCATGGAGGATCCGTCATCTCCCTTTTTCCATTAAAGTCACGTGTCTTCTGACATTGGCAAGTAGTTGGAAAGAACGTTGACGACCCACATTAGCAGTTTTACTAATGACACGCATTGACGGTGTCTCTTCATTGCATGTAGGGCATGCCCCATAGCCCTGACCGATCCACCCTAATAAACTACTCCTTGCAGGAAAATCACTAATTGTCCACAAAAGCGTTGTGTGTCTATTTTAAATAAATCATAGTTACTTGTTGTATCACGTATATTGACGCTAGTAGCCCATAACTTAATCAACTCATCCACTAATAGGCGTAAAAAACATCTATGTCATTCTCTGGTGATTGAAAACCGATATTTAGAGGCCAAACATCAAGTTTTCTTCTTTCATGCATGTCGAAGGTGGTAAGTTGTATACAGTCAAAACCACTAGCCATATGTTATATGATAGACTCATGTTACCAAATCGATTAAAACCATCTGTGGATAGACACAGACATATATTAGGTATCTCGCAGGCAAGATTTGGGTAGTTTTTGTTAACATGTTGACTTGCTTTGCTGTCTACAAGATGTCTCAACTTATCTTCATCTCTTGAGTAACCTATATTACGCCACCTCATTTCTTTTATGGTATGTGTTGTTGCAAATAAATGCTTCAGTCTTGGGATTAACGGGGAAATAACGCAACATTTTATGTGGCAAATTCTTTTTAGATGACTTTTCTACTTTTTGTATCAAATGACTTTCAGAACATATTTGAAAAATTTATTTAGATGCATTCTCATTCCATATTAATAACTAGTCGTTCTTGTAAATATGAATAGATTCGTACCCCAATCCCAGCTTTGACATCAATTTTTTAGCTTCGTAATGAGAGCCAATAAGATTCATTTTTGGGAATGCTAACTTCAAGAGATTTAATAGTCCGCCAATCGACTTATTTGTCCACTTATTTGAAATCTTCAAATGCATCAACTTAGAAAAAAAGTTCAAAGATGAGAAAGAAGAACCACCGGTAACAATTATGAATGCATAGCCTCGAACAACTCATCATAATGGACATCAAAGATCCAGAGATCAATTTGTTCCTGACTACACCATTCAAAACATATGTCGTCTCATATCGTGTACACATCCAATCATTTTTTGTTGGAAAATTGATATGCCGATGCCTCACTCTCCCCATGTTAAATCATTTCTCATACACATTGTGTGATAAGGCAAAGGAGTGGTTGGATTTGCATCCTGCCGAGAGCATAACTACATGGAATGATTTAGTTCAAAAATTATGCACAAAAGTTCATGCCTCCAGCTAAAGTTTCCAAACTCTAACATGAAATCACTGTTTCCAACAACATGATTCTGAGTCCTTTGATGAAGCTTGGAATAGGTTTCAGAGCATGCTCAGGAAGTGTCCTAATCATGGAACCAACAGGGGTGAACAAGTCAAGTTCTTTTATACGGGGCTGTTCCTCATTTCAAAAGCGTGGTCGACTCTTCATCCAATGGAGCACTGTCTACAAAAATAGTTGGTGGAGCATTTGAGTTGTTTGAAAGAATAGTAAACACTAATGCTATGTGGGGATCAGAAAGGGTAATCTAGAAGAAACCAGCACGGGTGTATGAGGTACACCCAGTTACTACATTAGTTGTTAAAACTGATTCGTTGGTGACTTGCTTGCAATCTACACAAGTGAGGAATAGTGAAAATTTATGGGGTGAACTGCGAAGAGTGTGGAGAAAGTTATGCAACTTCAGATTATCCTATACTGGCATGTCCAGTGAGGTTAGGTTAAATTCATGCAAGGGAGTCAACGCCAAAACAATTCTTATTCTAACACATATAACCCTGGTTGGTGAAATCATCCCAATTTTGGTTGGAAAGATAATAATAATGCTGCACAGATGGCTCCCCAATATCAGAAAGAAGAAAAGAAGCCACAACTGGAAGAAATAGTTTTGCAGGTCATGGAAAAGACAAACCAGTTTATTGGGCAGACAAATAAGTACATGGGAAAAACATATCAATTCATGATTAAGAAATAATAGTTCATAATGAAAACGAATACGGTCTTGCAAAGTCATCAATCCTCAATAAAAAAACTTGGAAACTCAGGTGGAACAAATCACTAAGAATTTGACAACTAGAGCACCTAGAAAATTACCTGGTAATACGGAGACAAACCCAAAGGAGCAAGTAATGGAAATTGGAGTTGTAGGAGAAGTGGATTATGTGCCTGGGAGGATCCGTTTCGCTCCATGTGACAAGGTGGTGAATGCTATTACTACTCGGAGTGGTCTCCAATTACCCAAGGTACATATGAAAAGGCTAGTTGAAATTCAGGAAATGGAGCGTGGAAAAGTTAAAAAGCAAGTTGAGTTGTTTGAAAAACCATCTGATAAGGACAAGGGATGTGAGGTGAAATAATTAATTAAGCCTCATGATCCACCTGTCCCGTTTCCACAAAGGATGCAGAAAAGCGTGGACAAATAGTTCAACAAGTTCCTCAATATACTCAGGAAATTGAATATTAATATTCCTTTCATAGAAGCTATAACACAAATCCAGAGCTATGTAAGACTTTTGAAGAAAATGTTGCAAGCAAGATTCAGGATCTTGAAGATGTGTCCCTAAACGAAGAATGCAGCACAATTCTGCAAAAGAGTTGCCACCAAAATTGAAGGATCTAGTGAGTTTTTCTATCCCATGCATTATTGGTAATTTACAATTTAATAGGGTTTTGTGTGATTTAGGGGTAAGTATAAACCTAATGCCTTTATTTGCTTTCAGGAAACTAGGATTGGATGACCCAAAGCCAAGCATCCATATGGAGTCGTGGAGAATGTTTTGGTGAAAGTAGACAAATTCATTTTCCCCGCTGACTTCATAATTCTGGACATGGAGGAGGACAAAAAGATGCCACTATTCCTTGGACGATCTTTCCTAGCTACTGCTCGTGCTTTGATAGATGTAGAAGAGTTATATGTCACAATTCGGGTGGAAAAGGAGCATGTGACTTTCAACATTAGTAAAATGGATTCTCATAATGCACAGTTGGAAAAGCTCCAAAATAGAGGTGGAAGAACATCTTCGTTATGGGGAGCATTTTGAATGTAGAGTTTAGGGAGAAGATGAGGGCTCAATTTCAACTTTCGAGCCACTGTGATGAAGTTTTCCAAAAAGTCGAGCTTTAGACTTTAAACGGAGCACTTGTTGGGAGACAACCCAATGTTCTATCCTTTATCTATTTTGCTATCTTATTTGGCTTACTAGTAATTTTGAATTTTTTATTGCATTTAGTAGTTATTTCTTGATTTTAACATGTGTGAGTTATCAATTAGCATGACATTTTAGGCACCACATTGAGTAGTTGATACGTTCATAATTCTAGCTTGAGTTTGTGCATCATGATCATCATCAATTTCTGGCCTAAAACAAGAAGTCATAGTTTGATGCATATTGAACTTGCATACCATAATCATTCCATGAAAATTATGATCGTCATTGCATACTTGATTTGCAAGTTTTAAATCATAAACACAAGCATGACATGTTAGTTTAAGACATGAACAAAGTGTAGGCAGTTGAGTGCAAGGATCACAAGGTGTTTTTGGGTAGAAAATCGAGCTTGAAATTCAAAAGTTCTATATTTTTAAGCTTCAACTAGAGTACTGCGTGGTCACCACCTTTCAAGTCAAGTGGCCACACGTTGGACATTTAAATTAGCATCTCTTAGAGTTTATGATGAGGTTCGAAGCGCGGAAGAAACGCCTGAAAGTTCCGAACTCAGGTTGTGGTTGGACGGATAAATCATGACCCGATATTCACGACGCGATGACTCGACGATGCGGAATAAAGAACCACGACTTTCGAAACGCCACAAGAATTTGTCCAATCTCCCTGATTAGTTTCTGGATTTGAACGCCACAAATACTCTCGCGAATATTTGATAAGTTCTGAATGAACACCACAAGATAATCAATCTTGATAAGTTTGGGTTTGTAATGTGAATCCACACATTAAAAAATTGAAAAACATTCAATCTATTTTTATTCAATCATCAAAGTCTGAATTACAATGAATGGAAATGAATATAAATAACTAAAATAACCTAGCCGCTAATTGACTCAAAATAGAATTCTAATTAGACTAAAATTCTAAAATAGGCAAACAAATAATTAAAAACAAAATTTAACCTAAAAATACGCAAAAACCCTAATTTAATTGGAAACAATAATAAATACAAAGTAAATATAATCCTATAATTAAGAAAATATAGTAAATTTCCGTCTGCATCATTGATTTGCCAATTTGAAGCCCCAAACGATGGAAATTGGCCCTAAAATCAATGGGCTCAAGGGCCTTTGCCCATGAGTCTAGCTCGGTGACCTGTTTCTACTCGAAAAACATATATTATTCATCCAATTCCGACATGGTTGACTGGACTGCACTTTTATTTGGTTTGAATATTTAACTTTCTGTCAAGCCTGCTATGACTCCGATTGTCGAGGGTCCGGAACACATCATACCCTCCTTCTTTAGGATGATTCGTCCCGAATCATAGCTTTGTTCCTGTTGTTTCACTTCACCTCATGGATCAAACGTAAAATTATTGCTTCCACGCCAGAGGGATGACCAATAGTATCCTGTAACTTGGGTTACATGAATGGATTGAAGTAGAAACTCTTGTGGGCATTGGTGGTGTTGCCCAAATTTCCAAGTACATTTAACCTGCAAGACAAAATTAAATAAAGCGGGAAGGGAAATGTTAGGTTCATGAGGTACAAGGTATGGATCCTTGTATCCATGATTAATCACCATCTCCAATTCTTTTTTAAGAACCACGAGGCCCTCCTCTTCACCTCGTTCTTCCTTTGCATCTTCAACCACCTTTTCAAAATTTTTACTTTCAAATTCAATCACATCTTCTACCTCCAAATTTTTATCATTAATTTCATGCACTCCCTCAACGGTATTCAAATGTGTATCTACCAATTCAAAGCTCAAATTTTGAATTCCTACACCAACTTTCATTTCATTCCTCTTATCATCAACAATTTCATTCCTAATCAATTCCTCTCTTCCCAACTCCACTTTCTCCTCATCAAATTTTGGAGTTTGTTTATCCGTTTTTAACTTAAACTCCCCCTCCTTCTTTTCAATATCCTTATCCCCACGATGCCTCCTATTACACCACCTTTCACTCTCCTTCCTTACCATTCGTGAATCTTCTAGTGCTTCCTCTAATGTCAACCCGTATAGTACGCATGTTTTCTCTTTCTTAAGGAATTGATATATGTGCATACTCTTATCATAAACAACATCCCTCCTATGTCTCCAAGGTTTTCCCAATAAAATATGATAAGACTTCAATGGCACTACATCACACCATACATCCTCACTATACCTTCCCTGGTAATAGACACTAGAACTTGTTTGGTTACTTTGAAATCTCCAAACTCCCTCATCCACGTCATCCTATAAGGTTTATAGTGTGGTTCTAGGAGCAATCCTAATTTTTCAACCACGGTGCTACTAATGAAATTAGTAAAGCACTTTCCATCAATTGTCAAATTGCACCCCTTATGATCCACATAACATCTAGTTTGGAATAAAAATCCCGGATCATAATCCATTCCTTATGTGGCGTTAAAAAAATTCAAGAATGAAGAGGATTTAAACATCAAATAGCAAGAACGACTTTTATTGACTTAGAAGGAAATGAATACCAAAAATTTAAAAAAACTCAAGAAAGTGGTTCTTGAATTTGGAACAACTCTTTTTTTTTTTTTTGAATAATGAATTTTAGGATGAATTTTCGGAATAAATAAAATAATAAAAAAATAATAATTTTTTTTTTTTTTTATAAATCCAAAAATTCGACAACAAACACGACAAAACAAACGAAACTTAATTCGGATAAGAATTAAGCAAAACAAACACTTTTGAATTTTGTTAGATTTTTATATGGATCAAACAAAGAAAACATTTACTGGCATGAAGAACAAGAAAAGAAAGAAAAGAAAGACTCAACAACAAGATATGGATGATTTTTATGGGACTCGATAATAAACATAAAAATCAAACTAGATAGAAAAACCTGAATTCAAAGTCCAGCTCTGATACCAGATGATGAGGTTCGAAGCGCGGAAGAAACGCCGGAAAGTTCCGAACTCAGGTTGGGATTGGACGGATAAATCATGACCCGATATTCACGACGCGATGACTCGACGATGCGGAATAAAGAACCACGACTTTCGAAACGCCACAAGGATTTGTCCAATCTTCCTGATTAATTTCTGGATTTGAACGCCACAAATACTCTCGCGAATATTTGATAAGTTCTGGATGAACGCCACAAGACAATCAATCTTGATAAGTTTGGGTTTGTAATGTGAATCCACACATTAAACAATGGAAAAACATTCAATCTATTTTTATTCAATCATCAAAGTCTGAATTACAATGAATGGAAATGAATATAAATAAGTAAAATAACCTAACCGCTAATTGACTCAAAATAGAATTCTAATTAGACTAAAATTCTAAAATAGGCAAACAAATAATTAAAAACAAAATTTAACCTAAAAATACGCAAAAACCCTAATTTAATTGGAAACAATAATAAAGACAAAGTAAATATAATCCTATAATTAAGGAAATATAGTAAATTTCCGTCTGCATCATTGATTTGCCAATTTGAAGCCCCAAACGATGGAATTTGGCCCTAAAATCAATGGGCTCAAGGGTTTTAGCCCATGAGTCTTGCTCGGTGACCTGTTTCTACTCGAAAAACATATATTATTCATCCAATTCCGACATGGTTGACTGGACTGCACTTTTATTTGGCTTGAATATTTAACTTTCTGTCAAGCCTGCTATGACTCCGATTGTCGAGGGTCCGGAACACATCAGTTTACATTGCGCGGCCACAAAGTTCTCTACTACGCGACCACTCAGGTATCCTGTAGTCAATTCGGCAGTTTTTAAACATAGGAAGATATTTTTCAATAATCATAACTTCAAACAGGAATTCTCTCCCCAAAATTCACCTCCACTTCTTGTACCGCCTATATTGTACATTGTCACATGTAATTGAATTGAGCATAATACACATTCACGCAACATTTAAATTCTCCCAAAAGGTATGAATCTCTTCATTCACTTGGAAAATTTGCAACTTTGAGGGTTTGTACACTTTTGTGGAATTTTAATTGTGTGCATAGTTTAAGCAAGAACTAGGCTAGTAATTGGTGTATATAATTACGCTAGAATAGGTGAAAATTTTTGGGCAAATTCAAACTTCCCAAGATTTCTGTTGTTTTGCAATCATGCACACTAAATGTTTGATTAAATGTTACAGTGAGTCTTTCATTGAGTTTTTGCAAATCTTTTTGGATGATCATCTTAACTACATGTTATACATCATATGAGCATCATTTACTAACACTTTACACAAATTTAAGGCAATAAATTAAAATGGAACACATTTGCACCCATTACAAGGTCACTGCAGGCACAATGCACCCATTTCAAAATTTTTTTGGTTGATTTCTTTAATTCTTATGCAATTTAGATGCATTCTAATGTTAATTATTTCTCTTTTGCATGGAATACAATTTTTAAAAACCTCGGCTGAACACAGACAACTGGAAATGGGTCAAAGCATCCAAGGAACATCAAGTAAAGCTTCAAGCAATGTTATTACCTCTCCAAACCCGGGAAGTACTTGAACCCTTATCCTCACTTTGAGCTTAATTGTTATATCTTCTCGAAATACATTGAGGGCAATGTATACTTTTAATTTGGGGGTGGGAATCTCATTCTTTTGCATTCATTAAATTATTCATTCTTTTGCATTTATTTGATTTGATGGGATATTTTCAAAAAAAAAAAAAAAATTTGAAAAATCTGAAAATCTTTGTTGCTTTATTTATTGCCTAGGACATAATTTGGATAAATTTCATGCTTTAGAGAATAATGGACAACATAAAACCTGATCTTTGTTCATTAATTATCCATGTTAGATAATATTCTTGCACACATATCCATCTTTAAATTATGACTTGTGTAGGAGTATGTTTGACATATGTGGGGTGTATTCATACATCTGGAACTTAGGAATGACTTGATAATCTCAAAACTTAGATCTTTAGACACCCCGACCCTAAATTTCGAAACAAACAGCTCAAGAAGCAATTTGGAGGTGGAAATGTTAGTATGTGCATGTATTGATGGATTGAGGGTCTGTGGTTCTTAGTTTTGCAATTTTAATTGAAATGGTTTGGTCAACGAGTGTGAATCAACTCTAACATAAAAACAGAAAAATGCTAAAAGTCTTATTCTACTCTTCATAGCCTTTTTGATTTGAGCAAGTAAGCTTGTAAGGGTGTTAAAACCTGGTACCCTAAATTCAACTAAGTTGGGAATTACCAGCTCAAAGCTCGTTATATAGGTCAATTAGAAAACTTAAGGGAGAGTGGACTTATACATAAAACAATCAAACATCTTTAAACTTTTCTTTGTCGCCTTTGTGACATGGGTTATTAAGTCTGAGGGTTCTTTGAACTGGTGCCCTAAAGTCGTCTGACTTGGGAGTCATCGACCAAAAATTCGCTAAAGGGGTCACATAGAAAGCAAATAAGAAAAGTATTGTACAAAGATAGTAAAATACAAGGAAAATAAAAAGAAAAAGTCGTCCATAAAATAATAAAGGTATGGTGTTAGTTTTGTTGACTAAAACTTTGGAAAATGAGGTTGTAGAAATTGGGGTCGTTTACGAGCAGCTTGTTGTGCATGCATATTTCTAGTTCTGACTATCTTGTGTGGAAAAATGTAATGTAAAAATGTTCAGAAACCACTGTAGAGGGAAACATGGGATTTAAGAGAAAAGCAGATAGTTGTGATCATCCATGAGCGTTGTAAAGTAAATCATTTGAATATCATAAGATGACGACATGAGATTCAGGCTTTCTTTTGCATAATATGCACCACAATGTTAAGTACATTTTTGCATGAGTTTACGTTTGACTTTGGCTATAACATGGGGATAACTAGAACTGTTGTATTGTGATTGTTCAAATTTTTGTGCTAAAGCATAATGTGATCTGGATTTTTGAGGCATATGGCAAACGAATTAACATGGCAAAAATATTTACTATTTTTAGTTTTTATTTATTTGTTAGTTTAGTTTTACTATGTTCAAGGACGAACAATGATTCTAGTTTGGGGTTATTTGATAAGTGTATTTTATACTCTTATTTATATTTCTTAATTAAAATAATATGTTGTCGTCTTATATATTATTCTTGTACTTTTAATTATTTTGTGATGAGTAGCTAAACTATTAGTTGGGATATTCGATGTAGCCACTAGTACAGAAACGGCTATTCCCGTCGGTTGTAAAGGGATATTCGCGTCGGTTGTAGCAGCGACGCCTATGGAAGCGACGCACAATGTTCAGAGTTTAGGCGTCGGTTGTGAACCGACGCGTAAAACAAAAAAAGGCGTCGGTTGTAGGTGCACAACCGACGCCTCAAACATACCAAAAGGCGTCGGTTGTAGGGGCACAACCGACGCCTAAAATATAACTATGGGCGTCGGTTGTGCCCCTACAACCGACGCGCATAGTACCATCGTGGGCGTCGGTTGTGCCCCTAAAACCGACGCCCATGAGTGCATTCTATTGCATCGGTTTAAGGACACAACCGACGCCTTTTATTGATCTAACCCCTCCAAACCTCCTATACACTCCTATACACGCGCGCACGCACGCACGCACGCAACTGTATATTATATTTTGTCCGCATTGTACATCCCATCAATAATCAACAATCATCAATCAATATATATATATAGAAATGCATAACAAAATTAAATAACTCAACAAATAGAATTTTAAATTAATTTGTCAACAAATTTGTTCATACATAACATTAAAAATCAAAATTATACACAGTTTTTGACAAAGTATTGAGCCCATAAATTTCGAACCTCGTCGATTTCCTCCATTGAGTAAAATTCCTGAAATGCCTAAAAACAATTAAAAAGAATTAATAATTATTATGTTTATAAAATAGAAATCGTATAAATAACTTATACCTTGTCTAGAGAAGTAAGTTGAGAATGAGCCGTGACTATCTCCAACATGTTTCTCATAACATAGTAGTCACACTCATCTCCTCCAGGTTGTTGAGGACACTGAAATTTGAACCTTTAAAATTAATATCTAATGAAAGTGAATATATATATATATAATTCAAAGATTTGTAAAAACTTGGAAAGCTTAGCTAGTTTTCATACCGAGATTTTTTTCCAATTTACATTGGAATGTGTCCTCTGGCCTTCTAATGACCAAAATGCTCGGAAGGCCCTAAAATATCGATGGATATCATGAATAAGTTATAGAGATAATAATGAAACGCAAAAATCCTAAAAAAAATTTGACAGAGTCTCCCCTAAAAATTGAACTTATCCAACCTGTAAAGAGACCTATTATTGAAAACTATCCTAACAACTATCATAATCACAACATATACACATCAATTTCACATCAAATTCTCCACGATTATTCTATGAAACTAGCCCAACTTATATATCAACCTTGCACTAAACTAAAAATCATGAAAAATGCAATAATTACTTACATATTCAATGAAGGCTTGATTTCTATGGTACGCTTACAAGATTGAGCTGAATCTATGAAGTACACCTTGTTGGCTTCGCAACATATCACAAGCAACATCCAATGATTCCTACGTATTATGAACGTGTAAATACACATTGAAATGTCTAATGGTTCAAATTTTAAGTAAAAATGATCTTACTCCTGGAAGTACGGCGCTAAAATGAATTTCTTAGATCTCAGTGCTGTCATTGCTTCTACCATGTAACTCACAACACTATCTTCTTGTGTTTTTACTCTGATTGACGCAATCTTTGACGGACACATAAATCCAACTGCCTGAACACCGATTTCCTCACACAACCCATGAAGGAACCTAAAAATAATAATCAATGAATAAAATGAAATGAAAATTTAAATGATATATATATATATATATATATATATATATATATATATATATATATATATGCATTAAACAGTCTTACATTATGAATACTTGCAAGATAGATATATTTAACATAAAGACTTTCATCGTCCTTGTGATGAAGCACAGATGCATCTAAAGGCAATTGGATGTAGTCTGTACCAACAGGAAATGTAAGGATCAGAGTGTGTAGCCGCTTGCAACTATCACCCAGACGTTGTAACGTTGCATCTATAATGAGCGGGAGTCGTCGGGTAGATGATAGATCAAAACTCTGGGTATTTTTACATTTTCCAATTTTTTTTACTTTTTTTGTCAACTCTTCCTACAATTACAGAATTTTTATCATCATAACACGTCTAATATAATTTTAAATGTGAGTAAAATTCGAAAGAAACGTCATGTAAATAAAAATTATTATTACCTCTCCTAAAATCACCAAATTTTTAGGCCATTGACAGAAGCTTCCAATAGCTTCCCCCACCCTATTGAAGTATGGAGATGGCACTGGAAGAAGGGACTCTTCGGCACCTTGTACAACATCATCAACTGACACTTTAACATGATCAACCAATAGTTGTTGATGGTGCACAACAATCTCTGGTCCGGATGGAAAAACCATTCCCCTAGCCACTATTTGATTCTCACCATTACAACTTACGGCGAGACGACAATGGATCGGCTTCTATTGTTCAACATGATTGAAAGTAAATGTTACCCCTAATAATTGGAATATAATCGATAATATTCAAAAATAATTTAACATTAAATACCTCAAGCTCGTCAAATGGATCTGGATTAACTGAGTAGCAACTACTGCGAGTTGGTGGTCGGGGATGTGGAGTTATGTCCATTTCAGCATCAACATTTAAGCCCATGCGTTGGAGGAGAGCTTCGTATTTCTGCTGCATACTGTCGATCTTACTCTGTACCTCTGCTGCATACTCTTTTCTGACCCGCTCGGTAATACCAACCTCCACCTCCTTCATGATAATATCCTTAATATCATCTACAGACACAAGTCCACTCGATTGTCTGCTGGCCGCATCAGGTTTTCCATATACATCCCTCACCGTGACGTAGACACCATATCCCCTAACCCGACCAGGATGATCCTGTTTTCCAAGGGCTTCAGATAAGACGTCGTGGTGTCTCTTAGGGACAAAGGTCCCTTGAGTTGCTTCCTCAGATTTTTCAATCTGTTTTCAAAAAAAAATGAAAACTAAATATAGGTACTGAAGTGAAATTTAATTCATATTACGAACAAAATTGGGAGGCTATGCTTACAATTTTTGCGTAAACCTCCCTTGTTTTTTCATTGGGGATGTAATAAGATCCATCTTTTTTCTTCTTTGATCTAGCACGCACCCAATCTAAGCTACGATCATCGCTTAATATGGACGAACTAATTGTCCCACACGAAGAGGCCGAAGACAGTGGGTCTGATAAAAGCCACTGTGGCCTCATCCCGGCATAACCAGCGGAGCCTAGAAAATGTGGATGCTCGTTGTGCGACTGGCTTTCCCTGGCCTTTTTGCTTTTTTCCTTGAAAAAATAAAGCATTACATTCATTAGTTTTCAACTCAATGATAAGAAATTAATAAGAATCATCACACTACAATTAAATATACCTTGAAAGTCTCAGTTTCACGCTCTTTCTTGAACTGCTCCCATTTCTCTTCGGTCACGTAATCATATAGCAGAGTAGGTGATGCATATTTTAGGTGCGTATTGTTAATGAAATTATGCACCAACCTAGTCTTAAAATCTTTCCATCGCATCCCCGCCACTTTTAAAATAATTTGTTTCCTTTCGTCATCGGGTATGCTGAACTCCTTCTGAAATACAACAATAATATGGGATGTTATACCACGCTAAAAAAAAAATATACAAGATTGATTAATTTTAATATGTTTGAAGTGATCTAATACCTTTATGTCTTCCCAAATCATATCTTTAAGGCCTTCGGGACATTATGCCAATCACTAATATTTATATCCACATGAATACGGACCACAGACCCTATATAAGACCTGAACTTCTTCTTATGGGGTCCGATCGGCCTATTGCGATCATCAAACTCAATAAATTCTTCAACTCCTTTCACATATTCATTTGTATTACGTCTCCCATACATCCAACCCCGATCCATATCTAATAAACCTATATATAAAGATATTCACCACGTGTTAAAACAAATGAAATCGCCATAATTTATTATTTTCATATTTATTTATAAATTCCTACATAAATTTTGACAGAATCTCCCCTATAAATTGGACTTAGCCATCCTGTAAGGGGAATCAAAATACCATAATAAAACTAAAATAGTCAACCTCAACATATTCAAAACTCAAAAAAAACTCCCAATCAAACTTCAACATTATCATCTATTCTAAAATATTCAACCTCAACATGTTAAAAACTCAAACATTTTTAGCCTCTTAATTATTCACTATATATGCTCATATCTCCAAATCATTACAACATAATCATCTCAACTCACCAAAACATCCAACAAGTACAAAACATTTCAAATAATTCATTTGTAAATACCTCACAATCATTACTTATCCGTAACTTCGAAAATCAAATAAAATTTTTTAACATTCTACAATTTCAATAAAACTCTAATAATTGAAAAATTGAATTTATACATCTACTTACTCAAAATCAATAATCTACATTAACATTCAAACTAGAGTAATAAATTCATTTAAATCAATCAACATATTAAATCATAAATAATAAATTCAATTATAACCTAAAGAAATGAAGAAACTAGTTTAAACTTAAAATATGAAAATGTGTGGGTTGTATGTATTGAAGCTTGTATATACACATTTGATGAAAAATCATGAAAAAGCTTGTATATAGAACATGCATTACATAAAGGGCAATTTTATTGCCACTACATTTTAATTAATACACCACATTTAAAATATGTTTTTAATAAATACACCACAACAAATTTACAATCACAACCTTAACTCAATAAAAACAAATGAAATAATAAATAAAATATCCACATTGTGGTATCTCATCCACAAAATCACCCCCACTAAATTCCAAAATTCACTGTTATCAATTTATTGATCTACTATCATCTTCTCTCGGCCAACATAACCTCATCCCCTAACCCCGTGCTCTATCCCAAAATTTAGATTCCAAGCAAAGCCATGGAGTAATGTTCCAAATTTATAATAGTACACATAAATTTTCATTAAATTTTCACATATTCACTTTCTGATACATTTGTTTTTGAGAATTTCTGCAAGTCATGATTTTCTGCAAGTATTCAATCATTAATGTATTATCATCATTCCCATAGAGTTCTAAAAATCGCATGTCAGGTTGGAACAAGAATCATATCAAGAACTCTCTCAAATCAGGAATTTTTTTTGCTAAAACCAGTAAAAAACAAATGCATCCTAATAGATAAAGAAACTCTATATATTAATTAATTTTCTTGTAGCCCATTAGGGTTATTGACCACTCTCAGGAGTCGAATATATGTTCACAACAAAAAAAAAACAAAAAAAAAAACGAAAACTACTTACCGGCCTGTAAGGTGGACGCAGCGAGGGGGGTGGGGGGTGGCGGCAGCTGTGCAAGAACTGTGGGGGTGGTGGCAGCTGGTGCAAGAATGGCGGCGGCGGCGACTTGGTGGCAAACGGAGACGGGGGCGGGCGGAGGGGAAGAGAGGTGGGTACGGGGTGTGACGAGAAAATAGGGAGCGGGGGTGGGCTGGCTCGCGGAGGGGAAGAGATGGCGAAGGTGGCGACGGAGTGATGGTAGGGAGGAAGAGGATGGCGTGCGGGTGGAAGATGAAATGTGTGAAGAAATGAGACCTAGCCCGGGGGATTTAAATTCAATTAAAGGCGTCGGTTCTTACGTTGAACCGACGCCTTTAAAGGCGTCGGTTCAACGTAAGAACCGACGCCTATAATACGCACATAGGCGTCGGTTCTTTAATCAGAACCGACGCCCATACTTGGGCGGTGGCCCCCGCGTCGGTTGTTATAAAACAACCGACGCGTTTATCTAAATCTTATTTACAATTTTGCCACCGTGTTTTTATAGGCGTCGTTTTTTTCAAAAAACGACGTGAATAGCTTCTTTTTTTTGGACTATTTTGTACTAGTGAGCATAAGTTTTTCGCTATTAATTTCATGATTTCGGTTTTACATATAATTTGCATGTGTTTATTTTATTTTCGTGTTTAATGGGTGAATAAATTGATCACTTGTTCTCAATATCATGAGTGTTTTCATAATCCGAGATGTGAGCTAATGCTTGATCTAGGAATAAAATCCGGTACTTTGATAAACGATAGAGATATATGTTTATTAGTATTGCAACCGCTAAATGAATTCAATTCTCGTGGGATCGATATTCAGACTATAAGTCCACTTTATTACTTGTACAACACGTACACTTGCGGTTAGAAAACACTGGTCACATCAGAAGATGGGAAGCCAAAGAATTTGTTTATCTTAACCAGTTTTTGCTTTCTAACTTCCTATCAACGCAAAATAGAAAGGAAGTGCTAACTTCCTCTCATGATTATAATTATGACACATTTAGTTGCCGGAGGATCTATATTTCTTGAGTTTTTAAGATTCATTCAATCACATTTGTGCTAGCTTAAAAGCAAAAGTTACTTTCTCATAACTTTTTGTATACGAACATATTTGGATAATCGACTTCTATGTAAAAAATTACTTTTTTTACTCTTAGCTTGCAAACAAATTAAGCAGCTTGTTTCCAATTTTTATCGATTTGAAAATATTGGTTTGCGGGGGTGTTTTCCCAAGTTTTGTTGTTACAAGTTCTCTCATTTTCTAATTTTCTAAATATATCCCTAGAATTTGATGAGATGAATGAGATGGATAAGGTGCTCCAGAAGCTAAGCCAAATGAAAAAAAAAAAAAGGTTTGATCAGATGGATGAAAAACGTGGACAAATCTTCATAAAATGTCAATCCTTCAATAACACTAGGTATGTCAGAGTAGTTGATTTCTGCTGACTCTTCATTTTATTGTCTACTTAATCTTTCCCAACATGTACACGTTTCATTTTGAATATTCTCGTGATGCTGATGATGATGTGCACAGATAAGTAAATGTATCAGTTGTACACCATTCCAATGCTTCAATTGCTTGGTTGTATTTTTACAAAACCTAGTTCTGGTCCTTCTCTCTGCACCAAATTCCATGACATTGAGTCCGCTAATTATTGACGACTAGATGTACACACAGGAAGCACTCATAGCAGTCAATGGATTCCACTGAAGTCAGGGAAATTTTGCCTTTCTGAGATAATAACCTGAATTCAAAATAACATGGAATTCATGGTATTAGACCAAAATATTCGATACTTTGTGTTGTAATTCTTTCAAGATTGAACACTTACAATGTACATTGCTTCATTTTTTTATACATAAACATCACCATGATAGTAATTATCTCACTGTATCAGGTTTGCATTCATAAGCGTTTGCTGAGGATGCCATTAACTGGAAGTCAGCGGTTTACAATTATTTGTCTCTGCTCTCACCTCTAATATTCTCTGATCAACCAAAAAAACATGGCAATGAGGATCCTTCTCCACCTCGCAACATGCTGAGAAATATCCTAGACTTGAATATGCGCACTTTGGTAGTTTCAATGCGATCTTATTAGAAGTTGGAAAATATGTATGGGTCATGAACGCGGTTCCTACAACAGGAACTAACAACCTTCCTTTAATCAAGGACAAGGGATTTCTAGGCGTACTTCATGACTTGTAATTTTACCTTCTATTACATGGTATGAAAAATTTTCACTTTATTTATCTCTATCGAGACTCTTTCTTTACGTAAATATTTTGTGCAAACTCTTGGATACTTGTTGCTTCTATCTTCACTACGATCTTCACTATGATTGCAAGGAGTGCTTTTGAGTTTCTTCCTAGGGAAGCTTAACAAAATTTAAAGAAAGTAAAGAAAATTCCCATTTAATTATGGTTAGGATTAGGATTGGGAAAAAAGATTTACAAATTACGTGCCTAGATATGATGTATAATATATTGGTAATAACTAATTATTATAAAACACTTTTTTTTTTTTTAAATACTTTTAAAATAAATTAAATTTGCTAAACTCCTCTTAAAATTATATTGGAATAACGCTAATAATTCAACTTTTAAAACGATTCTTGTACGAAGTACAAGCCTCCACTAGTATAAAAGAAGAGGGAATATGTAATAATTGCGCATCAAGTTCACATAATTTACTAATTTAGTATAATTTCACTGTGGCCTTTGTCAGACTGAAGAAAAAAATTGCAATAATTGCACTCCATATTTTCTTTTTTATCTCTTATTGAAATTTTACTTGCATTAACATTTTTTAATTTTATTTTTACCTACTTTTCTCTTTCCTCTTCAAAACTTATAATATTCTCACCAACACCGCGTCACCACCGCCGTATGTACCACCTCCAGTTTTCCCCGACGAGGTTGTGTGTTGTTGAAAGACGTCAACATTGAGTTTTCACCAATTCTACAACTATTTGATGAAAATGTCTGACTGAATATAATAAAGTATAATAAAAAGTTGAAAGTATCAAGGTATGAGACAATAGTTCCGTCCTAAATATCATAAAAATTTGAAAAAGTTCTGGAATATGATACCAAAAATTTGAAAGTGTCATAAGTATCATGTTGTGATATTTAAAATTTTGATAAGTATCATAATATGATACTTATACTGAACATTGTATTTTTCAGTAAAAAAATTTTTAAGTATTTTTCAGTGATTCTTTAAAATGATGTAAATTTCAATTATGATACCAAAAGTTGGGTATTTGTGCAAATGGTCGAAAATATATATGTTGAATGTACAAAAGCTACTAACATACTAACGCGCTTTTTCCAGCCGACTATGAGTTTTTTTTTTTTTTAAGCCATTCTCTAGTTGTTCTATAATTATTCTATAATTCTCAAACTTTTGATTTTGAAAAGATGGTGGAGACTTTTTTAAATTGGAGATAATTGTTTTGAAATTCTCAAACTCTAGATTATGGAAAGAGAATGCAATTTGTGTAATTGGAAATATTTTGTATATTTTGAAGAGAAGTAGTTAATTAAAGATAAGTGATGGAGAAGGCGATTATGAGGTGAAGACATATAGCAAGATATGCTGACGTACATGAGGTCTTTTTAACATGAATAGTTGAGAAACTCAATACGATCGTAATTAAAGGAGTATTAAACCTAAATATCATTTTCTTGTTTATAATGTCATTTTAAATCATCATTAAAAAAAATATGTTAATTAAATAAAAAACTGTACAATTTTCAAGGTTGAATCTCGTATTTTGGTTCGACGTATTTAACATGATTCATACCAACCGAACTTGTTATTCCTAAAAATTTAATTATTAGCAAGCAAGTTGAATTCCTTTTTAAGGAGAAATTATGATTTCTTTGTATGAGTTCATCGTAAATCCAAATAGTCAAATTTCGTAGTATAATTAGACAAGGGAAAGATATCAAGTTGGCCCTCCTGTTGAACCCAAAAAAAAAAAAAAAAAAAAACTACAAACAACCAAACGTGATAGGTCGTTAAAAATTCTGTTTGTGAACTATCCCTATTTAACACCCATTATTTCAAATAATATAGTTTGTAATAAAAAAAATTTGGAGAATGTGTAGTTAAAATGTAAGATTTTTTTTTTTTTTTAAATTTATGTAAAAATTAATTAATTTATAGAATGTATTGTCGAAATGAGTTTTGGAAAAAATAAAATTTTGAATAATGGGTAATAAGTTAAATTTAAAGCTTAATTAAACTTTTTCTAATGTGCCGTTTCTTGCACATGAAAGGATACATATAAAGAGTTTTAATTTAAACGTGAAATTATGACAAATTTAATCATATACAAGGATATATATATATTATAACACGGGTATGCATCTTGTTACTTTTAATAAGTTAAATTTAAAGCTTAATTAAACCTTTTTCTAATGTGGCCTTTCTTGCACATGAAAGGATACATATTAATGAGTTTCTAAATTATTATCAATTTTTAATAAGTGATCTAGGTATTTTCCTTTTTCCGTTTACTTTTTCCGATGTTAAGGTCAATTTCATTAAGAGAATAAGCGAAACTCTTGCATATTGATTAATATTTGTCAAGTCTTGATGCGATTCAAAGCCCGAATACAAGTTCAAGCAAAGATCCGTTGATCGTGAAAGAAGGACCTATGACCCAGTCGAGAGCAAAGAGGATCGATGAAGCGATTGAGCTAGTTGTTCAGGTTACGATGGATGAAACAACAATCTCGGTGAGCACATGAGCAAGTTTCGTATTGGACTTGAGTCGAGAATCAAAATGGATCAACTTAATTCAAGCAGGGGAAAAAGGACCCGAAATAATTATTAATTTTTTATTTAAAATCGGTTCGAACCCAATTCGACCGGGTCCGATCTTCTAACCATTGACTTGTTCCTTTTTTTAGTCAAACTAATTTCAGGTTTTTTGAATACTGATTATTATATAACTTAAATGATAGAATTTAAAATGAATGGGATGTTGAAGAAAAATACTAAACATAAAATAAACTTTTACATTTGATATTTGAGACATTTTTAAGGATAAAATGCTTATAGTTTGCTCTCAATTGTTATCTTGTTTTAAACTGCTCATTAAGATCTTCAATTTGACACCTATATTACATATTTCTCCATTTCAAAATAATATAATAATTATCAAAAGAATAATAATTATTATAAAAAATTAGTTTATAGACAATGTTGAGATCATACCCAAAATGCGGCACATTGGACCACCAGCGAAGGCCCAATGAGAGCTCTAGCCCATGGTTAAAGCTTAGAATATCACCTTGGGTCAACTGTCGAGGTGGACTATCACACTAACCTCTTTGGCCGATTTGATTTGTGTTTGACCGATGTGCTTTATACTTAACCGAAGTGCTTTACAGTGACGCACAGAAGAGGGATGGGACAAGTGATGGATTCAGAGATGTGACACCACCTTACCATGAAGTGACAGGCGTTCATCCCCTACAAAGTATAGTAATGATTAATATCAAAAGGCAAGATCTCCTTTTTACAAACTAGGGTAAATACAAGTGTAAAGTACGCCACGTGTTACGATCCGAGACAACGAGTTCCTCTATAAATAGAGTACTCCTTCAGCTTTGTAAGTGGTTAGCAATTTCATACTATTAACTAAATACTTTACTCTCACTCCCTTTTCTCTCTTTTACACATTTATATTTCTCACACCCAATTTATATCTGCTTGAAATGAGCACTGACTTTGGCATGGGAGTGCAAATGGGAGCCACCTCGGCCCCCTTTGCAAACTGATCATTTGTCACAGTGCTTAGGAGATTCACGTGTTCAAGAGGGAGGAGCTGAGACGTGTTGGTCCAAGGTCCAGCCGGATTTTGTGATCAACATTTTGGCGCCGTCTGCGGGAAACCATACTACTAATCACGAAAACGTATGATGAAAAGCCACACATAAAAAGGAAGTTTTGAAAAAAAACGAATAACCTCTTGCAAAAGAGTGGAGAATTGCAAGAACTTTGAAACACAAGTTTGTTAACCTTGAAAAAGGCAAGAACGTTGAAATACAAGTTTGTTAACCTTGAAAAAGGCAAGAACTTTGAAACACAAGTTTGTTAACCTTGAAAAAGGCAAGAACTTTGAAGTACAAGTTTGTTAACCTTGAAAAAGGCGTGGAACTTTGAAATATAATTTTAATAACCTTGAAAAAGGCTTAGAGTTTGAGATAAAAGTTCACCTATCTTTGAAAGAGAAGATAAAACCAAAAAAAATTGCTCTGAACATGAATGAAAGTGACGATGATATTAACCCTCGTAGGAGTAGAAATGACCAGCTCAGCGAGGAGGAGGCTCCTCAGAGGCCTCGTGAGAACACAAACGAGGGGGTGGCACAACCTAACCCTCTGCGCCGGCACCAAAATCGCCGCATGCTGCGAGACATGACTCGCATAGCAGCCCAAATGCTGGAAATGCAGAAACAGCAGATAGAACAAACTGCTGCGATGAATGCTTACATGGCTAGATGTTATGTTATGAATGAGCCCATTATACCCCCACAATATTCACAGGCACATTACTCACCATCCGATGCGGCCACTGCCTCCTATTATTATCAAGATCCACAGGCATATGCCAAGGTGGAATCTGTGCCCCTCTATGAAGAAGGCCAAGAGCATGAAGCACCTGAAGAACAAGACCAATTCCCAGCTAGACACAGGGAGGCTTCGCCCGAAAAATATGGCAGTGTCTTCAGTCGGATAGGAGGGCTATTCCGAGGCAAGCAAGGGGGTCGAACTGATATGGTCGGCACAATGCAGCTGAGCTTAGAAATAGGCGGGAGCGACGCGCTGAAGAAGCCTTATCGCGGAGTCAAATGCATAGGGACCAGCATGGTACGTGAGCAGAAAAGTTGGCCCCCACGCATGAGCCTAGGAATATGCAGGAAAGGAGAACCGAAGCAGCTCGAACCAAATCTCTTAATGATTTACCGACCCATGAAAGGCCAAAGTACGGCCGAGTTTTGCCACCATAAAGACAGTACGTTCCACCACCCTACGACCAATACCATGACCCAATGTATTCCGGTCATGACGAGAACAGTGAACTACCCTCATACGAGCTGGATGACAAAGAGGAAATAAATCCCTTCGCGGAGGGCATCCGTAGGTGCCCAGTGCCTCATGACTTCGAAATGCCAAAAATAACAAAGTATTCTGGTTGAGGTGACCCTGACGATCACCTTCTAAACTACCGCGCTAGCATGGAAATAGCTGGAGCTACTCCGGCACTGAAGTGCAAAGCTTTTTCTTTGACCCTTGAGGGAAGTGCGATACGATGGTATAAAAAGCTCCCCCCTAGTAGCATCCACAGTTGGAGAGATCTGAAAACAGCCTTTAAAAATGGTTTTGTTTCCTCCAGGCCTGGCCAGCTCCCACTCCAACGCCTTCAGGATCTAAGGCAAGGAAGGGATGAATTTCTGAAAAGTTACCTAGCTCGATTTACTGGAGAGATGCACATTTGTGAAAACATCACCGAGGCGGAGACGTTTTCTGCATTGAAAGGAGGGCTAGATATCACGAGCATGTTTTGGGGGGACATTTGAAGCAGGAAACCGAGGGATTACAACACCTTAGTAGACCTGATGAAGGAGGAGATCGTATCAGAAGAAATGGATAGGGCCAGAGACAACCATTCTCAAGGGAGATACAATCTTGGGTATTCTAATGAAGCAAACCTCAAGAAAGGAGGTAACGAGGATAGGTTCGCCAGTAACCAAAGTGGAGCGCCGCGTCCATTTTCGGGGATAGGGTCTAGCTATGCATCAGAGATCACGGAAGCTATCCCCAACTTGCACTCCAACGCTCCTTCTCAGAATCCTCCCATGGCTCAAAGAAGAATGGAAAATAGCCGAAGTGGAAAACAGCCCATGATTGGGGCTTACTGCGCCTACCACAGGTATTACAGTCACACAACAGAAGATTGCAGGGAAATCCAGATATTAGCGGACCAAAAGGAGCATGGAAGAAGGGGAAGTGATTTCTCCCCTGACAAGGGGTGAACTCAAAAACCAGGTGGCCAGAAGTTCAACTGAGCTGACAGGAGAGCTCCGTGGAAGAACTCGACCAAAGAGAGGATTGACAATTGTCATAGAGAAAGGAACAGGGGTCAGGATATCTCCTCGGCACATGCTAAAGATACAAGAGAACCACCCACGCCTGTGGCCAACCCTCCTATTCGTGAAATCGACACAATATTGGGAGTCTCCCACCCAGGTGGGATTTCAAACAACTCCCAAAAGAGATATATCAGAGAAGCCAAGCAGCCTACCAACATGAATTACCATATCCATTCACAACCTGTTGGGATGTCTCGGACAGAATCTATCACCTTTACCTAAGAAGATGCTATTGGAGTACACTTTCCACACAATGATGCATTGGTTATCAGGGTAGTAGTGTCTCGGAATGGGTTGTCACGAATGATGGTGAATGATGGTGCCTCGGTAAATGTGATTTACGAGGTAACTTTTGATAAGATGGGGATCAACACTCCACTCATTCCAGTCCTGGATCCAATATATGGATTAACAGGGGATAGCATAACTCCCAGAGGATCCATAACCCTTATGACTGAGGTAGGGCAAGCACCAACTCTTTCCAAAATCCCCATGAAATTCTTGGTTGAGAACAAAATCTCCTCCTATAATGGCTCAATTGGGAGGTCAGGCCTCATTAACTTGGGAGCTGCAACTCATACAAAATACATTTGCATGAAATTCCCCACGAATCATGGTGTTGCAACTGTAAGGGGGAGCCAAACTGAATCGCGGGCCTGTTACACAAACGCAATTCGGAAATTTCAAGACCGGAGCTTGAACATGATTAGCGATGTAGCAATGGCCGAGGATGCTCCAGACCCTGAAAGACTGGGTGGAGGACCCTCAGGAAATGAGGATTTTACAATGACGCTGGAAGAAGATCTGGCAGATCTGGACCCAAGAATGGCAGGAGGTAATTGCTCTACCTCAGCTGAAAGGTTGCAATGCTTCGGTGTAGATCCACTTGACCCAATCAAGGAGTTGCAGATTGGATTGGATTCACCGGTTGAATACAAAGATCAGCTGAAAATCTTCTTACTTGAAAACCTCGATGTATGCGCATGGAAACATGATGACATGGTTGTGATCGATCCTAAAGTGGCCTGTCACAGACTCCAGCTTGATCCCAGAAGCACTGGGCACAGGAAAAAGAGAAGACCTATGAGTTCTGATAAGTATGAAGCCTTGAAAGAAGAGGTTACAAAGCTGTTGAAAAATGTCTTTATCAGAGAATCCCGGTATCCGAAGTGGGTATCAAACCCTATTTTGGTACCAAAACATAATAGAAAGCTGAGAGTATGTATTGATTTTTCAAATTTGAACCAGGCATGTCCCAAAGTCAGTTTTCCATTGCCTCGGATTGATCAATTAGTTGACTCCACGGCGGGACATGAGATGCTAAGCTTTATGGATGCATACTCCAGGTACAATCAAATCCCCATGTATGAATCAGATGAGGATCATACTTCGTTTATTACAGATAGGGGACTCTATTGTTACAAAGCTATGCCATTTGGCTTGAAAAATGCTGGAGCTACCTATCAAAGGTTGGTAAATCGCATATTTACAGAACAATTAGGAAACACCATGGAGGTACATGTTGATGACATGTTGGTCAAAAGCATGGTCGCCACAAAGCATATCCGCCATTTTTCAGAGGCCTTTGATGTTTTGAGGAAATATTGAATGAAGCTCAACCCAGTGAAGTGCGCTTTTGGGGTAGCGTCCAGAAAATTTCTTGGATTCATGGTGAATAGGAGAGGGATCGAAGCTAATCCCGATAAAATCAATGCTTTGTTAAACATGCGATCACCTCGGAATCCAAAAGAAGTGCAAAGCTTGACGGGGAAAATTGCGGCCTTAAATCGATTCGTTTCTAAGTCCACTGAAAAATGCTTGCCATTCTTTAAGGTCTTGAAGGGAGGGAAGAGATTTCAATGGATGCCGGAATGTGAGCAGGCTTTTGCCGACCTGAAAGCATTCTTGGGACAGGCCCCATTACTATCAAAACCAAAGGCTGGCGAACTTCTCTACTTGTATTTAGCCGTATCAAAAGAGGCTGTTAGCTCGGTGTTGGTCAGAGAGGAGGATGGGAATCAGTTGCCGGTGTATTATGTAAGCAAAGCCATGCTGGATACTGAAACACATTACCTAGATATGGAAAAACTTGTTCTCTCGTTGATCACAGCATCTCGCAAGCTCCGTCCCTACTTTCAATCGCACTCCATACACGTGCTCATCAACTTTTCTATGAGATAGGTGATGCAGAAACAAGATGTATCTGGAAGGTTAATGAAGTGGGCGATTGAAATTAGCCAGTTCGACCTACATTATGAGCATCAGACTACTGTAAAGGGTCAAGCATTAACGGATTTCATAGTTGAGTTCACACATCCGCCGGAGGTTGAGATGGGTTGATAACACTGATGACAATCGAGAGTGGAAATTGTTCGTTGATGGGTCCTCGGCTGAGGGACGATCCGGTGAGGGAATATTGCTAATAAGCCCAGAAGGATTCAAACTGCACAGTGCGATCCGTTTTGACTTTAAAGCCTCAAACAATGTTACTGAATACGAGGCGCTATTAGCTGGGCTGAGACATGCGAAAGCTTTGAAGATTAAGTCCGTAGTGGCGAGTAGTGATTCGCAGCTCGTTGTGAGTCAGTTTAATGGACAATTTTTTGCCAAAGAACCAGCTATGGTCGCTTACTTGAAAAAAGTAAGAGATTTGGCTGTGCACTTCGAAAAAATGGAGTTACGACACATTCCCAGAACTGAGAATTCCAACTCCGATGCTTTATCCAAACTAGCAAGCAGCAATGATTCAGAGCTCCATAATCTGATCCCAATTGAGCACTTGTTGACCTCTTCTATTGAGCCAGGGAAGGAGATTTTGGCAATAGAAGAAGAAGGATCCTGGATGAATCCTATAATAGCATACTTGAAGCATCAGACAGTGCCAGACGAGTCTGAAACAGCTCGAAAGTTGCAAATATATGCCGCAAATTTCGTACTTTTGGATGACCTACTCTATAAACGGAGCTATACCTCCCCTTTGCTGAGATGTGTGGGGCCGGAGGAAGAAAGGTATGTAATGAAAGAAATCCATGAGGGCATATGTTGCAACCACGCCCGGGCGTTATCACTAGCTCGAAAAGCCTTTAAACAGGGATATTTTTGGCTGACTATACGAAAGGACTCCCATGACTTCATGAGCAAATGCGATAAATGCCAAAGGCATGCAACCATACCGCATCAGCCGCATCACAAGCTAACTGTGATGACTAGCCCTTGGCCTTTTGCGAAGTGGGGTTGATATTATTGGTCATATGCCTAGGGGTGCTGGTAATAATTGCTTTACAATAGTGGCAATTGAATACTTCACCAAGTGGGTCTAGGCGGAACCCCTGATGAGGATTACTGAGGCCAACACCACAAAGTTCATCTGGAAGAATGTCATATGCCGATTCAGAATACCGCACTCGCTGGTTAGTGATAATGAAAAACAGTTAAAAAACAGAAGTATAGATGAGTTGTGCAACGATTTGGGAATTAAGAAATTATTTTCATCTCCACATCACCTGCAAGCTAACGGACAGGTTGAAGCTGTGAACAAGACCGTAAAGAATACCCTGAAAAGGAAGCTGGAGTCCAAAAAGGGGGCATGGGTAGATGAACTCCCACAAGTATTATGGGCACTTCGAACCACCTCGCACACTGCCACTGGTGAAATGCCTTTTCCTTGGCATATGGATCCGAGGTGGTATACCCAGTCGAAATTGGGGTCCCTTCTCTTCGTCAAATCCATTATGATGAAGTGGGAAACGAAGAAACACAAAGGGCTACTTTGGGGACTTAGTCCTGAAAAACGTTCTTCCCTCAACTCAAGAACCAGGAGTAGGGACTTTAGGTCCTAACTGGGATGTCCTTTCAAAGTCTGTGCCAAGGTGGTACCCGGAACGTACATGATCGAGGACTTATCTGGGGTACCTTTATGTAATCCTTGGAAC
This sequence comes from Ligustrum vulgare, assembly GCA_963555705.1. NCBI lineage: Eukaryota > Viridiplantae > Streptophyta > Magnoliopsida > Lamiales > Oleaceae > Ligustrum > Ligustrum vulgare. The sequence goes on from OY743180.1 coordinate 30,338,276, forward strand.
ACGGATCACCTTCGTCGTTATTTTCAATAAATCAAATCCCTCTTCAGTGGTTATAGCATTACCATATAATTTTATAAAATCCTAAGTGAGTTACGTTGAGGATTATACCAAGTACTGATTGGACAAACATAATGGATAAACACAAATTCCTAGATTATTTTGGTTATAAGACCACATGTCTACGCCATGCATGAAATTTGTTAAAAACAAGGGACTCTTATAAGCATACACTGTGACCACTGCGTATGGGTTGAACGTGTTAACACCATCAATAGGAGTTCATAAAAATTTATAAACATAAGTGTTACAGAGTATAAGACAAAAATGTTCAAAAATTGGTCAAAATCAGATCTATCCAACAAACATGAATGCCTTGAGCTACCTAGATCTGAGGGACTATACACATATCTTCATATGATGCGTTTACAAGGCGTTTGTGTCTGGAAGCGTTCATGCTTAAACAGATAAGGTCGTACAAACTAAGAGCTTAAACAGAAGCGTTCACACTTAAACAGATAAGGTCGTACAAACTAAGACATTAAACTAAATATAAATAAATTATTGCATTCATAAAATCAAAGTATTTACAATTTGAATGTTGTTACATTTACAAGGAAAATACAAAAGAGGATCATTGTGGAGGGACATCCTCTGAAGAGCCCTTGCCGGGTGCATCCAAAGGATCTGCAGGATCATCGAGGGAATCATCTTGAGGCTCGGGGTACAGGGCTTCAATGCAGGATAGGTCTAGGGATGGGAAGGCTTCCTTCACGTCCCCCAAAGCCATCCTGGCCCCAATGTTCCCAAAGACCCTCTGCATGGCCTCACATTCTGGTGTCTCTTCAAAAGTGTCTTCGAAATTCTGGATTGCCTCAGACACCTTGGCACTTAAAGCTTTCTCCACTAGTGATGCAACGGTCTGCTCCAGAACTTCCGTGATCCTAGATTGCATATGCTGTTCCAGAGAGACAAGGTGCTCCTCTGCCTTCCTCCTAGCCTCCACCTCTCTCCCCAATTTCTCAGAGGCTGCTGCCACCTTAGCCTCTAGCTTAACCTTGGCCGCATTGGCTGCTGTCAGGGCCTCAGAAGTTATGGACTGAGCCCGGTTGGAATCGTCCAATTTTTTATAAAGGGATGCCACGTCTGTCTCGGAAGCCTGAAGTTTGTGCGTTAACTTTTCATTGTCCTCCTGAAGGCGTTTGGCTATCACCCTATCTTCCGAGGAGGCCTTGCGAGCAATGGACAGATGCTCCTTGAGGTCCTTAATCTCTCCAAGCTTATTTTCCGCATGACGAAGGGCGGTCTCAGCGTCCTTCTTGTCCCGCTGCGCCTCCTCCACAGAAGACTCCACCTTGTCAATAAGGGCCAGAGCCCTAGCATTCATAGCCTTGGCAACCAGCAGCTTCCGAGATGGAGTGGCACTAGAGGAGAAGGCAGATCAGCCCTCTGTCAAAAATTGCTCAGTGACTAAAGCAGCCCTGGCAGGAGGAGAACTGGGGAAGTTGAACAAAGAAGGACTGAAGGTAACATCTCTGGGGAGAACACTGGCTCTAATGTGCTTGAGCTCTTCTGCCCCCTCAGGTGTCACTTCGTAAGCTAAATCTGGGATAGACACAGATGGCTCGTCCTCCAAATCCTGAATCTCTGGTGGCAGAGGTGAGGAGGTTTTTTCCTTTTTCTTGCCCCTTTTAAGCCTCTTTAATGGGGCAGGCTCCTCCTCGGATACATGTTCAGAAATATCCTAGGACAAGGGAGATTGCACAGAAATGCTCTTAGACTCCCTCTCCCTCTTGGTGCCGCCCCTATCCGACCTTTTTCCTTTCCCCAATGTAGCAACTTTTCTTAGGTTCAGCCCTTTTTTCTAAGCTAGGCTGTTGGGGACCCACCAGCAGCAGACTGGGTGGAGGCAACATTGCGGTAAGAGGACCCTGAAGTTGGGCTGTGGACGCCTCAGATAACTCTTTTGCCACCCCTACTTGCAGATTAGCAAGTACTGCTTTCTGTCTCTTCTCGATTTTGCTGCCGTGGTGAAGAGCAGGAGGGTTCTTTTTGGCCATGAGACCCTTCAAAGGAATCGTCAGAAAATCCTTGGAACCTAGCGAGAAAAGAAGGGGAATGAAGTTATGAACGGACGAGGTATAAGTTATGAAGGCAATAAGGAAACAAACTTACTCATGGCTCGCATAAGGCCGTGCTTAACAAATAATTTATTTTGTTGAATGACCCCCTGAAAAGTGCTCTTGTAAGCAAACAAGCGCCTTACTACCGCTAAGTCTGCGTCAGAGAGGAGGCAGGCAAAAGTATCCCCTACCATAAACCAATAGCATGTTAGGAATCAGTAAAGAAAGGTGAATAGAAAATAAAAAAAAAACGAATGATGCATGACACTCAAGGACACTAAAGCAAATACAAGACTCATTAGGTGGGGAAAGAGTTCAGGGAACTGTAATTTCTGGACTAGGGTCCACAAGAGAGCTCTGCCACTCCCCCGGAACCCAGAAACATTGGTTCCTCCAATTCTTTATTGAAGTAGGATGACCAGTAATAATGGGAGGGTATGAGCCCCTAGGAGACAAGTAATACCAGTCTTTGACGTCCGACCTCACGTCTTTTTCCCTTCTAACTGATTTCTTTAAAGTATACAAGGTATGGATGATGTGTAGTGAGATGGGATAGTCAGGGTTGACCTCTTGCTATACTAGCCAAGTACCCACGGCCTGTGTCCAGAAGTTGGGAGCCAGCTGGTAGGGGCATAGGTTGTAGCTCCTGAGCAGTACCCTGAAGAAGGGGTGCAGGGGTAGCCTCATCCCACAGGATAGATCATCATAACATATGGCCACTTGACCTGGGGGAGGGCTGCAAGGTCGGAAAGAAGGTGTAGGGTGCACTAATCTAACCCCTTTTGGCATCCTGAATTTCGCCGAGGCTCCAGCCAAATCAACCCCTCGAATTTCAATGGCGATCTTATTGCTTTCCCACGACTCTGGGTTTGGATCAGGGTCTACATGATACCCTGATACTTTATTCACCAGGTCTACCCAACCTACAAGCTGGGCTATTTCCTCCTCAAAAAGCCCCAGCTCTTCCCTATGTGCCCTAAATGGGGCCCTAACAATTAATCCGAGGTCCTGGTGACCAGAAGAAGAGCCCACAGCCTCTCCTCTTCCCAAATCCAAGTCCCGCTTGCTTCGGAGCTCTCTCAGAGAAGCCTCCTCCTTGGATGATAAATGAGCCATGTAGTTTTGGTCTTTTTCTTCTTCACTTTCAGAATCACTCAAATAAGTTATACCGCTGATTTTCCTATTTCTCCTGTTAATCTGCTCCCTAAAGAAGCGGGAACTAAAAATCGACAAAGATATTGGGCAGAAACCTCTAAAAGGAATCACCATTGCTAACATTTCATGTGAACTCGTTCCCCCAACTCCTTCCATTTATTCTTAAAAAAGAGCCAGACTCACCGTAAGATAAACAAAACGCAAAACAAAATTTTCAAACCCACGCTTGAAGATTAGAAGTAAAAAGGTTTTCTTTACACTTACAAAGGAAAAGAAATTTACCTTCAGAAATGAAAGTCCAAGATTGTATACTCGGAGCGAAGAACACGCCAATGAAGAGTGTAGAACGACAGGGATGAGTTGTTACGTAAAAATCCCTTGAAGAGATAACAAAAACTTGCAAATACAGAAGGGGCGATGCAACTTCTTGCGGAGATACTACTGCAAAAAAAAGAAAAAAAAATTATGAGGATACGGTAAAGGAGAAACAATGAGGAGAAGAAGGCTTTATAGGGAACTCAATAAACCAAAACCCTTGGTTTGCGAGCCATATAATTAACACGGGTAACCAACGTCCCTTGGGGGATGGATTAATCAAGGCGCCAACTGTCAAACGAAGGGAGAAAACCGTTCAGTTACCATAGTGGGCACCACGTGCGGAGAGATGTCACCTATCATTCCTTTCCTGCTCCTTGGGAACCAATATTAGTAGCCCCCCTTTAAGTTAAATGCGCCGTCTAAAAGACATGTTGGTGTAATTCCAATTTTCACTTGAAAAGTAAAACGGGAATAGAAGGTCGGCTTTACTTTCAATCCGACCTCCCACTAAGGAATGTCATTCCGAGCTTTAAGTTTGCAGCGTCATACGATAATTCCCAGCCAATAGAGGACAAAATAATAAAATATAAATATATATATATATATATATATTGGATGTAACAGATAAACAAAGTTAGTGCCACGAACATACAACAAATCCTACCCGCCCATGAATGACCACATCGGATTTGAGGGACTAGTATTGAGATCGTACCCAAAATGCGGCACATTGGACCACCAGCGAAGGCCCAATGAGGGCCCAGTGGACTCTAGGCCATGGTTAAAGCTTAGAATATCACATTGGGTCAACTGCCGAGGTGGAATATCATGCGAACCTCTTTGGCCGAGCTGATTTTTGTCTAGCTGATGTGCTTTATGCTTAACCGAAGTGCTTTACAGTGACGCACAGAAGAGGGATGGGACAAGGGATGGAGTCAGAGATGTGACACTACCTTTACCATGAAGTGACAGGCGTCCATCCCTTACAAAGTATAGTAATGATTAATATTAAAAGGCAAGATCTCCTTTTTAGAAACTAGGGTAAATACGAGTGTAAAGTACGTCACATGTCACGATCTGAAACAACGAGTTCCTCTATAAATAGAGCACTCCTCCCGCTTTGTAAGTGGTTAGCAATTTCATACTCTTAACTAAATATTTTACTTTCACTCCCTTTTCTCTCTTTTACACATTTATATTTCTCGCACACAATTTATATCTGCTTGAAATGAGCACTGACTTTGGTATCGAAGTGCAAATGGGAGCTACCTCGGACCCCTTTGCAAACTTATCGTTTGTCACAGTGCACAGGAGATTCATGTGTTCAAGAGGGAGGAGCTGAGACGTGTTGGTTCAAGATCCAGCCGGATTTTGTGGTCAACAAACAATATTATAGAACTTAAATGATATAATTTAAAATGAATAGGATAATGAAGAAAAGTAAAAAATATAAAGTAAAAACTTTTACATTTAATATTTGAGACGATTTTACGGATAATATATTTTCAGTCTGCCCTCACTTGTTATATTGTATTATACATCTCGTTGAGATCTTCAATTCAACAGTCATATTACATATTTTTTCGACTTCAAAATAATAAAACAATTATCAAAAGAATAATTATTAATATAAAAATAGTTTATAGGTAGTATTACATAACTTAAATAATATAATTTATAATTAATGGGATAGAGGAAAAGTAAAAAATATAAAACTTTTAAATTTGATATTTGAGGTGATTTTTCGGACAATATGTTTACAGTTTGCTCTCACTTGTTAGCTAGCTTGTATTAAGCTTCTCTTTGAAATCTTCGATTTGACGCCCATATTACATATTTTTCGACTTCAATATAATATAATGATTATCAAAAGAGTAATAACTATTAAAAAATAGTTTATACATTAAAATAAATTAAATCTTGATGTCATTAATAGCATAGTAGAGATTCTAATATCATTAATGACACATGTACCATAATATAATTAATAAAATATTTATTACATTATTTTCTTTTTGCAAGATTTAGAAAGTTAGTTTGGACGGAAAACTATGTGCGTTTTATATGTAGTATATTTACTCGTGCGATCACGAGAATATGTTTTTGATAGTGATTTCAAAAAAAAAATTATGAAAAAATGTTAATTATACAATCATATCAAATAAAAACATACTAAAATAAAATTTTAATACAAAAAATTTTGACTTTAAAACTTCAAAAAAGACAAAAGTAATCAAAATATGAAATGCAACATGTAAAAAACTAATCAATATTAGGAAATTCTGATCTTTATAATATGATTTTTCTTTTTTCTTTTTTAAATTGTTTTTTCTTTAAAAAACTATTTTTATTTATTATTTATTTATTTGTTGAGCTTTCTTCTTCTAAATAAGTTATTTTTATCTTATTTTTTATATGTTAAAATATTTTGATATAAAATATAACATAATAAATAAAATTAACAACCATAAATCTATATTTGTTTGAATTTGTGATTTTGAATTTAAAAATAATATTGTCATATTTTTTGTATATTTAATTTTATCTTCAAATGAGTAAATGTTGCTTTATTTGTAGAAAAAACTTGTTATCTTTGAAATAATTATTAATTTTCTAATTAAAATCGGTTCTACCCCATTCTACCCAGTTTGACCTTCTTACCCTTGATCTGTTGCCTTTTTCAGATCGAACTAATTTCAGATTTTATGAATACTTAGTATTATATTACTTAAATTATATAATTTAAAATGAATGAGATATTGAGGAAAAGTGAAAAAAATATAAAATAAACTTTTACATTTATTCGTTGGGACGTTTTTAAGGATAACGTATTTATAATTTGCTCTCACTTGTTATCGTGTATTAAGCTTCTTGTTGAAATCTTCAATTTGACACCTATATTACATAATCTTCAAAATAATACAATATTTATCAAAAGAATAATAATTATTACAAAAATGTAATTCATTGATATTATTATATAACTTAAATAATATAATTTAAAATGAATGGGATATTGAGGAAAAGTAAAAAATATGAAGTAAAAACTCTTATGTTTGATCTTAGAGACAATTTTACGAAATATATATTTTTAGTTTGCTCTCACTTGTGATCTTATATTAAATTCTCGTTGAGATCTTTGATTTCACACTCATATTACATATTGTTTCGACTTCAACATAATACAATAATTATCAAAAGAATAATAATTAATAAAAAAATAATTTATAGATAGTATTATACAACTTAAATGATATAAT